>SJYT01011462.1:20978-110062 GCA_006410635.1 Cephalophus harveyi
ATACAGCTGATTCACTCTGCAGTCCAGTAGAGACTAATTCAACATTGCAAAATAGCGGTACTTCAGTTTTTTAAAAATGGCAGAACATTAAGAACAACTCTTCAAAACTGGTGGTGAATCAGTGAGGGATTAGTTATACTATCCCATTTAATTTGTACTTTTTTGAAAGCTTTCTTGATAAAAAGATTTAAGATATATGGAACTGGGCATGCTGGCTCTGGACAAACTACTTCTTGACTACTTATGAGAAAGACATGCATACTGTATTTTATACCACTGCTTCTAAAAATGTTGGCTTAGCTTTGCTCTCTTTATTAAGCAAGAAATTATAATAAATATGCTTCATGATATAGAATTACATTATATATTTTAATTATATCCACATAGTTAAATACATTTCTATTATTTTAAACAAGCACAAATCTCTTACTTTACCACTTTCTGTTTTGCAAATAATTTTGAGACATGAGAAAATCTTTTCTTCTTCTTTTTATCCCAACCTAACTCTCAATACTAAAGATTTGCTGGCTTGGTTTATTAGTTTTGGACTTTTCTGAGGTTTTCCTTACAGAATGTTTCTGTGAAACAAAACAAAACAACTTCCTTAGCACTTATATACCAAATTCCATTCATTCTATTTACTATTCACTCAATATTTATATATAATACAGAAGTATTATCTATACACAAATATATATAGCTACAGTTTCATTTCAATCTTCTTATTTTCAAAATAAATGAAGCCAACTAAATACAATCAACAAAAGCAGTCAATAGGTTTGCTTTATTTGTGTGTGGTTCATAATTTGCAGTTCTATTCCTCTAGAAACGTTCTCCTTCAGTCGTGTCTGCCTCTCTGTGACCCCATGTACTGTAGCTTGCCATTCCCCTCTGCCCATGGGATTTTCCAAGCAAAGATACTGAAGTGGAACGCCATGTCCTCCTCCAGGGGATCATCCCAACCCAGGAATCGAACACACATGTCTTGGGTCTCCGGCAACCCAGGCAGATTCTTCACCCACTGAGCCACCTGAGAAGCCCCCTTGGGTTAGTGATCCTTAAAATTTATAATCTATTTATTCTACTATCCATATAAACATTTCCTGATTTAATATTAATAATTAAACTCCATATTGCTACTTCAAAACTATTAATTGGACTCTTTTTAAAAAAAACATTCTATACTGCAATAAAAAGGGAAAGAAAGTAGATTGAAACATTGTATCAGTTAAGAAATGGTATGAATTTTGCTTGAAAATTATACCTATAGTCTGAGTTTCTTCATTGTTTTAGAATTTCACAAGAAAAATTTATTGGCAGCCAAAAAAAAAAAAAAACCTAGGCAAATGACCTTTATTATTTAATATGAGGGAAGAAGCACAGCTACGTTATTCCATGTGTAGTTCCATCAGCTGTCTAATGAGTTATGGAAGAAGTCAGAAATGAGAAGAGAAAGAAGCATTAAGTATTATAGTACAGACTTCCTGGAGTGAAAAATATTTTTAAACTGTGCTAGTAGTTTGTGAAGCGGATAGTCAGTAATCATTTATTCTGGTAGCATGCTCTTGCATAAGAAAAAAAATAAAGACTTTTCTTGGCACTCTTCTTGCTTTACATAAATCATGTCACAATTAAATATGTTTTGAGATCCTCTGTTGGAAAGATTCTATGTGCAAATAAATGTTTTTTTTTTTTTTTCCCATTTGCAACTTCAAAGACGATTTTCACTAATGAGACACTTGAAATTCATATCTGGCCTACTTGCTACACTTGGGAACTTTAAAATTGCATTTATAGACAGTTCAAGTATATAAAATAGAGGCCAATAGAAAATATCATTAATTAAATTCCCTAATTGTGTAGATATATTTTATCCATATTTGTGTGCCTCATTTCTGTTTTATGAAGTGTTTAGACTATTCTGCGTAAAGGATGAAAGAAAATCTATAAGATAATGTGGAAAATGCAATCTATCTTTCTGTAATAATAAATCATTTAATTTTAAAGGTTCTAATAATGTATGACAACCATATTACCAACATTGTAATATATATTCCATGGTTTTGTCATCTTCACAAAGGAAATATTAGAACAATAATATATATTTTAATGTATTTCCTCTTTCCCAGTTAATTTTTAGTATCATATGCACCCATAGAAAGGGAAAATATTTTGATATCTCTGACTGTCAATCAGGGAAGTTCAGTGATTAAAAATCCCCTAACGGCAGCACTCGAAGTTCTTGTATAAGCACTGAAGAGCAGAGGAAGGCTGGTGACTGCCACAGCACAGTCGTACAATTCTATAAATCTTCAGACTCCCAGGGGCCTCACTTGTCTTACATATAAAATGACACAGTTGGAAAGAATGATCCTCAAGGTCATTGCCAGATCTAATATACTCTGATTAAATCCCAGTTTGAGGGTAACAAAAACACATGTGGAAGATATAGGGCTAAAGGGACTTTGTAAAGTAGTGAGAATTACTGCACACCTCCTCACTGTTGCGCCTAGAACAAGAACAAGAATAATAATATTTGTATCTAGTTTCAGAGTTGTTCAAACTTTGTTTCTCCTCCAGGTCACTTGAAAGGTGCACAATTTTCTCATTAGCAACCCTATTATCTGACTCTAGAAAGATTGTTTTTCCACTCTACCAGACAAATATTTCATTCTGTCTCTTTTCTTCCAAAATCTCAAAGAAAAAAAAAAAGGAAAAAGAAAACATTCGCCCATGTCTGAAAGCCTTGCTTATGAATTCACTGGGGTGCAAAAATCAATCTTACAGGAACTCCATCAATATTTCACCCTTAAGTCTCCAAACCTCATGCAAGCTTTGTCTTTATTCTGCCTTTTCTCAGTGTACATTGGAAACCATTTCTCCTTTTGTAAAATTTCAACCTCCAACGTGTATTCCAGGTTCTTTATTATCTGGGTTACTCAAGGCTGTTTCAGTTTTTGCTATTATTTAATACATTTTCTAAATGAGCTTGATACAAGCATGGAGCATAAAAGTGGATGCCAAACACTGAACATTCATCTTGCTTTTTCTTATCACCAATTCTTCTCTTGCTTTCGTACACATTATCTATCTACAAACTTTCCATGAATTCATTATTTTCTTTGCTGTCAAAAAACCTGCATACATTGATGATAAAGAATTTACATCTTTGACATTTACTTTTCCTCTAAACTCCAAAAGTATATATAATTTTTGGCATGTCCATTTGGGTGTTTCACATATATGTCAGATGCAATGAATCCAAAACAGACCTCTTGTTCTCCTGCTCTGTATATGTCCTTTCCTGTGTGTGTACTACGTCACTTCAGTCGTGTCCGACTCTTTGCAACCCCATGGGCTCTAGCCCACTGGGCTCCTCTGTCCATGGGATTCTCCAGACAATAATACTGGAGTGGGTTGCCATGCCCTCCTCCAGGGGATCTTCCCCACCCAGGGATTGAACCTGAGTCTCTTATGTCTCCTGCATTGGCAGGCAGGTTCTTTATCACTAGCATCACCTAGGAAGCCCTAATTCATTCTTATATTTCTTCTAATCACAGTTAGTAATACTATTATTTACCCAATTCCTCAAATCAAAAGTCTTTTATTTAAACTTTCTTTTTCTCGTCTTTTGTGTTCAATGTATCAACAAACATACCCAAGTCTTCTTCCCAAATATATTCAAGATTCATCCACCCATCTCATTCTTCATGGCCATGTACACTATTATTTAAAACTCTCACTGGGGTACAGGCTAGCTACTTCTTATTCTAAAAATCTTATCTCAGATTTTATCCTCTCAAAAGCTTTACATAAATATCCTGTTTACAGTGACTCCACCCATACACACAACAAATTCAGTTATTTACTCCTTTTCACAGGGTCTGGTTAACATCATTGCACATTTCACCAAGGTATACCAGTTCTATTTGTGGGCTTGTCTATTGTCTATTTCCATTCCCTAGAATGTCAGCTACTGGAAAGTAAGTACCGAATTAATAAAAAATACTTAATAAGACAATCATAATTATAAATAAGTTCAAGAGAATACTGAATGGGGTGATGGGAGTTCGTCTGCTACTGTTGCTTCTGTCAGTTGCTTTTTACATTTGTGACTTTAAAGTTTTTCCACTGTGGTTTTATGATTAGTAGTAGTGTGTGTGTGCGTGCTCAGTCGCTCAGTCATGGCTGGCTCTGTGAGACCCCATGAACTGCAGGCTGCCAGTGGCTTCTGTCCATGGACTTTTCCAGGCAAGAATACTGGATCAGGATGTCATTTCCTCCTCCAGGGCATCTTCCCAATCCAGGGACTGAACCCAAGTCTCTTGTGTCTCCTGCATTGGCAGGCAGATTCTTTACCACCGAGCAGTCTGGGAAGTCTATTATTACATCTGATCTTAAAACAATCCTCCTTCAAATTAGCAAGATCAGATATTACTATTTTATACATACATATATATACCAAGGTATCAGAAAAGTTAAGTGACATGTCAAATATCATATAATTAACTTTTGGTTTGAACAATACCAGAATTTAAGTCTTCTAATTCTTTTACTTAGTCATTGTTTACTCAAAGCCTGCACAATTCTCAAAAGTCTCTGAAGATTAGTTTATGAATCATACACTATGTTTGGAAGTAAAATTGTTTTCTTCAAACTGCACATACTAGATATAATTATCTAGCATGCCATTTTATTGATAATGTGTGTGTTAAATGTCTACCATTATCTTATTGAAATAAAGTTGATTATATAAAGGATATACACAATGCACAATTTATTATTTTAAGTGATATTTATGGGAAGGTAAACACTGTGGATGTTGAGGAACTAAAAAGCCTCTTGATGAAAGTGAAAGAGGAGAGTGAAAAAGTTGACTCAAAGCTCAACATTCAGAAAACGAAGATCGTAGCATCTGGACTCATCACTTAATGGGAAATAGATGGGGAAACAGTGGAAACAGTGTCAGACTTTATCTTTTTGGACTCCCAAATCTCTTCAGATGGTGACTGCAGCCATAAAATTAAAGATGTTTGCTCCTTGGAAGGAAAGCTATGACAAACATATTAAAAAGCAAAGACATGTCTTTGTCAACAAAGCTCCATATAGTCAAATACTTGCTTTTCCAGTAGTCATGTATATCTGTGAGAGTTGGACCACAAAAAAGGCTGAGCAGTGAAGAATTGATGCTTTTGAACTGTGGTGTTGGAGAAGACTCTTGAGGGTCCTTTGGACTGCAAGGACATCAAATCAGTTAATCCTAAAGGAAATCAGCCCTGAATATTCATTGGAAGGACTGAGGCTGAAGCTGAAGTTCCAATACTTTGGTCACCTGATGTGAAGAACTGATTCATTTGTAAAGATCCTCATGCTGGGAAAGACTGAATACAGGAAATAAAAGCAAAAATAAACAAATGGGATCTAATTAAAATTAAAAGCTTCTGCACAACAAAGGAAACTATAAGCAAAGTAAAAAGACAGCCTTCTGAATGGGAGAAAACAATAGCAAATGAAGCAACTGACAAACAACTAATCTCAAAAATATACAAGCAACTTATGCAGCTCAACTCCAGAAAAATAAATGACCCAATCAAAAAATGGGCCAAAGAACTAAACAGACATTTCTCCAAAGAAGACATACGGATGGCTAACAAACACATGAAAAGATGCTCAACATCACTCATTATCAGGGAAATGCAAATCAAGACCACAATGAGGTACCATTTCACACCAGTCAGAATGGCTGCGATCCAAANGATGGCTAACAAACACATGAAAAGATGCTCAACATCACTCATTATCAGGGAAATGCAAATCAAGACCACAATGAGGTACCATTTCACACCAGTCAGAATGGCTGCTATCCAAAAGTCTACAAGCAATAAATGCCGGAGAGGGTGTGGAGAAAAGGGAACCCTCTTACACTGTTGGTGGGAATGCAAACTAGTACAGCCACTGTGGAGAACAGTGTGGAGACCCCTTAAAAAACTGGAAATAGAACTGCCTTATGACCCAGCAATCCCACTGCTGGGCATACACACCGAGGAAACCAGAACTGAAAGAGACACGTGTACCCCAATGTTCATCTCAGCACTGTTTATAATAGCCAGGACATGGAAGCAACCTAGATGTCCATCAGCAGATGAATGGATTAGAAAGCTGTGGTGCATATACACAATGGAGTATTACTCAGCCATAAAAAAGAATACATTTGAATCAGTTCTAATGAGGTGGATGAAACTGGAGCCTATTATACAAAGTAAGCCAGAAAGAAAAACACCAATACAGTATACTGACACATATATATGGAATTTAGAAAGATGGTAATGGTAACCCTGTATGCAAGACAGCAAAAGAGACACAGATGTATAGAACAGTCTTTTGGACTCTATGAGAGAGGGCGAGGGTGGGATTATTTGGGAGAATGGCATTGAAACATGTATAATATCATATATGAAACAAAAAATAAAATAAAAGCAACTGGTGTACACTTCAATTAAATAATTTTTTTTTCAAATAAAACTTTTTCAGATTTAACTATTAACCTTACAGGTCTATGGTTTCTTTGTTATTTGTTGATCACTTTCTTAATCATTTTTCTTTTTACTAGAAACATTTCCTCACAGAAGGTCTGTAGATAGTCAACTCTCAAGTCTTTGCAAGTCAGTGATTCAAATTTTATTCTGTCTTTCAACTCTAATGCTAGCTGGACTCAGCATAAAATTGTACTTCTCTGAAGCCATTCTCTTTCCTGTGGTTGAAAACCAATGAATTCTCCTAAATGGCTTACTCTGATCTCTTACTGCTTTTTCTTAGTATTAGTAGTAATGTTAGTCGCTCAGTCATGTCTGACTCCCTTTTTTTCCCCCTTAGATTTTAGTTTAACAAGTATCTGTTGAGTCCCTACTATGTACTGAGTACATCTCTAGGTGCTACGGATATAGGGTGAGTCAGTGTGCTGAGTTCACTCCCCACCTTTGGGCCTATATGTCCTGTGCTTCCCCCAGTTACTGGCCAAGGGGGCACCCTTCTCAAGCAGAGCCAATGCTTAGGTTGGTCAACAGCATGGCGTGGCCTGATATTAAAACTCCAAACCCAAAAAAACAGCAACAAAACTGAGCTGAGATTCAGTTCTCATCCTTATGCATTTGAATGGGGACAGGCCCAAAGAATGAAGCTGTAAAAATAAAGCTGCCAGCTCTTGGCCATCTGCCCACCAAGGGCAGAGCTCAGGGCATCTGGTGCCTCTGATAAACGCCCTGACCCAGCTCTGACTAACCACATCTTTCTCACTATCACTTTCTGAGCGATGACATTTGGGAGAGAAAAGACTGGCTTCTCAGCAAAGCAATTCCCTGAAGAAAGAAAACAGGGCTGGGGGGACGGGCACTTATTAAATCACCCAGTGGGGCTGGGGGTAAGGGGGTGGGGGTGTGCTTTTTCCAAAATACACATTCTGGGTCTTTGCCCCCAGAGAATGAGATGCAACCTTTTGGGGATGGGGGCTGAGGAGGAACAAATACACATGTTTTTAAAAAGTTGTTTCAGAAAATTTATCATCTATTTTGCATGTATGACCACTCTGCCACCTCAGAGTTGACAACCAGTGATGCTGTCTAACCGTGTTATTTTATAGATGGAGGAATCCCGACCCAGAGAGAAAATGTGATTGATTGTCTAAGGTCACACAGTTAACTAACAGTGGAGCCAGAATGAGATGCAAGACAGCCTCCCAGACCAGTGTTTCTTCTCACATTCCCTATAATTCAACTTTAACACTTTTGACAATCACCGTCCTCACCAGCAGCATCAGCATCTTCCCCAAACATTCTACTGGCCCCTTTACATTAAACTATCTCTCAACGTTGCAATAGTCCTACTCCTACAATACAAGGTGAGTATTATCTCTGTTTCTCACTCCCTGTCCATGTTTCCAACCTTTACATACTATGTACCCTGACACTCGGGATCTGTCATCAACAAGTACCCTGTATCTTTCATTGTTTTTTGTAAGGTCCCTTCATATCTTGCCCTAATGGAAATTTGGCTGTCCCCTGCAAATGCCACCTCATCCGCAGCCTCTTAAGTGGAGGTCATTCTGGTCCCACCCCCATTCTCACTTCTAAGTGCGGGGATGTAGGGGAGACAATATCCCAGGGGGCTCAAGGGTGGGGGAGGTGTCCTGTTGTACTTGCAATTCAATTATCTTCCTTCCTCCTTCAAAACCCCCAGGTCCTCTGAAATTCACACCAGACTTTATGACCTGCCATCTGGACTTGCTACTGTTACCTCCCAAACTACTGTCCTTTTTTTCCCAGTAATAATTTTTTTTGAAGTATGATTGCTGTACAATGTTGCATTAGTTTCTGCTGTACAACAAAGTGAAATAGCTATAAGTACACATATATCCCCTCCTTCTTAGGCTCCCCTCCCACCCCTCCACCATCCCACTCCTATAGGTCATCACAGAGCACCGAGCTGAGCTCCCTGTGCCTTACAGCAGGTTCCCATTAGCTATCTATTCGACACACGGTAGTGTATATATGTCAATCCTACTTTCCCAATTCATACCACTCTCCACCCCATTCTTGGCACCATTCTTGGTGACTTAACAACCCTACAGAATAGTGACCCATCCAATACTTTGCCTTCTGAGACCCATGACCCCTCACCTCTAACAATCTTTAATCCCTATGCCATGTGACCCACACTCTCATGCTTGTGTCCCAAACTCTACCATCACCACTCTCTGGTATCAATCCACTCACCCTACCACCCACCTTTAAATATATATATCTTCCCCTTATATTCTCACTTTCCTCCTTGTTCTACTTAAATCCAAGAGTTACCATTATAACTACTGCTTTTGGAATTCTCTTATTTTTCCTGCCTTTCTCTTTTCATCAAATTCATCTGGCAAAAGCCTATTCCAGATTAAATCCATAACCATGTATTTTGTGATTACACTGAGATACTCAAAGCTGTGGTAGAAAATACAGAGGAGCTGGGGGTTCACCTTGAACACACACACTCAAATAGGACCCCAGCATATCTGGCAGTTTTGTGCTACTTCCCCAATGTTCCCATGTTTCAACTCTGTAAAAGGACTGTTCCACGCCTTTCCCCCCCTCTTACAAATTTATACATAGCTGTCTTAGCTCCAGTTCCCCTAAAAGTGGTGCCTGAGACACAGGCTTCCCTGAAGGTAGTTTATATGGGAAGTGACTTTAGGGGTCCAGACACTGGTCCTGAGAAGTGACACAGAAGAGCAGGAAAGGCAAAGACCCATGACCGAGTTGACCGCCCCCATGGACAACAGAAGATTCATCCCGTGGGACTTTCCATAGAGCCTGATGGGAAGCAGCTCAGACTTCTCTGCTCAGGGGATCAAAGGGATAAGCATTTACCCACAGGCTCCTGTCTTCCATTGGCCACGGGTGGCCCCCAGCACTAACTGCCCTGCTACTGCTGCTGCTAAGTCGCTTCAGTCGTGTCCGACTCTGTGCCACCCCATAGACAGCAACCCACCAGACTCCCCTGTCCCTGGGATTCTCCAGGCAAGAACACTGGAGTGGGTTGCCATTTCCTTCTCCAATGCATGAAAGTGAAAAGTGAAAGTGAAGTCTCTCAGTCGTGTCCGACTCTTCGCGACCCCATGGACTGCAGACTACCAGGCTCCTCCATCCATGGAATTTGCCAGACAAGAGTACTGGAGTGGGGTGCCATTGCCATCTCTAGTTATCCCTGGGTGAGCACCCAGTGAACTTGACATTCACATAGCTGCTCCAGGAAGCCCTGGGGCAGGACACAGTCACCCTACCATGGATCTGAGCTGTGTTGAAGCCTGAACAGACCTGGTCCCTGAAACAGTCAGCCAGGTAGCGAATGAGGCTGAGGGGATTTGAACGAAGGCACAGGAATGTCTCCTGTGCCTCTCGTATTGCTCAGGGACCCTCTAAGTCCAACTGAGTCTTTATTCAAGTCTGTGACCTTTGACAGACCTTTAGTGCAAGTGGGTGAGTGAAACAAGTGCTGGTCCCCTGCCCCAGCTGATCTCAAGGCCATGACTGACACTCATCATCTGTTTCTCCCACCCATTTTCCATTTTCTTCATGCTCTGGCCACACTTAGCTGTTGTAAGTTGATGGCTTTAGGCCATGACAAACACCTTTATCCCCTGTGAAGTCTCATCCTCAATGTTTTGCTCTTATCAGGTCATGACTGCTGAGTCGCCTGTTCACTGTAGCTATTGGGTAAGAAAGCACTGAAGGTCACTTCCATAAATGCCCTGGCTTCAGACACACACCTCCTGCCCTCCCTGGCCGGTGAGCTGCAGTCAAGCCTCATGGCAACGGTGCCCTAGAGTGGCACAAGAAGTGTGAGAGCATCAGCCTGGGGTAAAAGCTAAGAGGGGAGGAGGTGACTCTCATGAAGGTGGCTGGGGCAGGAGCAGCCAGCTGGAGGGACCCCGAATCTGGAGATGCCTGGAGAACATAGCCATCACCTCCAAGACGAGTGATCAGGTCTGACCTCTCGAGTGCTCAGAGCCCGTCAGAAGCAGACGGTATGGATTTCAAGAGCATCCTCAAGGGGAAACGCCGGGGCAGTCCCAGTTCCCTAGTCCCCTCTTCTGCCCCTCAGACTCCCCACTGACCTTGCTTGTACTGGCGCCTCGTGAGTCCTTCCTGAGCCAGCAGCCTAGGCTCCTCACGCTCGTTCTTGAACTGTTTGTTGGCCCCACATCATTGTCCTTGCAGAGAGAGGCCAGGATGACTTCCCGAGCAGCTCCAGCAGCCCCTAGGCAGCAAGAGGAAGGGCCAGTGTTCAGCCTGAGCCTTCCCCGCCCAGGCCCCAGGGGCTTCCCTGCTTTCCCAGAGGCAGAAGAGCACAGCCTCGGGATGCAGGCTCCGGGCGTGACTGCTGCCTGGGGTCTGGGCTCTGCCACTACCTGGCGGTGAGACCACAAGATACTAGCTTCTCTGTTACCACCCTGGGCCCCTGGACTCTTCACTCAATAGAAATTGATAACAGGCAGGCACACCTCTACTGGGGTCCACGCGGCAGCACGAGGGAATGACAACAAGGAACAGGCATCCTTGCTGGCTCCTGGAGAGGAGCTGCTTAGGTCCTTAGATAAGGTAACACGGGCCAGGTCCCTGGGTGGGGCAGGAGGTGGCTAGCTTGGATGGTCTGCCCACCCCCGTGGTGATGCTGTGTGCTGGGATCATGTGCAGTACCCTGCTTTTGCTTCAGGCACCTAAGAAACAGCAATTGGTTTGTGGCCTTTTTGTATCCTATTGCTCATAATTGCCCCAGCTGCACATGAGTCCCTTATAGTTTCTTTAGTCTCTCATAGAGTCCCTTGGACTGCAAGGAGATCAAACCAGTCAATCCTAAAGGAAATGAACCCTGAAGATTCATTGGAAGGACTGATGCTGAAACTGAAGCTCCAATACTTTGGCCACTTGCTGCAAAGAGCCGACTCACTGGAAAAGACCCTGATCCTGGGAAAGATTGAAGGCAAGAGGAGAAACAGGTGGCAGAGAATGAGATGATTGGATGGCATCACTGACTCAATGGACATGAGTTTGAGCAAACTCCGGGAGATACTGAAGGACAGGGAAGCCTGGCATGCTGCAGTCCACGGGGTTGCAAAGAGTTGGACGCTACTTAGTTAATAAACAACTCATTTCTTTCTTTATATGCTGCTCCTGGAGAAGACTTTGTCCAGGTGCAAGCAATTTGGTGGTGGGTCCCAGGTCCCAGCCTGTCTCTGCCTCAGTTTCCGACTCCATAAAACAGGATGGTGATGATGATGACGACACTACTTCCTCCTAGGTTTGTATGGAATAAATGAAGTAATATGTGTGAAGTCTTTAGAGAGGTATGTTTTCAAGCATTTCATTTACTCTTCAGAAAACTGTGATTTGTCACATTTTACAGATAGGAACTGATGTTCCAAAATGAACAGGCACTTATCAGATGACACACATCAAGTAGGAACACAATTTGAAAACCAAATTGTATGACTCTGAGACTCTTGCTCTTTTCGGCCTCTCAAAGTCAGAGACACAGACAAGCAGGCAGGTGAAGGGGCTGAGAGTGGCCCCCGCTGTGGCTGGGCTGGCCCTGGGTCCCTGCCGGGAACGGGGATTCCAAGTGCTTCTGCTTCACCTTTACTTCTGTCGGGTGTCCTGTAACAAGACCTGGGTCAGGAGCCAAAAGTCCTGCTGCAGAACCAGATGCCCAACTGCAAACCAGATGAAAGCAAGAACAGAGACACAGGTGATCTTCTCTAGCCTTTTTCTTCTCCCCTCCCGGCAAGCAAAGCCTCGTGGTACCCTGGCCACCTACCCAGAAGCCCTGGAAAGAACGATGGGCCGCCTTTGGGGCTTCTGCTGAAGTCAGAGTTGCCACTCCGTTTCAGGATCACATCAAAGTCCTTTACTTGGCCTTCTCAGGGTCCCGTTTCTGGACAGAACCTAGATAGAAGGATGGAGGTTGTGGGATTTCTGCTCTGTGCAAGGGCTTAAACCAACCACATTCTCCACGCTCTCAGACCTTGTTTTTCTCCTGAGTTTACTTTTTGCAGCCCTGTGCCAAGCAGTCAATTAACAACCCTGCTTCTGCTCCCTCCCCAGCCAAATGGGTACCAGATGCACCTCAGACAAAGTGGGGAAGAGAAACTTTATTCAGACAAATCAGCAGAGAAAACACAATTAGACAAAGCAAACAGAGCTGAAGAGGCGGCAGACAAGCCAAGTGCCCTAGAGCCCACCTGCAACACATTTCCAAGAGTGCCTTGAAATCAACCTCTCCTAATGAGGGCCACTGCCCAGTGAAGGGAGGCTGTGACCACGGCAAATCCAGACAGCGGCCTGACGGGGCAGGGAAAGTGGGAAGAGGTGAGTTTGCTTGTTTCCACCTTAGAGTCTCCAGGAAGGAGACTCCAGGAAGCAGCCTGTGGCTGCTGTAAAAACATGAGCACTCGCTGCCAAGAAGTGACCAGAAAATGGGCCCAACTCTTTCCATATCTTGCAATCTAGACCTCCAGCTACAGCCAGGAGTTGCAGTCACTGGAACAGAGAAGGGAAAAGGCCAGGTTTGCAATAATTATTTCTCGGGGGGGCCTGCTCACATCACAGAGCTGGAAATAGCAGCTGCCTCCCTGAGCTGGGCAGGAGGCTCCCTGACTGCCTGCTTGGAGCATCAAGCAGGTTTGGAGGAGCTTCTGCCAAAAGCCAAGACCTGGTGCCCCCAGTTACATGGCCCTGCCACTCCCTGGGAGCCCCTGCTGCAGGTAGGATTCCTTTTCCCTCCACCAACATCACAGATACTAGAGTGAGACTTGAAAAACCACCTCTTAACCTCACAGAGGAGGACACTGCCAGAAGTGGGTGCCTGGAGCACAGTCCTTAGGATGAGACAGATCTAAGCTCAAATCCCAGTTCTACCACTTATAAGAAGCTGTGCAACCTTGAGCAAGTTGCTGAACCTCTCTGGGCTTATTTTCTCATTTGTGAACTGGAGATGTACACCTAAAGTTGCTGGGAAGATCAAATGAGGTAAGTGCATATATGATGCTAAACAGACCCCTGGCACATAGCTGGGGCTCCATCAATGGCAACAGGTTTGTGCTGCGCTTTTTAGAAGGATTTAAACACCTATTTAAACAAGGAGGCAGGAGAGGAGTGAATATGAAGAATAAATCTGTAGCTGCAAGGTGTGAGATGAAAAAGCTACAGTTGAAAAAACACAGGGAAGTGTTGATAGAACTACGTCATCCGCACCCTCTCATAAAGAGAGGAACAGAGCTCTGCTAGCTTATTAGCAGGGGAAATGTTCTATTTTAAATAAGAGTGCCTTGAAATCAACCTCTCCTAATGAGGGCCACTGCCCAGTGAAGGGAGGCTGTGACCACGGCAAATCCAGACAGCGGCCTGACGGGGCAGGGAAAGTGGGAAGAGGTGAGTTTGCTTGTTTCCACCTTAGAGTCTCCAGGAAGGAGACTCCAGGAAGCAGCCTGTGGCTGCTGTAAAAACATGAGCACTCGCTGCCAAGAAGTGACCAGAAAATGGGCCCAACTCTTTCCATATCTTGCAATCTAGACCTCCAGCTACAGCCAGGAGTTGCAGTCACTGGAACAGAGAAGGGAAAAGGCCAGGTTTGCAATAATTATTTCTCGGGGGGGCCTGCTCACATCACAGAGCTGGAAATAGCAGCTGCCTCCCTGAGCTGGGCAGGAGGCTCCCTGACTGCCTGCTTGGAGCATCAAGCAGGTTTGGAGGAGCTTCTGCCAAAAGCCAAGACCTGGTGCCCCCAGTTACATGGCCCTGCCACTCCCTGGGAGCCCCTGCTGCAGGTAGGATTCCTTTTCCCTCCACCAACATCACAGATACTAGAGTGAGACTTGAAAAACCACCTCTTAACCTCACAGAGGAGGACACTGCCAGAAGTGGGTGCCTGGAGCACAGTCCTTAGGATGAGACAGATCTAAGCTCAAATCCCAGTTCTACCACTTATAAGAAGCTGTGCAACCTTGAGCAAGTTGCTGAACCTCTCTGGGCTTATTTTCTCATTTGTGAACTGGAGATGTACACCTAAAGTTGCTGGGAAGATCAAATGAGGTAAGTGCATATATGATGCTAAACAGACCCCTGGCACATAGCTGGGGCTCCATCAATGGCAACAGGTTTGTGCTGCGCTTTTTAGAAGGATTT
Source organism: Cephalophus harveyi (assembly GCA_006410635.1). Taxonomy (NCBI): domain Eukaryota; kingdom Metazoa; phylum Chordata; class Mammalia; order Artiodactyla; family Bovidae; genus Cephalophus; species Cephalophus harveyi. Next base: position 35,699 of record SJYT01011462.1, read on the forward strand.
AAACACCTATTTAAACAAGGAGGCAGGAGAGGAGTGAATATGAAGAATAAATCTGTAGCTGCAAGGTGTGAGATGAAAAAGCTACAGTTGAAAAAACACAGGGAAGTGTTGATAGAACTACGTCATCCGCACCCTCTCATAAAGAGAGGAACAGAGCTCTGCTAGCTTATTAGCAGGGGAAATGTTCTATTTTAAAGAAAAGAAAATCAGCCCACAGGAGAATCAACTGTGTCGCGTCCACAGAGCGGACAGGATCACCCAGCTATGGTTCTTTATCATCTCCAAAGCCTTACCCAATCCCCAAGCTGGCTTCCCACCCCTTCTCAAGCCTCTGATTCACAAGGACTGACTTTCCTCTTTCCTGTTTACTCTCCCTTCATTACAGAGATGATGCCCCATGGAAGTGGTGGATCCCACCTGGAAAGGAAGTGTCTCACAGGAGGCTCGGTCTCAGGAGCTGGTCGTGACACCCCAAAAATCTGGCTGACATCCATGTTGGGGCTATGGGAGGTCACAACTCCTGTCCATGTCTGACACCCGCCATGTCCCTCGAGTATGGCCAGCATCATCTGTGAACCATTCCTCTGTGTGGACTGGAGCTACAGTACTCAAGCACTCACAGAGAGAGACAGAGGGGGTCACATTGCTGAAATCGAGGTGAACCAGGTCAAGTGCTATCACTTGTATTGGAGGATTTAATTTAACAGTCTGACAATGAACCTTGATCTGGAAGATTTTGCTTTTTCTAGGCACCTACATGGCCCTATGGTGGTCCCACTATAGGCAATGAACAGGTTGGCTGCTTGCCGGAAAAACACCAGGAGATGCTGCTGCTGCTGCTGCTAAGTCGCTTCAGTCGTGTCTGACTCTCTGCGACCCCACAGACGGCAACGCACCAGACTCCCCCGTCCCGTTCTCCAGGCAAGAACACTGGAGTGGGTTGCCATTTCCTTCTCCAATGCATGAAAGTGAAAAGTGAAAGGGAAGTCGCTCAGTCATGTCCGACTCTTAGCAACCCCATGGACTGCAGTCTACCAGGCTTCTCCGCCCATGGGATTTTCCAGGCAACAGTACTGGAGTGGGTGCCATTGCTTTTCCACACCAGGAGAAGAGTCAACAGAAACTGACAGCCAGAGACTGGCCCCTGAATGACAGAAGGCAGCAGGGAGCTGAGTCTTTGTCCTCTGTGCCCTAGGACAACATCACTGGTATTGTTCTGAATGGCAGGTGATCAGGGGCTCTTCTCCACCCAGAGGGCTTAGCGGGGCAGACAGGGTACCAGTTTTGGAATCAGCAGGCCCAAGTTTGAACTTGAGGCCAACATCTTCTGTGTGGCCTCAGGAACAGGACTTAGTCTCTTTGGCTTCAGGTCCTCATGGTGCTCAACTTTCTGCAAAGAGTTAAGTACCATGACATGTATACAGAGCCTGGCTCGGGAAGAGTGAATTCCCTTCCCTTTGGTTTGAGTTCACAGATAGGATCTGGCCAGACTTACTGTGCTGTCCTTTCATTCCTCAAGACCCCTAAGCTCAAGCACTGCCCCTGATCACTCCGTTACCCTCCCACCCAACATATGCAGCCCCTGCTTCTGCCCACAATTGCCTCTGCCTGGCTCCTCGGTCTCCACAGCCATGGGCTGTCCAAACCATGCTCCAGTGGGAGCCTGACAGCATTTCTCCTCTTCATCCCATCCTGAATCACCCAAAGGCAACTACTCAGAAATTAAGAACAAAATATCATCTCTGGCCAGCAGCAAAATGGTCAGAGCAAGAACCTTTTTCTGCAAGAAACTGAACAGGCTAGTATAAAGGAATAGCAGTCCATCTGTTAGGGATCAAACTGCTCTGAGACCCAATTTGGACTTCATATCTCCCAGACAGGGGCTTGAGTTCAGGGGAAAAGAAAAACTGTCAGGATAAATCTGCTTGGAAATATAAAGTTGACTTTTCTGATGAACAATAGCCCAGAAGCTCTCTCTTCCTTGTTTTCTCTTTTTGCATGTTCATCCCTGAGGCCAAAGGGGAAGTCACATCCTACCATCCTACCAAAAAGAGTCCTGCACTGCGCAGACCCTGAGAATTAGACTCCCAGGTCCTAAACCACTTTGGCCTCTAATACCTACATCACTCACCCTAAACGGACTGGGAGAAGCACAGTCACAATTGTATTTGAGACTGGCACATCCTTCTAAATCCTCAGGGTACCCCAGTGCTTGAGGCAGAATTTTAGCAGACCTCTTGTAAAGCCTGCCACCTGTTTCATAACAACAGCTGATTAAGATAAGCTCTGTGACAGCAGGGAACAATCCTGTCTTGTCTAGGACCATGTGTCCAGTATCTGCCCCGGTGCCTGGGACCTCAGAGGTGCTCAGTGAATCCCTGTGAGACCGAACTCCTCTGGGCGGCTGTGGATTCAGTTGTGACACAGATAATTCTGGGAAGAGATATCACAGGTAGACATTTTCAGCTCTGCTCCATGGGGCTTCAAATCCAGAAATGTCCAGAAGGGATGCAGAGGTAGGGAACTGAAAAAAATGCCAGAGGAAGAGAAGAGATCTCAACTGTCAGAGTGTTTACTTGTTTAGAACAAGGAGAAATACTTGAAAGCACTACATGAAAGGAGAAACACTTCATTTTGTTCAGTTGCTCAGTTGTGTCCAATTCTTTGAGACCCCATGAACAGCAGCACACCAGGCTTCTCTGTCCTTCACTATCACCCAGAGTTCGCTCAAACTCTTGTCCTTTGAGTTGGTAATGCCATCCAACCATCCCATCCTCTGTCACTCCCTTCTCCTCCTGCCTTCAATCTTGCCCAGCATCACAGTCTTTTCCAACGAGTTGGGTTTCGCATCAAGTGGCCAAAGTATTGGAGCTTCAGCTTCAGTACCAGTCCTTCCAATGAATCTTCAGGGTTGATTTCCTTTAGGATTGACTAGTTTGATCTCCTTGCTGTCATAGCTTTATAAAAACAAATAATCATGCTTTCCATAATGGTAGAGGTAGGGAACTGAAAAAAATGCCAGAGGAAGAGAAGAGATCTCAACTGTCAGAGTGTTTACTTGTTTAGAACAAGGAGAAATACTTGAAAGCACTAAATGAAAGGATAAACACTTCATTTTGTTCAGTTGCTCAGTTGTGTCCAATTCTTTGAGACCCCATGAACAGCAGCACACCAGGCTTCTCTGTCCTTCACTATCACCCAGAGTTCGCTCAAACTCTTGTCCTTTGAGTTGGTAATGCCATCCAACCATCCCATCCTCTGTCACTCCCTTCTCCTCCTGCCTTCAATCTTGCCCAGCATCACAGTCTTTTCCAACGAGTTGGGTTTCGCATCAAGTGGCCAAAGTATTGGAGCTTCAGCTTCAGTACCAGTCCTTCCAATGAATCTTCAGGGTTGATTTCCTTTAGGATTGACTAGTTTGATCTCCTTGCTGTCATAGCTTTATAAAAACAAATAATCATGCTTTCCATAATGGATTTTAGATTCTTTCCATGCACACACACGCCAAAGAAAGGATGACCTCAAATTTTAGAATTTTCAGGTGAGTTACTTATCAACCTAGTCTATCCCAGCCCTTCTAATCCAGCTGCTAAGAACAAAGACTAGCGGCCTGTTCCTTCCATGCAGCCAGGATGTTGCCCACCACCATCCAGCATGACAGCATATTGGGACCTGCCACTCCCACTGGTGAGGGAAGCCAGTTCCTGCTCTTGGAAAAGCCAAGCCCAGAGGTTTAAGTGCAGTCTCCTTTCCTGATGCCAGGCATGCAGCCAGTTTCCCAACTGGCCCTTCACTCTGGTTGCTGATCAGGACTTTAATTCTTTGCTGATCCCAAGTTAGCTAGTACCTCTTACTAAGAGTTTCTTGTACTAGGACTTGTGCTTGACAACGTGTATTGTTGTCAAATATCAATATTTGTGAGGAGTGGGTGTTACAAGGAAATTCTCCCCAGCTAAAACCATGTGGAAGGTGAAATGTCTGTTCTTAAAAGCTATGAAATAATGCCACCCTAACTTGGCAGGGGGAGGCAGCATGTGATGAGGGGAGAAACACAAGCTACAAAGCCAAGGCATGAATACCATGTCTCAGCAATAAACTCTACAAGAAAAGTCTCCATCAAATCCCCGATGGGAAACACGCCTACAGAGTGAGTGGCTGCCATTAAGGGACCCTGGGGTTAACCTGAGACTGGTGTTATACTGATTCCCATCGAGGGCAACATTCTCTAAACATACCTGACTCTTCCTAACAACCACAGCATAAGTTAGTGCTAATTTTAGCCCCTAAGAGTCAACATGGATATCCAGCTAGATTTTAGTAACTAAAAATTCACAGGTATAAATTAATGCTTTCTGACTAACATCAACTGTTCCTCTTAATTTATGTTTTTCTGTGTATCATCTCAGAAAACCCTTTATTTTAAAATCTAGTTCTATCATTTCTCCGTAACTATCCACAGGTAACTTGTGGCCTCGGTTTAAGTTCTGTGTAAATTTCAAAGGCTTCTTTAGGCTTTACTCCATGAAATGTAGGTGGCAAACAAAAAAAAAAAAATTAAAAAATGAAGATTAAAAAAAAAAACCTACCAACAAAACCCAGAAAAATGAGTTCTGAAGCAACTCCAGTCAGTAGTTCGATTGCTTTGATCCCCTCCTTATCAGTGGTGTGTGCTTAGTCGTATCCAACTCTTTGTGACCCCATGGACTAGAGCCCACCAGTCTCCTCTGTCCATGGAATTTTCCAGGCAAGAATACTGGTATAGGTTGCCATTTTCTTCTCTAGGGGACCTTCCCAACCCAGGAATTGAGCCTGAGTCTCTTGCAGCTCCTGTATTAGCAGCTGAATTCTTTACCACTGTGCCACCTGGGAAGCCCATATGAAATGTAGGTGGCAAAACAAAACAAAATGAAAAAAAAAAACAAAAAACCCACCACCACCAGCAACCCAAAAAATGAGCCTTGAAGCAACTCCAGTCAATTGCTATTCAGTTGCTTTGATTCCCTCTGGATCAGTGAGTGTCACCTGCCTCCACTCCCTGGCTTCTTATCTGTTTATCCAGCTCAACTTTAATAGCCTAACCTCGCCCTTAGACACAGCTCTCTTGCTTGCCCTGCTGCTTCCCTCTGATTTGGCAGAACACTTAGGACTTCAACTGGCTGTGGCAAAAAAGATAAATCTTTGGAACAGAAGGGAAAGAGAGGGAGGAAGCTGACCCTCAGGGCTAATGGAACAAAGGACTTGAATGCTTCCAAGTGTTTCCTTCTCCAATTCCCTCTCTGATTCCCTCTGGTGTCCAGCTCATTTTCTAAGATCAGCTTCCTTCACATGGTTGAAAATAGGCCATCAGCCACTCCCATAGTTCACATCTTTTTATCCAAGAGGGATTAAGCTCATTCTGTAGCACCAATTTAAAGAAAAGAAAACCCTAGGGAAGACTTCTGAATGACTTGGTTTAGTGCTATTGTCGGAACATTTATGCTTCCACCCTCAAATTCATATGTTGAAATCTGAACCAGCAAAGCTGATGGTATTCCTAGGTGGGATGGCTGGGAGGTGCTTAAGTCATGAGGTGGGAACCGTCAGGACTGGCATTATACTTTATACAAGAGGCTCCAGAGAGATCCCCTATCCCCTACCCTCTTGTGAGGATACAACAAGAAGTCCACAGCTTGGAAGAAGCCGCTCATTCAGTCACACTGGCACTCCAATCTGCTACCCTCCAGAACTGGGAGAAATGCATTCCTACTGTTTATAAGCTACCCATCTGTGGTGTTTTCTTACACCTGCCCAAACAGACTAAGACATTCAGATTATGTGCCCATCTCCATGACTGCTGGGTATTATGATTGAAAGTAACATAGATGGAGCATAGGATAAGGTCCCCAAAGGGAAGTGTTATACCAAGATGAAAGGAAGGGTGATTACAGGCAAAAAAAGAAAAAAAGTGATGCCCGCTATACCTTCCTTGATGACAATCTGGTATCTCTCTCTGAATATACTTCCCAAGACTGTTGTGGCTCCACGTGTACCTCAGACAAAGTGTACCCATGCCGACAGGTGACATTCTCACCATAGTGTCTCAACTCACAAGAAGGATATCTTACATAGGCAGAACATTCTTTGACATAAGTTGTGGCAATAGGTTTTGTTTTGTTTTTCTGTTTTTTGTTTTTTTGATCTGTCTCCTACAGCAAAGAAAATAAAAGCAAAAATAAACAGATGAGACCTAATTAAATGTAAAAGCTTTTGCACAGGAAAAGAAACCACAGACAAAATGAAGAGACAACCTACTGAGCGGGAGAAAATATTTGCAAATGATATGACCAATAAGGGGTTAATATCTAAAATATACAAACACCTCATACAATTCAACAGCAACAAAACAAAACAGCCTGATTTAAAAAGGGGCAGAAGACCCAAATAGACATTTCTCCAAAAAAGAAATGCATATGGTCAACAAGCACATGAAAAGATGGTCAACATCAATAATCATCAGGGAAATGTAAGTCAAAACCATAATGGGATATCACCTCACACCTGTCAGAATGGTATATCATCAAAAAGCACACAAATAAGTATGAGGATGTGGAGTAAAGAGAACCCTTGTGGCTCAGCTGGTAAAGAATCTGCCTGCAATGCAGGAGACCTGGGTTTGATCCCTGGGTCGGGAAGATCCCCTGGAGAAGGGAAAGGATATCCACTCCAGTATCTGGCCTAGAGAATTCCATCGACTGTATAGCCCATGGGGTTGCAAAGAGTTGGACACGACTCAGTGACTTTCACTTTTGACTTTCACTTTGTATACTGTTGGTGGGAATGTAGATTGGTGCACCCACTATGGAAAACGGCATGGAGTATTCTCAAAACACTAACATTAGAACTGCCATATGACCCAGCAATTCCACCCCTAGATATGTGTTCAAATAAAACAAAACCATTAATTAAAAAAAAAAAAACATGCACCCCAGTGTTCACTGCAGCATTATTTACAATGGCCAAGATATGGAAGCAACCTAAATGTCTATCAGGAGATGAATGGTCCCAACAAGAACCTGTTGTATAGCACAGGGAACTCTGCTCAATATTCTGGAATAACCTTTTGGGAAAAGAATTTGAAAAAGAACAGATACATGTATATGTATAACTGAATCATTTTGCCATACACCTGAAACTAACAAAACATTGTGAATCAAATATACTCCAACATAAAATGAAAAATTTTAAAGTAAAACATTTTTTAAGAGAGCTGAATGTATAAAGAAGATATGTATACACAATGGAACACTAGTCAACCATGGAAAGGAATGAAATTTTGCCACTTCCAACAACACGGATGGACTTGGAGGGCACTGCTGCTGCTAAGTCACTTCAGTCGTGTCCGACTCTGTGTGACCCCAGAGACGGCAGCCCGCCAGGCTCCCCCGTCCCTGGGATTCTCCAGGCAAGAACACTGGAGTGGGTTGCCATTTCCTTCTCCAATGAATGAAAGTGAAAAGTGAAAGTGAAGTGGCCCAGTTGTGTCCTACTTCTAGAGACCCAATGGACTGCAGCCTACCAGGCTCCTCTGTCTGTGGGATTTGCCATTGCCTTCTCCTGGAGGTCATTCAGTTCAGTTCAGTTCAGTTCAGTTCAGTCGCTCAGTCGTGTCCGACTCTCCGCGACCCCATGAATCACAGCACGCCAGGCCTCCCTGTTCATCACCATCTCTCAGAGATCACTCAGACTCACATCCATCGAGTCCGTGATGCCATCCAGCCATCTCATCCTCGGTCGTCCCCTTCTCCTCCTGCCCCCAATCACTCCCAGCATCAGAGTCTTTTCCAATGAGTCAACTCTTCGCATGAGATGGCCAAAGTACTGGAGTCTCAGGTTTAGCATCATTCCTTCCAAAGAAATCCCAGGGTTGATCTCCTTCAGAATGGACTGGTTGGATCTCCTTGCAGTCAAAGGGACTCTCAAGAGTCTTCTCCAACACCACAGTTCAAAAGCATCAATTCTTCGAAAAGGCCAGGGTCTGGGCAGAATGGCCACAGGGGCTTCAGGGAGAGCTGGGCACCAACAGAATAGGGGCAGGAGGCACATGACGAGGGTGCCAGGCCCCACCCTACAGCCCAGGCTGGACAGGGCTTGATGCCACGGAGAAAATTCCACGTCTGGGAGATGGACTGAACCCTCTGGACCTGGACATCAAGACTTTCTCCCAAGTAGTGCCAGGTGTAGCCAGGGTCATGGGTGAGGGGGACTCTCCCATGCCTCATCCAGGTACTGTGTCTTCTTGCTGTTTAGGCTGAGCCGTCACTCCTCACTGAGCTGTGGCGTCCCCTCTATGCCACCTGACCCCACCCAAAGCCACAGCTGTGGCCCGGCACTGCCCACTGCTTAGCCCAAAGCCGTCACTTGCTCCAGACCTTTCCTCCTCCTCCACTGCTCACCTGGGTGCACCACACTTTATCTGGTTCTACCACATAAGGAGCCTTTTGACTGCCTGTGTCCCTGTGTCTCGCTCCCAAAGGCCAGCTCCGCTCATTGCCCAGTGCCTGCCCTGCTTAGCCTGCAAGCCTCCCTGCTGGCCTGTCTTCGCCTTCGGGCTCTGGGCCCCGCTCATGGGTCAGCTCCCTCGCGGGCCGGCCCGCTGGGCTCCCGCGCTCCTGAGACGGCTCTCCCCTTCCTTGCTGTCACTTGTAGTCACCTGAAGCCCCAGGAGGCAGGGGTGCTTCCTCCATCACCGTTTCCCCAACACCTGGAAGAGAGTGTTCTTCCAACCCATGTCTACGGAGTGAACAAATGAATGAAAGACATATTCTAAAACAATTGGTGAAGCCAGCTGGTAGCCACACAGAACATGGGCCGTGACCTACGCCTGCGCAGGGAACTGGCGGTTGAGTGGGTGGGGAGAAACAGGAGCAGGAAAACGAGCTGCAATAATAGTGATGAAATCTTTCACTGCTAGGCCCACATCCAAGACGGGTGAAAGTGGCTTTCTTATTGTCAACAGGACTGTTTTCAAGAGAGCACTGTTGACAGTGTGGCCTCCGAGACCCAGGGCATGAACCCTTGAGTGGAGGTTAAGAGGCTGCTCAGGGAACCTTTTGGATGAAGCGAGAAGCTGGTGCAGCTGAGCGTGACCATAAGGGAGGGAGAGAAAACCTGTTCGGGTCTGGCTGAAGGTCATCGTTCCTCTCACGATTTCCGTGTGCACCCATGGCACATGCGAGCGTGAGCACAAGCACTCAGGCATGCACATGGGCACACACACAGGGAGTCACCTGTGTAGTCACATGGACACACATAGGTGTAGGCACACATGAACACACACACAAGCACACATTCATCCCACTGGCGTGATGAAGAGGACCTGAATGTCAGCAAGTTCGTTCTTCTTCATTCAGGGAAAAAAAAATTACTTATTTTGCTTGAGCCAGGTCTTAATTTCGGCATGCGGGATTTTTGGGGGTGGGGGGTTTGCGGCATGTAGGATTTAGTTCCCTGACCAGAGTTCAAACCTAGGTCCCCTGCACTGGGAGGGCAGAGTCTTAGCCACCAGACCACCAGGGAAGTCCCAGGGGGTTCATTCTTGATGCTGGGCTGAGCCAAGAGCCAGGCTGGGCTGTGTCTTTGTCATTGTGATTAGGGCCCTCCTACCAGGCAGCCACAATAAACTGTGGAAAATTCTGAAAGAGATGGGAATACCAGACCACCTAACCTGCCTCTTGAGAAATCTGTATGCAGGTCAGGAAGCAACAGTTAGGACTGGACATGGAACAACAGACTGGTTCCAAATAGGAAAAGGAGTGCGTCAAGGCTGTATATTGTCACCCTGCTTATTTAACTTATATGCAGAGTACATCATGAGAAACGCTGGACTGGAAGAAACACAAGCTGGAATCAAGATTGCCGGGAGAAATATCAATAACCTCAGATATGCAGATAACTTTGGCCACCTCATGCGAAGAGTTGACTCATTGGAAAAGACTCTGATGCTGGGAGGGATTGGGGGCAGGAGGAGAAGGGGACGACCGAGGATGAGATGGCTGGATGGCATCACTGACTCGATGGATGTGAGTCTGAGTGAACTCCGAGAGATGGTGATGAACAGGGAGGCCTGGCGTGCTGCGATTCATGGGGTCGCAAAGAGTCGGACACGACTGAGCGACTGAACTGAACTGAACTGAACCAGGCAGCCATACTTAGGAGAAGACAGAATCTTGGCACTCCCTGGAACCCGTCACACTGGCTGGATCTTGGGCAAGGATGACTAGTAGCAAGCTGCTTGTGGTGAGGGCTCCTGGGGATCCTGCTGGGCCAGATTCACACCAGATTCTGAGAGTCAGATCCGGTCCTGCGGTCACCATAGGCGGGGGCTGGAAAATATTCCATCTCACTGGTGTATTTTGTTTTCTTCTGGACTATGAGGGGATTGAAAGGACCTAATAAGACCTTCTGACTCTCCACTTTCCCGGACACTGTACTGGTCCTTCTGGCTCTCCGGACAGCCCTTGCCTGGCCAGCAGCTGGCAAGGGCCAAGGTACCAAGCTGATCAGGAAAGGGGCATAGCACTCCTGGTGACATGCTGGGCGAAGGCCTCTGGTAGTCACCACCAGGAGTGGAATCCAGGGCTCAGGCCACCCCAGGAGCCCAGCTAGGGGCCTCTTGCCTCTAGGAGTGTCTGTGAGCTCAGTGCCAAGCCTTTCCTACTGCAAGCACCCTCTTGGGGGCAGGATTCAAGCTCACAGACACCACACAGAAAGGGCTTCCCGAAGGCCTCCTTTGTGGACCTCAGGCCAGTGTTTGTGGCCACCTCCAGTCAAGTGGAATGTCACTGCTGACCATGATCTTTCTGGTCCTTCCCATGTCAGCCTGGTGACTCTTTTCTTCACCCCCAAGGATGAGTCCTTCCTGTGTTGTTGGGGCAGAGGGGACAGCCAGAGGGTATGAGAATGTGCAGGGAGGGGTGGAGGGGCCGTGCCCAGACCTGGTGGGATGGAGGGAAGACTCATGGTTGCTGAGTCGCAGTCTTTCTCAGGATGTGCCCCTGTTCTACCCCACATCAGCCATCTCCTGCAAGCCCCAACCCCTCTCTGGGGGCTTTGCCCTCCAAGAAGCTGACTTGTTCCCAGCTCAGTACCAGGGTTTTGAAGAAATGAGAGGGAGGCTTAAGTGCTGGGGTTATTGTGCAGGAATTCCACTTCCCAAAGGCTCCTGGATTCCTAGGACCCACAGAAGCTTCTCTGATGGGAAAGGGCCTGAGGTTTCTGCCCATAACATCATGGCATTGTAGCCTGGGTGTGGACTGGGAGAGGCCCTGCTCTCCTTCACCTTGCTCAGAGCTCTCCTAAGCTCTTCTGGGTAAGGAAATAGTCCTGGAAGAGGAGAGCTTCAGAAGTAAGGTGATACCTCCGGGAAAAGCCACCCTGGCTGTTCCCAGGGCGGTTAGGCCTGAGTGGCGAGAGCCGCGGAGCTGGGGAGGGTTTATCAAGTTTCCTGTTGGCAAGCAGTTTTCCCGTGGCCCCTTTCCCCACCATGGGGAACAGAGGCCCCACACTCTCCTGGAGTCAGCGGCTCATGGGGGAGTGGACCCCAGCCTGGAGGCACAGGGTCCCAAGTACTGTGAGCCCGGAGCTGAAGACCCTGCTCTCCAGTCCAGGGAGAAGGATTTTCTCCGATGGCAGTTCAGATCACTCGGTCCTCGGCAGTTCAGATCACTCGGTCCTCAGCAGTTCTGTCTGCTCCCTCCATACCCTGGCCTCTCACAGACACGGGGAAAGGGTGACCCCTTCCTCAAGGCGATGATGTTCCTGGGGAGCGGCCCAGATTAGCTGCATTGCTGCCTCCCCAGGCTCCACCAGACCCTCCCACCAGCTAGTGCCTCCTCGTGGAATTGGCTCCCCAGGAACTGCTATAACTTGCTCCCTGGGAGCTGAGGAACAAGTCAAAAAACAGACTGAGGTGTACAATACACTCCCCTCACTACAAACTAAAAATACGTGCACAGACATCTGCTTCCAGCGGGGATGTTGTAACTGGCACCCAGAGTAGCCTCCCTGCTGTAAATAACCATGAATCTTGACATCAGAGGTCCAGTAGTTATTCCCAGGAAACAGATAACAAGCAGCACAAGACTTCCAGCTCTGGAAGGGGGAAACCCTGAGATGAGACCCTCAGATGCTCTTGCTCAGATGACGCTAGCCCTGAGGGACAGGGAACTGGAGTCCAAACAGAATGCATGGTCCTGCCAAACAGCAGAAGCAGATTAGGGCTCGAGGAGCTGAAATCTTCAAGGCTCAGCAGCGGAGAGGAGGCCATGCCCAAAGGTCTGTGCCAGTCCCTTGAGTCAGTAGCTGAGGCCTGAGCTGTGTGCATGCAGGGAGAGGTGACCCAAGAGAGATTAAGGGCAGAATGGAGCTACGAGGGGTGATACAGAGCCAGAGGCCCAGAAGTTGTGGCCCCACCTTCAAGGTTTCCACCTTCCAGAGCTGAACACAGCTCATTAACAACGAGTCCACTCTCTACACATCCAGCTGAGGCCTGCAAAGTCTGACCCTTATGATTCAGGACCAGCTGAGGTAAACTTGCTCCAGTCCTAATCCCCGAGACCTTGATAAAATGTGCAAAGGAGACAAGAATTTGGAGGCTGACTCCCACTAAGTTAGAGGCCCTTGGGAACGCCATAGAATTTCCACAGATTATCCCAACGAAGCACATAACCAAGCCCAGACAAGTACAAAGTGATTGCTCAGTAATGAAACTATCTGTCAGAACAAACATGAACACTTCAGTGGAAAATAACAAAATCCAGACTCTCTCTGGCATGTCGTCCACAATGTCCCACATACAATGAAAATTGTCTAGCCATGAAAAGAAATAGGAAAATGTTACTCAAAGTCGGGGCAGGGGGAAGCAATCAATTAAAAACGGATCTGGCTTTACCAAGAAAGACTTTAAAGTAGGTGGCTCAGAGGTTAAAGCGCCTGCCTCCAATGCGGGAGACCTGGGTTCGATCCCTGGTTTGGGAAGATCCCCTGGAGAAGGAAATGGCAATCCACTCCAGTATTCTTGCCTGGAGAATCCCATGGACGGAGAAACCTAGTAGGTTACAGTCCAAGGGGTCGCAAAGAGTCGAACACGACTGAGCGACTTCACCTTACCTTACCTTATAAATATATTCAATGAATGAAAGGGAAAGCGGCCTCGGGGATAGGTGGAACCAGAGTGCTAACTCAAGTGCGAGGGAAGAAGGTGTGCTGCTCGGCTCGGGTGCAGGCTTAGCAGCCAGCCTCTGGTGCAGAGATTAGATATGGGGCGAACCTGGTGCCCAGCATGGATCTGTGAAATTAGATGCAAGTGACAGCTTGGGATGAGATTTGGAACCCAGCCCACATGTAGCACAGAGTCACCCTGACTCAACACCTTCCAGTTTGTCCAACTTCTCTTAGAGCCAATTTCAACTCCGTGTTGAATGCGTTTCTTTGACTTTCTTATTGTGGTTGTTCAGTCACTAAGTCATCTCCAGCGCTTTGTGACCCCGTGGACGGCAGCATGCCAGGCTCCTCTGTCCTCCGCTACCTCCCGGAGATTGCTCAAATTCTTGTCCATGGAGTCAGTGAGGCAGTCTAACTGTCTCATCCTCTGCCACCCCTTCACCTTTTGCCTTCAATCTTTCCCAGCATCAGGGTCTTTTCCAATGAGTCAGCTCTTTGTACCAGGTGGTCAACGTATTAGAGCTTCAGCATCAGTCCTTGCAATGAATATTCAGGGTTGATTTCTTTTAGGATTGACTGGTTTGATCTCCTTGCAGTCCAAGAAACTCTTAAGAGTCTTCTCCAGCACCACAATTCAAAAGCATCAATTCTTTGGCACTCAGCCTTCTTTATAGTCCAATTCTCACATCCATATATGACTACTAGAAAAACCATGGCTTTGACTAGATGAAAGTTGGTGGGCAAAGTGATGTCTCTGCTTTTTAATATGCTGTCTAGGTTAATCATAGCTTTCCTTCCAAGGAGCAAGCAATCTTTTAATTTCACAGCTGCAGTCAACTTCCACAGTGATTTTGGAGCCCAGAAAAAGAAAATCTGTCACTGCTTCCACTTTCCCCCTCCTATTTGCCATGAAGTGATGGGACTGGATGCCATAATCTTAGTTTTTTGAATGCTGAGTTTCAAGCAAGCTTTTTCACTGTTCTCTTTCACTCTCATCAAAAGGCTCTTTAGTTCCTCATCACTTTCTGCCATTAGAGTGGTATCATCTGAGTATCTGAGGTTGTTGACATTTCTCCCAGCAATCTTGATTCCAGCTTGTGATTCATCCAGCCCAGCATTTCATATGGTGTACTCTGGATAGAGCTGAAATAAGCAGTCTGACCATATACAGCCTTGTCATATTCTCTTCCCAATTTTGAACCAATCTATTGTTTCATGTCTGGTTCTAACTGTTGCTTCTTGACCCACACACAGGTTTCTCAGGAGATAGGTAAGGTGGTCTGGTATTCTCATCTCTTTAAGAATTTCCCACAGTTTGTTGTGATCCATGCAGTCAAAGGTTTTAGTGTAGTCAATGAAACAGAAGCAGGTGTTTTTCTGTAATTTCTCCAAGGAGAAAGCAAGGAGTTGACAATTTGATCTCTGGTTCCTCTTCCTCTTTAAAACCCAGCTTGTATGTCTGGAAGTTCTCAGATCACATACTGCTAAAGCCTAGCTTGAAGGATTTTGAGCATAACCTTGCTGGTATGTGAAATGAGCACATTTGTGCTGTAGTTTTGTTGCAGGAAGAGGGATCCCTTCCAGGGCCCCAAACTGGGTTCTTGTCTAACACTCAGAAATGAATTGTCCGAGGAGACACATGTGCTGACAAAGCAAGAGATTTTATTGGGAAAGGGCACCCGGGTGGAGAGCAGGAGGGTAGGGGAACCCAGGAGAACAGCTCTGTCACATGGCTTGCAGTCTTGGGTTTTATGGTGATGGGATGAGTTTCCGGGTTATCTTTAGCCAATCATTCTGACTCAAGAGTCCTTCCTGGTGGTGCACACCTTGTTCAGCCAAGATGGATGCCAGTGAGGATTCTGGGAGGTGGTCGGACAGGTGGTGTCTCCTTTTGACCTTCCCTGAACTCTCCCGGTTGGTGGCGGCTTGTTAGTTCTGTGTTTCTTACCAGGACCTCCTGTCATAAAACAGCTCATGCAAATGGTTACTACGGTGCTTGGCCAGGGTGGGTGGTTTCAGTCAGTGTGCTTCCCCTAACGGTTTGAAAATTCTTTGGTATTGCCTTTTTGGGGGCTTGGAATGAAAACTGACCTTTTCCAGCCCTGTAGCCACTGCTGAGTCTTTCAAATTTGCTCACATATTGAGTGCAGCACTTTAACAGCATTATCTTTTAGGATTTTAAATAGCTCAGCTGGAATTCTGAGCTAATTCTGAATTATCACCTCCACTATCTTTGTACTTAGTAAAGCTTCCTAAGGCCTATTTGATCTCACACTCCAGGATGTCTGGCTCCAGGGGAGTGACCACATCATCGTGGTTATACATTTTTTTGTACAGTTCTTCTGTGTATCCTTGCCATCTCTTTTTAATCTTCTCTGCTTCTGTTAGGTCCTTATCATTTCTGTCCCTTATTGTGCCCATCATTGCATGAAATGTTCTCTTGTTATCTCCAATTTTCTTGAAGACGTCTCTAGTCTTTCCCATTTTATTGTTTTCCTCTGTTTCTTTGTATTGTTCATTTAAGTAGGCTTTCTTATCTCTCCTTGTTATTCTCTGGAACTCTACATTCTGTTGGGAACTCTACATTCTATATCTTTCCCTTTCTGCTTTGCCTTTCTCTTCTCTTCTTTCCTCAGCTATTTGACTTAGACTTTAACCTTAGCTTTTCATTGGTTTTTTATTATAATCATACATAATGGCTTGGAGAATTTTGAGCATTACTTTACTAGCATGTGAGATGAGTGCAATTGTGCAGTAGTTTGAGCATTCTTTGGCATTGCCTTTCTTTGGAATTGGAATGAAAACTGACCTTTTCCAGTCCTGTGGCCACTGCTGAGTTTTCCCAATTTGCTGGCATATTGAGTGCAACACTTTCACAGCATCATCTTTCAGGATTTAAACAGCTCAACTGGAATTCCATCACCTCCACTAGCTTTGTTCACAGCGATGCTTTCTAAGGCCCACTTGACTTCACATTCCAAGATGTCTGGCTCTAGGTTAGTGATCACATCATCATGATTATCTGGGTCGTGAGGATCTTTTTTGTACAGTTCTTCCGTGTATTCTTGCCACCTCTTCTTAATATCTTCTGCTTCTGTTAGGTCCAGACCATTTCTGTCCTTGATCGAGCCCATCTTTGCATGAAATGTTCCCTTGATATCTCTAATTTGCTTGAAGAGATCTCTAGTCTTTCCCATTCTGTTGTTTTCCTCTATTTCTTTGCATTGATCGCTGAAGAAGGCTTTCTTATCTCTTCTTGCTATTCTTTGAAACTCTGCATTCAGGTGCCTATATCTTTCCTTTTCTCCTTTGCTTTTCGCCTCTCTTCTTTTCACAGCTATTTGTAAGGCCTCCCCAGACAGAGCCCATCCTTGCATGAAATGTTCCCTTGGTATCTCTAATTTTCTTGAAGAGATCTCTAGTCTTTCCCATTCTGTTGTTTTCCTCTATTTCTTTGCATTGATCGCTGAAGAAGGCTTTCTTATCTCTTCTTGCTATTCTTTGGAACTCTGCATTCAGGTGCTTATATCTTTCCTTTGCACCTTTGCTTTTCGCCTCTCTTCTTTTCACAGCTATTTGTAAGGCCTCCCCAGACAGCCATTTTGCTTTTTTTGCATTTCTTTTCCATGGGGATGGTCTTGATCCCTGTCTCCCGTACAATGTCACGAACCTCATTCCATAGTTCTTCAGGCACTCTATCTATCAGATCTAGCCCCTTAAATCTATTCCTCACTTCCACTGTATAATCATAAGTGATTTGATTTAGGTCATACCTGAATGGTCTAGTGGTTTTCCCTATTTTCTTCAATTTGAGTCTGAATTTGGCAATAAGGAGTTCATGATCTGAGCCACAGTCAGCTCCTGGTCTTGTTTTTGTTGACTGTATAGAGCTTCTCCATCTTTGGCTGCAGAGAATATAATCAATCTGATTTCGGTGTTGACCATCTGGTGATGGAGGTCATTAGGCTAAGTGAAATGAATCAGACAAAAAGACAAATACTGTATGATATCACTCATTATGTGAAGTCTTAAAATACAACAACTCTAGTGAATATAACAAAAAAGGAGCAGACTCACAGAGAGAGAGAACAAATTAGTGGCTACGAATGGAAAGGGGGGAGGGGTAACAGAGGGATAGGGGATTAGGAGATACAAGCTATTCTGTATAAAATAAGCTACAAAGCTCCTTCAAGAGAGAATTCTTGTTTGCTCTTGCTCATCACCAGTCTGGAACCACCAGAATCCAAGTTCAGGGCTTTATGGTTTTTTTGGATTATCCAGATGATGTTAAATCAGGCTGCAAACCTTAGAAGAAAAGAAACAGAGAGAAAGAGAAGAGAGGTGGAGGCAGGATAAGAAAGGAAGGAAGAAAGGGAGAGAGAGATGGAGGGAGGGAGGAAGGAAGAAAAGAAGAGAAGGAAGGAAACAAAAAAAAGAAACTGAATAAAGAGAGAATTACTTTGAGTGCACACTCACTGTGAGGATAAAGCCAATCAAGACACCAGCCTAATAGGTCTACATAAGAATGAGCATCACCAATGCAATGGGCATGAACTTGGGCAAACTTCAGGAGATGGTGGGGACAGGGAGGCCTGGCATGCTGCCGTCCATGAGGTCAGAGTCGGACACGACTGGGTGACTGAACAACAATAAGAATGAGAGTTAGACTCCCTATCTTGAGCTTCAAAACCTTAGTTCTCACCTCCCTTCCCCTTGTCACACGCAGTCATCAAAAGTACAGCTCAGTTAGCAGTTGTTTCCTAACATATCAGCAAATGTTCTCCGAATCAAAGTTACTTTGAGTGAGTCACTTGACTTCTTCCAAGATTTTGGCTTGGTAATTCCTCCCTATCTAGCTAGCACCTTAAGGCTTTAAAATTGTGATTTTCATATTTTATCTGGAGTTTTTGTTTTTCCAGTAGAAAAGCTGATTTAAATTTCCTAGCTTGCCATTTCAGGAATTATTATCTATTAATAAAAAATACCAGATCAGAAAATAAAGAAAAGAAAATAATCTGAAATACCACTATCAGAGATATCAGCACTAAAATTGTAGTAAACATCTTTTCAGAATTCTATGCATACAAACATTCTACATAAACATTCTACATAAATATAAATCCTGTATTACTAACTAATCTGTAACTTTTGCTCAACATGATAATTTTCTATGTTAATATAGACATATTATCTATAATGCCTGCATGATAATGTCTAACGTTTATTGTGTACTTAGTATATATATGGGTTTTCAATATATTCATTCATTCAATCTCTGTCATACTTTCTGAAATAGCTTTTACAGATTATGAAGCTTATTTTGGAGATTTTAACAACTTTTTAAATACTAGGAAACTCAGGCACAGAGATATTAAATGATGTAATCAAAATCATACTAGTAGTGAAAGTGGTAGTCGCTCAGTTGTATCCGACTCTTTGCGACCCCATGGACTTCAGCATGCCAGGCCTCCCTGTCCATCACCAACTCCTGGAGTTCGCCCAAATTCATGTCCATCAAGTCGGTGATCCCATCCAACCATCTCATCCTCTGTCGTCCCCTTCTGTCTTCGATCTTTCTCAGCATCAGGGTCTTATCCAATGAGTCAGTTCTTTGCGTCAAGTGGCCAAAGTATTGGAGCTTCAGCCATCAGTCCTTCCAATGAATATTCAGGACTGATTTCCTTTAGGACTGACTGGTTGGATCTCCTTGCAGTCCAAGGGACTCTCACGAGTCTTCTCCAACACCACAGCTCACAAGCATCAATTCTTCAGCATTTAGCTTTCTTTACGGTCCAACTCTAACATCCATAACTTCCACTGTATGGATGCATTTATTAAACCAAGCTCCTACCAATGGATAATTAAATATTCACAGGATGTTTTTACTATTACATAAAAATAGCTTTTAAAAAATCTATTGCCCTACATCTTTTTTAATTTAAATCTATTATTTTTAGTTGGAGGATAGTTGCTTCACAATATTGTGTTGGTTTCTGTCATATAGCAACATCAATCAGCCATAGGTATATATGGTCCCTCCCCCTTTAAACCTCCCTTCCACCTCTCATTCCATCCCACGCCTCTAGGTTGTCACTGAGCGCTAGGTTGAGCTCCCTGTGTGATACAGTAAACCCGCAATGGTTATCTGTTTCACATGTGGCAATGTATATGTTTCAATGTTACTCTCTCAATTCATTCCACCCTCTCCTTCCTTCCTGTGTCCACAAGTCTGTTCTTTATGTCAGCGTCTCCACTGCTGCCCTGTAGATAGGTTCATCAGTACCATCTTTCTAGATTCCATATATATGCGTTAATATACAATATTTTTTTCTGACTTACTTCTTTTGTATAATAGGCTCTAGGTTCATCTGCCTCATCAGAACTGAGTCAAATGCATTCCTTGCCATACATCTTTATATACTTGTTTGTTTATGTCCTCAGAGAAAATTCCTACAAAGAGAATTACCATTTCAAGGATATATACATTAAAAAATTTAAATTTTGGTACATACTGCCAAACTGCGTTCCATAAAGGTTTACCAATTCACAGTCCCTCCACCAGTTTATAAAATGGCCTTATGCATTGGCGTCCTTTTAAGCACTGAGTTTTGTCAATATTTTCCTTCTTTGATGTTCAGAGCATTATTATTTGCATTTCTTTTCAAATGGCGCTATTGAACTCTTACTGTCTAGAGAGCTATCTGGACTCCCTTTTGCTGA
The DNA here is from genome assembly GCA_006410635.1 of Cephalophus harveyi. Classification (NCBI taxonomy): domain Eukaryota; kingdom Metazoa; phylum Chordata; class Mammalia; order Artiodactyla; family Bovidae; genus Cephalophus; species Cephalophus harveyi. Next base: position 55,619 of record SJYT01011462.1, read on the forward strand.
TTTCTTCTATTCAGCCTTGGCTTTGTCCTGCTTTTTCTTTTCATCAGTTTGTTCCATGGAAAATTCAACTTTTTGGTCAGGTTTCCTTTCAGAACAGAAAGCTATATTTCAGGATGCCGGTTATTCAGAGTCTCTCCTAAACTGCATTTTCTGATTAGGATGCCACTACCTGAGTGACTAAGATGCTAATTTCAGAGCTCTTTATGCTGTGGAATCTGCTCACTTCACTTCCTTTCTCTTCTTTCTGGTCAATGAGCCTGAGTGATTGGCAGTATCTCAGCAGTTTTTTCCCAAGCCCATACACTCTTCTGTTTACACTGCAAAGCTTCAGAGGTTGCAGATTTACAGCTCTTACACCATTAAAGATGACTAGTGCAGTCCATCTGTTGGGTTGCACCCTGCTGGCCTGCAAGCCCTGTGCCTGCCAAGCCTCAAGACCCAAGAAAGAGCCTGGAGTCAGCAACAGAGACATCAATGGTTTAACGGATGAGGGGAGCTCACATGTCTGAAACAACATCCTAGAACAACACCCCACTGTGTGCAGCAAATAGTAGGCAGGATATAACAGTGGTCTTGCTACCAGGGGCAGAGGGAAGTTACCAACCATAGGGGGATGTCAGGTTGGCTCATCTGTTACCAGGGAAACCAGCAGAGGAGTATGCACTTCACCACCCCTTTAACAAACTATCAGATAGAGTGGAGATGGTTGTGATCAAAGACTAGAACAGTCACTAGCTAGGGCCAGCATGTAGACATTTCCTGATTAGGCTCAATGATTTAGAGGGAAGGTCAGCCATGTGAGTAGGTGTAGGTGAAGCAGGAACTGGTCAGCAGAGGATGTACAGAGAGCAAGAGAATAGCCATCTTGGGTGACCTGATCATACACCATCTAAGAGATATGTTACAATCAAAGAACTTCAGCTTAGCAACCAAGACAGAATTTTCAAGGTAGCCCACTCAACTTCCTTCTTTCCCTCCTCACACATTTATCATTTCTTGAGCACTACAAAGACAATACACATTTCAAAACATAAATTCTTAAAATTCCATTTTCTCTCTTCTACTTCTCTTATATATTTCATATCCTCCCTACCTTGTATTTCTCTTCCAAAATTCCTCCCAACACCTTGCCCCTGCTTTCCCCCAAATCTGCATCTCTAAAGCCTAAAGAATGCCTCTAAAAATGAGAGACTGCATTGGAGAGCAAGGAAAAGGAGAGAACTGAGCGGAGGAAACGGAAAAACCAGATTCCTCTTTTAGAGGAAATGGAAACGCTGGGAAATGGGGAAAAAATTATATGCAAATAATTTTTGTCCTACCAGAAACACAAGTGCAGTGTTTAAATGTGTATCCAAGCACTTTCTGGTCCTTTCTTTCTGATATGCTCATGGGCAGGAAAGACAGCTGTCGGGGTGCATTCTCAGAACAATGAAGTGATCAGGTGAGATTTCCTGCCTTGGGGAAGAGCTCTCTAGTGGTTGCTGTTACAGGGAACCGATGCTGAGGAAACTGACAAAAATATTAGCAGTCTAGGAAAGGGGTCTCCCAAATTCCTGAGCTCATCGTGCTCTCAACCATGCTCTCTGGAACACTAGATCCTATTTAGATATTTAGAGAGGGGAAGGGAGGAGGAAGAGAAAGAAACCATAAACAGTTAAATAATTTTCCTTATTGTAGGATCACTCTGATACTTGAATATTAATTACATGTCTCTAGGAGGAAGAGACCATGAAATACAGCTTAATGTTTCTTTAATTTATGTGATCACAGAACACTTCTCTTTCTAGAACCCCTACTTTTTACAACATAATTTGGGAAGAGGGAATATATTTGTATCTTTGTTTTCATTTTTACAGATGTTTTGTAGTGCCACACATTTTATTTAGTAACAGTATATAGAGTGTACAATAGGACACAAGGTATTTCTTTATATTTAAGATATTGTAAAACATTAAATATGTTCAAATTTGGATTTAATGTTTAAATTTAGAAAAATTAATTTTTTCTAAATACTCCTTTAAGTTGATGGAAAAATAATACATGCTCATCATTGAAGATTTGTAGAGCACAGGTAATTACCAAGAAGATACTGAAAATCATATCAAGGTGAGACTAAAATTCCATAGTATTGTCATCATCCAGAGATAATTCTCTTAACATACTGCCAATCTTTTCCCTGTATGTGTATGAGTATGTGTATATGTATATAAGCATGTGAAAGTATACACATAGCTTTTCAGAAAAATTAGGGTCACCTTATGTGAAACTGTTTCTATTTATGATGTTTTGACTGTGCTATTAAATTTTTGCAAAACTTTATTTTAAATGGTTATTCTTTCAGTTGTATGACTAGACCAAATTTATTTAACCATTTCCATATCACTGAACATCTAGATTATTTCTAGTTTTTCACTATTTTAAATAACACCATGATGAGCACCTTATATATAAATCTTTATTTTCATCTCTGCATATTTTCTCAAGATAGATACCAAAAAGTGTAACTGCTCTATTACAGAGGAAGAACTACTTAATGATTTTGATTAAGAGTACCAAGTTGCTTTTGATAGGGACTATTCCAACTCAGTATCATCAACAGTATATAAAATAGCCTGTCTCACAGGATATCAGCAAGCATTTTTACAGCACTGAAATTTAAATTTTAGTTATTTATTAAATAAGAAATACTGTGAATTTTACAAAATTTAAAATGTTACAAAAGTTTAACATTTCTTTAAACACAGTGAAATTTCCCTCCCACCCCATCCTCCAGGCAGTCCTCCCCAGAGGCGATTGATGCATCTTGTGAACAGGACTTTGGACTTCTCTCAAAATCTTGCTTATTTCAGTTAACAATATTGCAGGGATCTCACTTCATGTTAGGACATAAAGGATGCTCTCATCTATGTTAACAGTTGTTTTACTTTTCATTGCATAAAATGTACTACATTAAAAAAAGAAACCAATTCTCTATTGACAGGCATATGTGCTAATACCAAAAAAAAAAAAAGTGTGATTTCACATGTGTTCAAAAATAACCAGGCCAGGACTTCCCTGGTGGTGAAGTGGATGGGAATTCGTCTGCCCATTCAGGGAACACATGGTCAATACCCAGTCCAGGAAGAGTCCACAAGCCCATGGGCTTAGAGCAACTAAGCCCAAGCACCACGAGGACTAAGTCTGCATTCTAGAGCCCGAGAGCCACAACTACTGACGCCCACACACCCAAGAGCCTCACTCCAAAACTACTGAGGCCCTTGTGCCCAGAGCTCGTGCTGTGTATCAAAGGAAGCTGCCGCAATGAGAAGCCCCTGCACTGCAAAGAAGAGAAGCCCCCACTCACCACACCCAGAGAGCCTGCATACAGCAAAGAAGACGGTACAACCAAAAAATGAATTAAATAAATAATTTTAAGAAACTAGGCCATGTATCTAGAAGTAGAATTCTTGCTTTAAAAACTGTGCAGTTAATAACTTTGCTGCGTTTAAATAAAATGTTTTCTGGAGACTGTGCTATTTATATTTAAAACAACAGTAGTAGGGGCTTCCCTGGGGGTCCAGTGGCTAAGACTCCTCGCTCCCAATGTAGGAGGCCCAGCTTTGATCCCTGGCCAGGGAACTAGATCCCACATAGGGCAACTAAGAGTTCACATGCTGCAACTAAGACACGGAACAGCCAAAAAAGAAAAAAAACCATCAGTATGAGAGAGCCTGTTTGCCTCCACTCTTACCTGGTAGTGTGTTGGTAAATGATTAACAGACGTTCATGGAAGGAAAAAACTCGATTTGTAGCATATGCCAATTTCCATGATATAAACAGTACTTTTGTCATGGCTGATTTTAAGCTGTCAACATGAATAGGAGGAGTTGGGAAGAGACATTCATTATAAGCTCTTACATTGTCCTCACCCACACAGCATGTTAGCAAACATTTCAATCTTCATCATCTGATGGTGAAAATTAATATTGTGTATAACATTGAGTATACTTTTATGTATTTAAGAACATTTCTTTTTCTAGGAGCTATTTGTCTTTTATTTTTCTATTGGGTTAGGGTCCTTTCATTATTTGTAGAAGCACTTTATATGTAATGACTATCAGTTTCTTGTATGGTGAAAAGTGAAAGTGAAATCGAAGTTGCTCAGTTGTGTCCGACTCTTTGCGACCCGTGGACTGTAGCCCACCAAGCTCCTCCATCCATGGGATTCTCCAGGCAAGAATACTGGAGTGGGTTGCCATTTCCTTCTCCAGGGGATCTTCTCGACCCAGGGATCAAACCCAGGTCTCCCACATTGCAGGCAGACGCTTTAACCTCTGCACCACCAGGGAAATATGGTAGGAATGGCAAATATTTTCCTTGGTCTACGTACAGTTATTTCTGCTTTATTGATTATGCCAAAGCCTTTGACTGTTTGGATCACAATAAACTGTAGAAAATTCTCAGAGATGGGAATACCAGACCACCTGACCTGCCTCTTGAGAAATCTGTATGCAGGTCAGGAGGCAACAGTTAGAACTGGACATGGAACAACAGACTGGTTCCAAATAGGAAAAGGAGTACACCAAGGCTGTATATTGTCACCCTGCTTATTTAACTTCTATGCAGAGTACATCATGAGAAACGCTGGGCTGGAAGAAACACAAGCTGGAATCAAGACTGCCAGGAGAAATATCAATAACCTCAGATATGCAGATGATACCACCCTTATGGGAGAAAGTGAAGAGGAACTAAAAAGCCTCTTGATGAAAGTGAAAGAGGAGAGTGAAAAAGTTGGCTTAAAGCTCAACATTCAGAAAATGAAGATCATGACATCTGGTCCCATCACGTCATGGGAAATAGATGGGGAAACAGTGGAAAGAGTGTCAGACTTTATTTTGGGGAACTGTTTGCGACCCCATGGACTGCAGCATGCCAAGCTTTCCTGTCCATCAGCAACTCCCAGAGTGGGCCAGTTGCACTGATTCAGATCAGTTTTGGCACAGACCTTGCTCTGGAAGCCCTGAGGTTGAGCAGAAGTGCTCTTTGCTCTCTCAACCCAGCACTACCATTGCCTGGATGCCCCACCCCAGCCCTTTGTCTCTTGCCTCCTTGCCCAGGGTTGTACACTGCACCGGGCCAGCTGACTGACCACTTCAGGCCCTCATCACACACTCAGATGGCATGGGTCCTGCAGGAAGCTGACTAGGGCAAGCACAACTGAATCCCAGCAAGGCCCGGGAGACCCTCTAGCTGCCCCAGCTGCAGGGCTCTTTTGTCCGGGGTCAGGCCAGGAACAGTAGGCAGCGCCGCAGCTCTGGACACTGCCCCAGCTGGGGCTGCCCCCCTCATGGATGGTCTTGAGGGGGAAGGTGTGCCCCAATGTGAAACTGGGTTTCTCACGGTTGGAGAAACTATAAGAGTCCAGCACCAGCCTCCTGCCTCCTTCACACCAGGGCTGAGAGCTCAGGCCCATATTCCCTAGGGATGGTCCAGAGCATCTCCCTGCAGCTCCTCAGACCCTCTTTTCTTCTCCAGCCGAAGGTAGTCAGAGCAGGGGGTGCTAGGCTGAAGGTCAGAGCCAGAACCACAGGGAAGGAAAGCTGGGTGCAGGCTGCCCTCTGCACAGAGATGGCTGGGTGTAGCAGGGCCATGGACAACAAAGACGAGGAAGCACAGCCATTCAGATCAAAGTCACGGGTCAGCTGTGGAATTCCTTTGGCTTTGGATCTGCCCCCTCTCTACCTCTTGTAAGATTTTGTGCGGCTCAGTCCCTGATCCTCCCCTCCCTGCCCTTGGGGCAAGCTCGTCCAGAGCCCTGGCAAGGTTACTAGTTTCAGGAGAACTAATGAAATTAAAGACGTTTACTCCTTGGAAGAAAAGCTATGTCCAACCTAGATAGCATTTTCAAAAGCAGAGACATTACTTTGCTGACTAAGGTCCGTCTAGTCAAGGCTATGGTTTTTCCTGTGGTCATGTATGGATGTGAGAGTTGGACTGTGAAGAAAGCTGAGCGCCGAAGAATTGATGCTTTTGAACTGTGCAGTTGGAGAAGACTCTTGAGAGTCCCTTGGACTGCAAGGAGATCCAACAAGTCCATTCTGAAGGAGATCAGCCCTGGGATTTCTTTGGAAGGAATGATGCTAAAGCTGAAACTCCAGTACTTTGGCCACCTCATGCGAAGAGTTGACTCATTGGAAAAGACTCAGATGCTGGGAGGGATTGGGGGCAGGAGGAGAAGGGGACGACCGAGGATGAGATGGCTGGATGGCATCACCGACTCGATGGACATGAGTCTGAGTCAACTCCGGGAGATGGTGATGAACAGGGAGGCCTGGCGTGCTGCGATTCATGGGGTCGCAAAGAGTCGGACACGACTGAGCGACTGAACTGAATATTTATTTAGGCAAACCCACCCTAGCACATTGGACCACACAGTGGGTGGGCTCGACAGGGACTGGGTCTCCTGGCATCCACACATTGGGTGTGGATGTGGAGGAATGTGGTCTGGTTCGGGGGTGGGCAGGGTGGGGCAGGTATGGGTTTGCAGGCTGGTGGGGCGCTGCCGAAATGTGTCGTGGAGGTGAGATCAAACCGTGGGCCAGGGCCTGCAGATGGTTGTCTGGGCGTGGGCGTGGATGGCGTCGGGGGTGTGGCCTAGGGCGTGGGGGTGTGGCCTAGGGCGTGGAGGTGTGGCCTAGGGCGTGGAGAAGCGTTCACCTGGTGGCCCTGGAGGCCCGAGGGCGAGGCGGCGGGGCGTGGAGGCGGGGCCAGGCTCGGCCGCGCACCATCCCGCTGGCGCCCAGAGCGGGGCGCTCTAGGAGGCCAGGTACCCGGCGTCCACCAGGATACCTGACCCGCTGGTGGAGGCGCTGCGGTCGCTGAGCAGGAAGAGGATGCTGTTGACCACGTCTTCCACCTCTACAGCGGGTGGCAGGCGGGGTCAGCGCGGCTCGGCCCGGCTGGCTCTGCCCAGCCTCCCCATCCACACCCGCCACTCCGCGAAGCCCCCCTGACCTGCGAACTTCTTCAGCGGGTGGCGCTCCTTCAGCTTCTGGGAAAACTCAGGGTCAGCACAGACTTTTTGGCCCATGGCTGTCAGCACCACCGTTGGATTCACGGAGTTCACCCGGATCTGGGGCCGGAGAGGCCAGAGGGGCGGCCTCAGACGGTGTACGAACCCCGCCCTCATGGCCCCCACTGAGCTTGCTCACTCACCCCTTGAAGCCCCCTTCCCCCGATCTGATCTCCAGGCCCCAGCCTTGCCCACCACCAGCCACCTGACCCCTACCCTGCGTGCCTTCTTAGGCTTGGGTCCCTGGCACCCCCAGGGCCCCCATGCCTACCTTGTATGGTCCCAGCTCCAGGGCCATGAATTTGGTCAGCATGGTCATTGCACCCTTGGTGGAGCCTGTGAGGAGAAGGCAGTGCTGAGGATCCTTAAGGTTTCAGCAGGCTTTGCATGAGGTCCAGCCTGGGAGCCCAACTGCTCCTGCCCAGAATAGGGGCTCAAGACTGGGCAGAGGGACTCACTGTAGGCAGCTAGGTTGGGGAAGGTGACATGGGCCACCATGCTGGAGACATTGACAATGGAGCCAGGCACTCCACGGCTGATCATGCCCCGGGCCACGATCTGGAAGCCAAGACGGGACGGCCTGAGCCCAGCGCACCCCTACCTGGGCCATGTCAGTGCTGAGCCACAGCCTCCCACCGCCTCACCTGGGACACCTGGAACACAGCCCGCAGGTTCACACTGAAGGACCTGGGGGAGACAGCAGACAGTCAGACCATGGTCACACCCGAACCACGTCCTGGACAGCTCTCTCCCGTCGACTTCCTTCCCTCCTCCTCACCTGTCAAAGTCCTCCTTGGTGACCTCCAAGAAGGGCCTCATCAATGCCACGGCGGCATTGTTCACCAGCAAGTCCACGGGGCCCACACCGCCCAGAGCCTTCTCCGTGGCCTCCCAGTCACCCAGGTCCACGCACACAGGCTCTATCCCAGGGCACTGTGGGGAGGCATTGGCTGGTGACCAAAAGGGTGGTCCTGGCAGGCTCAGGAGGCGTCCCCAAGGGTCACAGCCCTGGGTCACACTAGGCCTGCACACCTCACCTCCTTGGAGAGGCTGACCAGGTCAGCGTTGGTGCGGCTCACGGCCACCACTCTGGCTCCTGAGGCATGAAGTGCCTTCACCGTGTCCCGTCCAATCCCTACAGGGGTTCACCAGGCAGGAAGATGGCCCAACCAGTCTGGACCAAAACTGCGGGTGGCGGCTGCAGATATGCTGCTCAGGAAAGAGTGATGGGAGGGTGCTGGCCAGGGGGTGTTGGCCCAGGAGGTGGCAGGAGGCAGGGATCTGGACAACCAGGATCCGGCTAAGGAAGGCCCAGAGGGCAGCCCCTTCCTGCTGGGCCCATGGAAGAGGCTTTGGCTGAGCCCCCATCTGCCCAGACTGAGTCTGAGGGCCGTCCTCTCCGGAGGGCTCTTGCGCTGGCCAGGGAGAGGCTAGTGTCCTGTCCCCGTGGGGCCTGCTGGCTGGTAGGGAGCAGCGCAGGCCCACTTTGGCTGGCTCAGTGGCTGGAGTTGGGGCTACTTGCCGGCAGGGCAGGCTGTGACAGGCACAAAGTGAATGTGCAGGTCCCAACGCAAGGCTCTGGGTCTGCGCACTTTGCTCTCTAACCTCAGTTCCTCTCACACCTGCCCGGCTCACACTCACCTTTGCCTGCTCCTGTCACCAGGGCCCGAAGGCCACTGAAATTCAGCTGCATGGTGCTGTTCCAAGCCACTGTTCAACAGGAAATGAGGGTGTGGGGATTTTATAGGCCGGGGCTGGGGCAGGCTGGGCGGTTTGGGGTGGGGCTGGCCTGAGAAGGGGAAGCTAGAAGCTAGGGGCACTGGGCGGTGCCAGGCATCAGCACAGCTTCTGTTTCCTGTGTACAGAAACCTGCCTCCCTGGAAGGGGTCACCTTCCTTACCCACAATCCAAAGAGGCCAGCCAGAAGCTCCATCCTGGGTTTGGAAAACAAGCTATAAATAAACCCTGGGGTGTGGAACATGTCCCTGGCTGTCTGGAAGCAGACAGCCTGGAGCTGGTCCCTGTGAGCCCTGAGTCTGGTGCGCTGGGGTGACGGCCAGGAAACATTGTGCTTCAGGCTGGCCCCCTGCACCTGCCGACCTGGATCACACCATGCCCCAGTCTAGGGGCCACTTTAGCCTCGGGAATCNACATGTCCCTGGCTGTCTGGAAGCAGACAGCCTGGAGCTGGTCCCTGTGAGCCCTGAGTCTGGTGCGCTGGGGTGACGGCCAGGAAACATTGTGCTTCAGGCTGGCCCCCTGCACCTGCCGACCTGGATCACACCATGCCCCAGTCTAGGGGCCACTTTGGCCTCGGGAATCTTCTTCACCTGCCCTTGCCAGCCTCGGACTCTCACTTCTCAGACATGCCTGTGGGCCCTGGCCACCTACACCCCACTCTCATTCAGGGCTCCTGCCGGAAATCCCATCCCACCTCTCTGAGATGTCCCTGACTCCTGGAGGCCCAGATGGGCTTGCTCTTCTGATCCTGTGAATTCATCAGTGACTAAAAGGAAGGCAGTCCCTGCCCTGCCGGGGACTCAGGTAACACATCCAACCTGGCTCTCTTCCCTCACACTTGTTAGAAACTCATTCTTTTTTTATTTTTTGGCCTTGCTTACAGAATCTTCGTTCCCATACCAGGCACTGAATCTGGGCCCTGGCAGTGAAAGTCCTAAGCCCTGGACCACCAGGAAATTCCCAGACCATTCTTTTTTTTTTTCTTTTTCAAATTAGCAATAATCACACACTGGATAAACCGCATTGGCTATGGTACTGCTGCCGTGCAAAGCGAGAGAAAGATTCTTAAAAGAGACTCAGGATGCAGACTGTGGAAGTGGAGAACTGACAATCAATTCTGTGCATGAGTGAGCTGGCCCAGAACACACAACAGGGGACGCCCTGAGCAACAGAGGGCTGAGTCCTCATATACAGTGTGACCAGCAGGTTTCTTCACGGGACCAGACCACAGGACAGAGCACACCTGCTCCCAGCCCGTTCCTGAGCCCTGGGAGCTAACCTCCAGGCGGCCTGATGAAAAGGAACGTCCACTGGCTGTGGCATACTCCAGCCCTACCCGCCCCCACCCCGCCCTGCCCGCACTGCCTGCCTGATCTACTCTCAGAGGTCCTTCTGGGGAGTGTTCTCCCAAATGCCTATAACTTAAAAAGTCTCCCTACCTCCATCAATCCCCACTCCAAACAAAACCCCAGCAGCACCTGCCCCACTCAACCAAGGCCATCACTACACTCTAGACCCATTTTCAAACGCTAAAGACAATATTTATTTTGAAGTAATTCAGTTGCAAGGATAGCAGGAACTTTTCTTCTTGAACCATTTGAGAGAAATTTGCAAAACTAGCATTCCGTCACCCCCAGATAGCTTAGCGTCTCTTTTCTTTGAACAAAGACATTGTCCTATACAACCACAAAAACACACAATAAATACAACAAAATCTCAACATAACACACACCACCACAACAAATATACAACATAACCATCAGAGTCAGGAGAATAACACCATGTGTCCCTACCACGTGTCCTCAGCCCTCATTCAGCTTTCATAAGTTGTCCCAATGATGTTCTTTATGTTTCTAAAGAACATAAACCTTTATACAGGTTTAACTGATATATACAAGAGTACATAATTTAATGTATACTATTTAATGAGTTTGGACAAAACACCTGGAAACCATCACCACAATCAAGGTCATGAACATATCCATCACCCCCAAGTTTCCTCGTGCCCACTGTTGTTTTTTTTAAGATTATTTTTTGATGGAGACCATTTTTTAAAGTCTTTATTGAATTAACTCCAATATTGCTTCTGCTCTATGTTTTGGGGTTTTGGGGGTGCTTCCAAGGCATGTGGGATTGTAGCTCCCTGACCAGGGATTGAACTCACGCCCCCTGTGTTGGAAGATGAAGTCTTAACCATTGGACCACTAGGGAAGTCCCTGCACACTGGTTTTATGTTTGTGGTGAGGGCACCCCCCTCACACAGAGTCCCATTGGTTGGTACTAACTGTGAGCTACAGGTCTCTACAACCTGCTTGTCTGGCATAGCTGAGACTCCCCATTCCAGTTCTTTATGGCCAAAGCATTCAGTCCAGGCTCATATATTGTCTTTGGACGTCCCGTCTCTAGTTTCCCTCACTCTGAAACACTCCTTAGTCTTTCCTTGATCTTTATGACCTTGATACTCTTGAAGAATATAGATCAGTTATTTTCAGAAAGTCCCTCAATTTTGCTTTGCCCAGCGTTTCTCTGTGATCATGCAGGCTGTGTATCTCTGTCATGAGCACCATGGTGACAAAACATCCTTACAGCATCCCACCAGTTGGCACCATTTTGATTGGTCCCATCACTGGTGATGTTAAATCCGATCACAGGATGGAAGCAGACATCACTAGGACACTTTAATCACTGCGTCTCCCTTCCACGTGCAAAAAGAACATGATTGCTGTAGCTTCATATCTGTTTCCCCCAAATCCCAGGCAGAATGTCCCCCGTGTTCCACACCAGCTCAGAACCGTGCAGAGAAAGGACTATGGGACCCTAGGGTCAACCTTGCACAATATACACTGACCACTACAAATCCACCCCAGTCCCTCTAACTTCAATTCCAAGTAAAGTTAATAGCAAAGACTGCCTGACATAATGCAACCACCAACACACAACCAAATACATGTTACCACTGCAGTCCATGGGGTAGCCAAGAGTCGGACATGACTGAGCGACTGAACTTTCTGCAACTGGTCACATGGTCACACGACCATAACTACTGCTCATCTTCTACACTGCTCCATATTCTTTTTTTAAAAAATTAATTATTTTATTTGACTGCATTGAGTCTTATTTGCCTACCTGAGATCTTCCTTGCATCATGTGGGAGCTCTGGTTGGGGCAGATGGACTCAGTAGTTGCAGCGAGTGGTCCTAGTTGCCCCAAGGCACATGAGATTTTTGTTCCCCAACCAGGGATTGAACCCAAATCCCCTGCATAGCTAGGGCGATTCTTAACCACTGGACCCCCAGGGAGCCCCCTGCCCCATATGCTTTTGTTCTCCTCTGCCAGGTAGAGTCCGATCTCTGAGGGTACAACATTTTGATCACTGCTTTGGGTCTGCTTACCACTGTGGCAGGGCTTCCCTGGTGGGTCAGAGAGTAAAGAATCTGCCTGCAAGGCAGGAGACCCGGGTTTGATCCCTGGGTCGGGAAGATCCCCTGGAGAAGGGAATGGCCACCCACTCCAGTATTTCTGCCTGGAGAATTCCATGGCCAGAGGAGTCTGGCGGGCTACAGTCCATGGTGTCACAAAGAGTCGGACACAACTGAACAACTAATACACACACACACCACTGTGGCAAGTGTGACCAAGTTGTCACTGAGGATTAAGTCCATGGCGCTGAAGTGGAGTGGGACCCTCTGGTCTTTGCCCCATCTCCATGTCCTCAGCCTGTCTTTTGTCAAGAGTCGGACACAACTGAACAACTAATACACACACACACCACTGTGGCAAGTGTGACCAAGTTGTCACTGAGGATTAAGTCCATGGCGCTGAAGTGGAGTGGGACCCTCTGGTCTTTGCCCCATCTCCATGTCCTCAGCCTGTCTTTTGTCTGTGGAAAAACTTTAACCAAAGAGTAAGTTTAATCAGAGAAGTAAGAAAAGGCAGAAACAAAGGAAAAGAATCCAATGAGACTAGATGGTAATAGTTTACTCATTAAGCATAGTTTAGTTTCTTTAGTTTCTCTTCAAGAGCTAAGAGATTACTCTGAGCATTATCCTTTGAGCTGTTTTATAGATACTAAAATGTTCACCAGGTGAAAGAAGTTAACTACATGATGACCAGACTGTAGCCATGACATAAGCTGCCACAGTTCCAAGCGCTGGCCTCAAAGAAATGGGAACAAACCTCCCCTGGAACTGAAGATCAAGTGTACTTAATCAAGACGACTATCAGAGCTGACTGTGCTCCTTCTGCGTGTAGCTCCTCCTTTCACCTATAAAAACTCTTGCCAACTGATCGTCAGTGCAGAGGGGTCAACCTGTGGATAGGAGTCTGCCTTCACCCCAAGGACTGCCAGCCTCCTAAAGAAGCAAACTTTCTTTTCCACCAACCTTGCCTCTTTACTGGCTTTAGAGTGGAGAGCAGCCAATCCACACTTTCGGTAACAGAATCAAGGGAATCTCAGCCACATCTGGAGTCTGGGTATGCCTGTAGGGGAGCTCTCCTGCCTGCCACATGCGTCCATGACCCCAAACAGCAAGGACAGTTGCCTCTATTTACTGTCCAGTAGAAGGTCCGTCTAGTCAAGGCTATGGTTTTTCCTGTGGTCATGTATGGATGTGAGAGTTGGACTGTGAAGAAGGCTGAGCGCCGAAGAATTGATGCTTTTGAACTGTGCTGTTGGAGAAGACTCTTGAGAGTCCCTTGGACTGCAAGGAGATCCAACCAGTCCATTCTGAAGGAGATCAACCCTGGGATTTCTTTGGAAGGAATGATGCTAAAGCTGAAACTCCAGTACTTTGGCCACCAATGAGTAGAGTTGACTAATTGGAAAAGACTCTGATGCTGGGAGGGATTGGGGGCAGGAGGAGAAGGGGACGACCAAGGATGAGATGGCTGGATGGCATCACGGACTCGATGGACATGAGTCTGAGTGAACTCCGGGAGTTGGTGATGAACAGGGGAGGCCTGGCGTGCTGCGATTCATGGGGTTGCAAAGAGTCGGACACGACTGAGCGAGTGAACTGAACTGATACATAATGGTCTTCCTCAGGGAATGCTGCCACTCTGCCTGATTGTTAAACTAAAGTGCCTTTGTTCAGCTCACAGAGAGACAGTCTAACCTTGCCTATCTGTGAATGGCTGCAGAAAGAAGAAATTAATACATCCCCTCCCCGAAGTTGGCCATTCCAGGAGACATTTGCTAGATTAATGGCCTTTTTACTTTACTTCCTCACTTCTTCCCCTTCTCTGTTCTGTAAAAGAACCTGGCATCCAGGCCCCAACCAGATGGTTATTTTGAGACATTAGTCTGCCATCTTCTCAGTCTGCAGGCTTTCCAAATAAAGTTGTATTTCTTGCCTCAACAGCTCATCTGTAGATTCACTGACCTGTTGTGCGGTAAGCAGAGTGAGCTTGGACTCAGTAACAAATTTGGCTTAGCCAGTCAGGAGGCTTGCTGCTCATAGGTAGTTGGCCCTGGTCAAGGACTATTGAGGCAAGGCCCTAGCAGCTTCTTGGACCATTTGTCTTGAGGATCTTCCCTTCAAAATTCCCTGCAGTGGCATTGACTGCCCCAGTGCTTGGCAGTTGAAGCAAGGCAACTACAAATTTCTGTGAGATGACAGATTCAATCTTGTAGGGTAAGCCTACCCAGTTAAGTAACCAGCTCATTTGTCTGTCTTGGTTTTGTTTTGCTTTTGTGTATCCTTTTGTGTTGTGAGTTGACAGACTTGATTTTGTAGGTTAAGTTGCTCTAGTGTGCACACCAGGAACATATTCGCCCCTCAGTTTGGGCTTTTCCTTTATGGGACAAGCCAATTTGGTTGGAGTACCCTATTGGAGAGGAGAATTGTTTTTGGACTGTACCTGAGTTGGAACTGGTTCATTGGGAACTAATTTGTTGTTTTTGTTGAGTAAGTCTACCCCATTTGGGAACCAATTCATTGGCTTTGTAGGGTAAGTCTTCCTGATTTGGGAACCAGTTCTTTGGTTTGTAGGGTAAGTCTACTTCATTTGGGAACCAGTTCTTTGATTTTGTGTGCATTGATGCTGGAATTTGTTTGTGTTGGAATTTGTCTATGCCTTTTGTGTTTTGGTGTTATCAAACTTATAAAATGAGAAATACCCCATTTATCCAGAAGAAAAAATCCTTTGGGGGCATATATTAGATATATTAAGGTCAAAACAGTGATGGCCCCTGAATGGCTCATTCAATTATTATATGATCTTGTACTTAGAAGCATTTTGGAAAAGAGAGGAACACTCTGATAATAAATGTAGTGACACCCTTGGACTTGTTGGGCTATTGTTGGATTCTAATTTCTTGAGAGGAGTCTCAGGTAACTTTGACCGTGGAAAACAAATTGATTGACTTTCTAACAGATACAGGTGCCACGTGTTCTGTGGTAAACATCAGTGTGGACCAGAAAACATCTTAGTCTATGCCAGTCACAGGAGTCCCTGGGGAAAATCAAAAACCATTTGCTTTTATAACCTCTAGAATGCCAATTAGGGGATTTCACCCTGCAACATAGCTTCTTATATATGTTAGAGTGTCCAATCCCCTTATTGAGGACAAGATCTTCTTTGTAGCTAAATGCTCAAGTAACTTTTTCCACCAGAACAGCTGGAAATTAGGGTTCTACCGGGGCATTTTGACCTTGTCGATTTGGGCACTGTGCTTCCATTTGTGGAAATTGGGTTCCATTTGGGGAAGCTCAGGTTCCTGTTTGGGGAACTTCGGTTCCAATTTGGGAAGTTTTTCCTATGAAGGGAAATTCTAAGGCACTTTGGACAAAGGTGACAGATCTAATGGAACAGGGAAGTCACATGGGGGCATTTTGCCATTCGACTTTGAATGTGACTTTTCTGCTGGTGAGGTTTTGGTTTCCTTTGTTTCCTTTGGTAACACACAGACATCTGGTACTAACTGCTCAAGCTAAAATGGGAAGCACTTCCTCTCAGGCTCCACTCCCATCTGGGAGCCCTTTTGTTGTTCAGCTGCTAAGTCATGAGTCTTTGTGACCCCATGGACTGCAGCATGCCCGTTTCTCTGTCCTCCACTATCATCCTTGGGAAATTTTAAATAACTGGTTGAAGCCTAGGGAAGATTCTCAAAAGTGTTTGTAAGTAGATTACCAAAATGAGATAAGGGAGGAAAAGTAAAACTCTCCAACATAGGTATATGAGTATTTCAGTCCTTCAGTGTCATTGAGATAGCCACTCAGTTATTTGAAAAAAGAAAAAACAAAACTGCCCTTGTTTTACAAATGTAGTCTTTATACAGGACCAGAAGTGTGACTCCAAGAATAATGCAAAAGCCATCAATCCTTTTACAACTCCCCAAACCTTCCCTGTTAATGCAGGCTTCTCATTGTGGTGGCATCTCTTGCAGAGCACAGGTTCTAGGTAGGCAGGCTTCAGTAGTTGCAGTTCCCAGGCTTTAGAGCACAATAGTTTTTTAGGCTCAATAGTCGGGAAGCACAGGCTTATTTGCTCTGAAGCATGTGGGATCCTCCTGCACCAGGGATTGAACCCATGTCTCCTGAATTGGCAGGCAGATTCTTAATTACTAAGCCACCAGGGAAGGCCTCTGCCATCTTTTTAACACGCAAACTTTGAAAAGAGGGTCAAGTAATTTAGAACTTGAATTGTTTTCCATAAATATCAGTGAAAAGGGAAGAAACTTAAATTTTTTTAAATTTAAATTGTTATTTATAAACTATGAGTTTTATATTGTGATATTTGATTCATGACTAAGTTTGGACAGTGAAGCAATGAGATCTCTCATTGTGTCTGTCTGGATGTGTGTGTCTCAGGATGTGCCTTGGATATTATTGCTGCGGTTAATTTATAGAAGAGCTCTATTTAATTGGTTTAAAGAAAACTAAGTGCTTACAAATCGAACAATCCTAAATACAAGACAAATTAAGCTAAAATGAGTTTCAGGTTCATGTGAACTGGGAAACAATATTAAATTAATACCTGGTATTAATGTTTGAGGATGCAAATTTATCAGTAAGGAAAGTAACTTGATGTGAAGAAATTTTAAGGAAAGAAAATGCACATGAGATAAGAGATTTGGGTGCGTTTTGAGAAATAATTATATATTGGAATCTCTCCAGGGGTACAAATCACGAGAATGATTTCAATGAGCCCTGACTCTTGAATCTTCCCATTGTCAACTACAAATCAGCACTTGCCAAGAGCATTTCCCAGTGACTGAACAGCAACAACAAGGGCATTTGCCATCTGCCTCTGCAGAGGTTGAACCCTGTGCTGCTGCAGCTGCAGAACTTCGACGCCTATGAGGGGAATTCAGGGTGGAGAGTGAGGCACGGTGTGCTCCAGGGAAATTGGTGGAACAGGTCTTTAGATAGTTCAATATTTTCAGGAACTGATTTCATGAACCCAATCCTCGAATCTCTTCATATCTAGAAAAGCACTAGATCCCTTCATGGTGATGTCAGCTCCTCGTGATTAGTAGAAAACCTTTTGTAAAATAAGCGCTTGATTGCATTGAATAGCCCCTTTATCAAAATCTTATACATTGACCTTCCCCCCACTGCCTCTTTGGAGCAGTCTCTCAGAGCTATCTGGGGTGTCTGTCTCCCGGGCTACAGTCCCCTTTTGGCCCCAGATAAAACTTAACTTGCAACTCTTACGTTGTACACCTTGTAGTTGACACCATACATAGAAAAGTGCTAAATTCCTTAACTTGAGATGTTGCCTTCTGGGTTTGAGGTCCAAAAAAATTTCAACTTTTAGGTTGTGAATATTTTTAAGTCTACAGTTATAAAGTAGACACTTTCCAAAGTGGAATAAAAGAAGAAAAATCTCAACATTTGGAACGCTGGCACTGATAACAGAAAGATCCATGTGACGAAGCAGTTAGAATGATCGTCACTCTTTTTTTCCACAAGATGTGGAATGGACATTGACAGTGGGGGACTGTTACAGGGAAGAGCCAGTTTTGACCCCATGTTGGATCTGTGTCTTTGACTTTAACCTTCGCTTTCCATTGCTTTTGTTAAAATCATACATAATGGCCTGCCTCATAATCCTGCCACTCTGCCTGTTAAACTGAAGTGCCTTTATTCAGCTCACAGAGAGATAATCCGACCCTGCCCACCTGTGAATGGCTTCAGAAAGTAGAAATTAATACATCCCCTCCCCAAGATTGGCCATTTCAGGAGACATTTGCTAGATTAATGACCTTTTTACTTTACTTCCTTACTTCCTCCTCCTCTTTATTCTGTAAAAGAACCTGGCATCCGGGTCCCGACAAGATGGTTGTTTTGAGACATTAGTCTGCCAACTTCTCAGTCTGCTGGCTTTCTGAATAAAGTCATATTCCTTGTCTCAACACCTCATCTGTAGATTCATTGACCTGTTGTGCAGTGAGCAGAGCAAGCTCGAACTTGGTAACACTTCTAAAGGATCTTCTGCCCTTGCTGATTTTTCAAAGTGCAAATGCTTCTCCCTCCTTCTCTTAAAAGATATTAAAATAATGACTTTCCCCTATAACTGTGTGCAGCACCCAGGAGCTATAATAGGGAAGAGCCTTGTATCCTTTGATAAATCAGTTACCTAAGGGATATTGCCTATTAACTAAATTACACGTAATGGCCCATCTATGGGAACCCTGCCTCCCAGGTAAAGAGCATGAAGCTAAAATACTGTTGTGTAACTCTTGCAAAATATCCCAACTAGGCCCATCTGTGAAAGGCTGTAGGCAGGCAGAAATTAACACATCCCCTCCAGAGTCTGGCCAGAACCAGAGCTTTCCCTCTCCCCTCTTAGTTTAAGAAGCTTGAATTCTAACTCTGGAAAGATGATTCTTTGGGACAGTAGCCCACTATCTCCTCAGTCTGTTGGCTTTCTGAAAAAAGTTGCTAATCCTTACTCTCAATTTACTGGCCTGTTGTGCAGCAAGCAGTTTCAGCTTGGCCTCAGAGCCACCCTTTCAAGCTGAGGGGCTTACCTTCCATATCTTCTCTATTTTTTATAGTCCTCCTGTATGGTCAGGCCCCTCAAGATGACGGTTCTCTCGCTTTCTGTACATCCCCTTTCCAACCAGTGCCTGCTTCATGTGTAACCTCACACAAGACTGACCTTCCTACATACTTGCCCCAGGCTTCAGCTAGTGATTGTTCTTACTACAGGATTGGTGAGGGACATGCCCCTTTACTGGTTTCCCTGGTAACTAATGAGCCCATCTGTTGTCAATTCCCCTATAACTGGCAATCTTCCCTGTTCCCCCCATTCCCCAGGAGAGAAGTCTGCCACCCTTTCCTACTCTCTGTCAGCTGCACGTGGTAGGGTGTTACTTCGGACCTGGAAGCTCCCCAATCTGTTAAACCACCGATGGCTCTGTTGCTGACTCTGGGCTCTTCTGTCCTGAAGCTGGCCAAGCACAGCTCTTAGGCCTTTGGGATACAACCCAACACCTTTTTTATTTAATTTTTCTTCTTTCCCTTAGTGTGTGTGCTAGGTTGCTTCAGTCGTATCCGACTCTGTGCGACCCTATGGACTGTAGCCCACTAGGCTCCTCTGTCCATGGGATTCTCCAGGAAGAACACTGGATTGAGTGGCCAGGCCCTCCTCCAGGGAATCATCCACACCCAGGGATAGAACCCATGTCTCTTATGTCTCCTGCATCGGCAGGCGGGTTCTTTACCACCAGGGACACCTGGAAAGCTGTGTCTCCCCTGAGTACTCCTTCCAAAAACAATTTACACTTGTGGACCTTGTTTCACATTCTATATGAATTATGAGTGGTTCTGGCTGCAAACAAGGTGATTAACACTGGCTGAAATATTTCTGTCATGATAACAAGTGCACAATGAGAATGTGGCACCAGCAACATCAGAGACCGAGTATCTTTCCCTCAGTCCACTTGGTCAAACAGAGTAGGATCCTGTGGGGCCCTCCCAGGTACAAATCCTTTCTCTATTCCCCGTTTCTTGCTTGTAGGAAATAGACTTCATTCAGCCTCCTTGGCCTGGTATCCCTGAGCCCCAAAACACTGATTCAAACCGTAGTTAAGGTAGGGAGGGGATGCCCGAAGAGGCAGTCAAGAAACAGTAGTGCAGTCATGGGGCAGGGTCCTGGTTTCTCCTCAAGGAATATATATAACAATATCTTTGGGCTCTTCTGCAGAGACTAAGACCCCCACTCAGGTAGAGGATGGTAACTTCAGGCTGAGCCAAGATTCCTGGAGCACTGCCCTGCTACCTCATCACCAACCAGTCAGAAGAAAGTCACACCCCTGCAGTCTTCCCCCCAAATTTTACCTATTAAAAACTTCTCCTGGAAAACTATCAGGGAGTTCAGGGTTTTTTTGAGCATGAGCCTCCCGTTTTCCTTGTTTGGCCCTGCCATCAATCTTTCTTTGCTCCAGACGCCAACATTTCGATATGTTTGGTTTCACTGTGTATCAGACACATGAACTTGCATTCAGTTCAGTCGCTCAGTTGTGTCTGACTCTTTGAGACCCCATGGACTGCAGCATGGCAGGCTTCTCTGTCCATCACCAACTCCTGGAGCCTGTTCAAACTTATGTCCATTGAGTCAGTGATGCCATCCAACCATCTCATTCTCTGTCGTCCCTTTTTCCTCCTGCTTCAATCTTTCCCAGCATCAGGGTCTTTTCCAAGGAGTCAGTCTTTCACTGACTGGTGGTCAAAGTATTGGAGTTTCAGCTTCAGCATCTGTCCTTCCAATGAATATTCAAGACTGATTTCCTTTAGGATTGACTGGTTGGATCTCCTTGCAGTCCAAGGGACTCTCAAGAGCCTTCTCCAAGACTACAGTTCAAAAACATAAATTCTTCAGCCCTCAGCCTTCTGTTTAGTCTAACCATCACATCCATACATGACTACTAGAAAAACAATAGCCTTGACTAGACGGACATTTTTCAGCAAAGTAATGTCTCTGCTTTTTAATATACTGTCTAGATTGGTCATTGTGCGGTAGTTTGAGCATTCTTTTGCATTGCCTTACTTTGGGATTGAAATGAAAACTGACCTTTTCCAGTCCTGTGGCCACTGGTGAGTTTTCCAAATTTGCTGGCATACTGAGTGCAGCACTTTCACAGCATCATCTTTCAGGATTTGAAATAGCTCAACTGGAATTCCATCACTTCCACTAGCTTTGTTTGTAGTGATGCTTCCTAAGGCCCACTTGACTTCACATTCCAGGGTTTCTGGCTCTAGGTGAGTGATCACACCATCATGATTATCTGGGTCGTGAAGATCTTTTTTGTACAGTTCTTCTGTGTATTTTTGCCACCTCTTCTTAATATCTTCTGCTTCTATTAGGTCCATACCATTTCTGTCCTTTATTGAGCCCATCTTTGCATGAAATGTTCCCTTGGTATCTCTAATTTCTTGAATTGCACTCATCTCACATGCTAGTAAAGTAATGCTCAAAATTCTCCAAGCCAGGCTTCAGCAATATGTGAACCGTGAAATTCCAGGTGTTCAAGCTGGTTTTAGAAAAGGGAGAGGAACCAGAGATCAAATTACCAACATCCTCTGGATCATTGAAAAAGCAAGAGAGTTCCAGAAATACATCTATTTCTGCTTTATTGACGATGCCAAAACCTTTGACTGTGTGGATCACCACAAACTGTGGCAAATTCTGAGAGAGATGGGAATACCAGACCACCTGACCTGCCTCTTGAGAAACCTATATGCGGGTTAGGAAGATACAGTTAGAAGTGGACATGGAACAACAGACTGGTTCCAGATTGGGAAAGGAGTACGTCATGGCTGCATATTGTCACCCTGCTTATTTAACTTCTATGCAGAGTACATCATGAGAAATGCTGGACTGGAAGAAGCCCAAGCTGGAATCAAGATTGCCAGGAGCAATATCAATAACCTCAGATATGCAGATGACACCACCCTTATGGCAGAAAGTGAAGAAGAACTAAAAGACCTCTTGATGAAAGTGAAAGAGGAGAGTGAAAAAGTTGGTTTAAAGCTCAACATTCGGAAAACTAAGATCATGGCATCCGGTCCCATCACTTCATGGGAAATAGATGGGGAAACAGTGGAAACAATGTCAGACTTAATTTTGGGGCTCCAAAATCACTGCAGATGGTGATTGCAGCCATGAAATTAAAAGACGCTTACTCCTTGGAAGGAAAGTTATGACCAACCTAGATAGCATTTTCAAAAGCAGAGACATTACTTTGCCGACTAAGGTCCGTCTAGTCAAGGCTGTGGTTTTTCCTGTGGTCATGTATGGATGTGAGAGTTGGACTGTGAAGAAAGCTGAGCGCTGAAGAATTGATGCTTTTGAACTAAAGTTATGACCAACCTAGATAGCATTTTCAAAAGCAGAGACATTACTTTGCCGACTAAGGTCCGTCTAGTCAAGGCTGTGGTTTTTCCTGTGGTCATGTATGGATGTGAGAGTTGGACTGTGAAGAAAGCTGAGCGCTGAAGAATTGATGCTTTTGAACTGTGGTGTTGGAGAAGACTCTTGAGAGTCCCTTAGATTGCAAGGAGATCCAACCAGTCTGTCCTAAAGGAGATCAGTCCAGGGTGTTCATTGGAAGGACTGATGCTAAAGCTGAAACTCAAATACTTTGGCTACCTCATGCAGAGTTGGTTCATTGGAAAAGACTCTGATGTTGGGAGGGATTGGGGGCAGGAGGAGAAGGGGGCGACAGAGGATGAGATGGCTGGATGGCATCACCGACTTGATGGACATGAGTTTGGGTAAACTCTGGCAGTTGATGATGGACAGGGAGGCCTGGCGTGCTGTGATTCATGAGGTCACAAAGAGCTGGACACCACTGAGTGACTGAACTGAACTGAACTGACTGAGGTCGGTCGGTGATACATCTCTGTAACATTAGTGCCACAGAGCTTAGCAAACCCATGGGTCTCTTTGCATGTTCCAGTTTCCCTGGCTGTTATGGCGGCCATGTGATTTCTTTCAGCCAGTGAAATGTGAGAAATTAATGTCACTTCTGGGCTTAGGTGGTGTGGATCTGGTGTCTTCATTCCACTTTCTCCTCCATTTCATCTGGACAATCTGAGGGGGACTTAAACTACAAGATGCTGGGCCCTGAAGATAGAAGCTGCCTGAGTTCCTGATTCACCAATTAGAAGAGAGCCACCCATGCATATCACAGTGTGATAAGACAAATTTTCTTACAGGGCTTAGTGGTTTCTACAGCACAGCCTAGCTCATCCTGACTAATACTTTCTCTAAGTTGGCTTTTTCTTTTTAATGATAAAAAATTAATCAGTAAACTAATTCTGGCACCATTTGCTGAAAAGACTTTTCCCCCTAAATTGCTCTGATGACTCTGTTGGGAACTCTTAAGATGGTAGAAGCGTGTATCTGTGACTGGGTTCTGCTGCATGTCCCATGGATCCATCTGTTGGTCCCAGTGCCAGCACCACAGTCTCCATACTGTAGCTTTGTGAAATAAAAGTCATATTTTTATGGCAAGGCCAGAGATATTTAAACAAAAAATCTTCTCTGCCCTTTGGCCTACATTCTCCCCTCACTGTGCATTGTGTCTCTGCATTATGCATCACGCAAACCTCCCCCATCAGCAGGAATACCGGCTCAACTATAAAGAGCAACATTCTCCCAGCATCAACAAGACAACTCCTGAAGAGACGGCTTTCCTTCTTCATCTCGTATGGGGTCACGTGACTTACTAGCTTGACACTTAGATCTGGATCATGTAAACTGTCAATCATATATCATTTGGGGTCTTCCCTGCTGGTGTGGTTCAGTCGGTAAAGAATCTGCCTGCAGCACAGGAGATTTGATCCCTGGATTGGGAAGATCCTTTGGCGAAGGAAATGGCACCCCACTCCAGTATTCTTGCCTGGAGAATCCCATGGACAGAGGAGTCTGGCGGACTACAGTCCATGGGGTCGCAAGAGTCGGACACGACTTAGTGACTGAACTACTGCTGGTGCAGTGGTTAAGACTCCACCTTGCAACGCAAGCGCCATGGGTTTGGTCCTTGGTCAAGGAACTAAGATCCCACATGCAGTGGAGCAGCTAAGTCAGGGCACTGAAAATACTGAGCCCGAGAGCCAGGACTAGAAAGTCTCTGTGCCACAAGGAAAAGACCCCGCATGACGGAAATAAGATTCTGCATGCCGCAACTGAGACCCGATGCAGCCGAATAGACTAGCTAGTTAATAAGTATTTAAAAAATATGTCATTTGATGTATGGCCCTCTGTCTCAAAAACTTATATAACTGTGCCTTGACATCTAACAGATGGTTCTCAGAGCTTTCTGAGATGCTCTTCCTGAGTTATAATCCTCAAATTTGGCTCAAAAAAAATTTCCATTTCTTTCTTAGATCAATAGATTAATTTTTCATCAACATCTCA
Source organism: Cephalophus harveyi (assembly GCA_006410635.1). Lineage (NCBI taxonomy): Eukaryota > Metazoa > Chordata > Mammalia > Artiodactyla > Bovidae > Cephalophus > Cephalophus harveyi. The sequence continues at coordinate 79,782 of SJYT01011462.1, forward strand.
TAGTAGGTCTTGACGTCAGGCTGTGTAAATTCTTCAACTTTGTTCTTTTTCAAGTTTGCTTTTGAAAAAAAATTATTTATTTGGCTGAGCTTGGTCTTAGTTGTGGGTCGCTGGGTCTTTGATCTTTGCAGCATGCAGGATCTATTTCCCTGATCAGGGATGGAACCCCAGACTCCCTGCCTTGGGAGTGCAGAGTCTTAGCCACTGGACCACTAGGGGAAGTCCCTTGTGTAAAATTTAGATTCAATTGGTCAATTTTTTTGTAATGTGTTTGTCTGATTTTGGTACCAGAGTAATGCTGGCCTCATGAAATGATCTGGGAACTGTTCTCATCTATTTTCTGGAAGATCGTAAGATTGATGTTATTCCTCCCCCAAATGTTTGATAGAATTCACCAATGAAACCATCTGATCCTAGAGATTTTTTATGGGAATATTTTTGTCAAATTCAAATTATGTAATAAATATAGGACTATTTCAATTTTAAATTTCATCTTGGCTTCCATTTTAAATAACATCTTTATTGAGACATCATTCACATATCAAAAAGTGTACAGTTTTGAAGTGTATAATTCACTAGAGCTTTTTTGTTGTTGTTATTACATTCACAAAATTATGTAACTATCACCAAAATCTAATTCTAGAATAAAGTTAGTTCCCATTGAGTTTCTTGCTTTACTCTGCACTGCCCTCTGCTGTCTCCATCCTCTGGGTATCTCTGGGGTGGAGCCTCACCTAGTTCAGCCTCAGTTGGGGACAGCTGCATATGATGACTCAAAATTTTCACCATTGTTTGTCTGAGAATGACCAGGAAAATAAGTATTGGTTTGAGGGTTACAAATAAGTTTTATTATGTGAATGAATTTGGAAACACGGAGTATAATGAGGATTGACTCTTTTCAATGGAAGCTCAGGGCTTCCCTTGTGGCTCAGCTGGTAAAGAATCCGCTTGCAAAAAAGAATCCGCCTGTAATGTAGGTAGACCTGGGTTCGATCCCTGGGTTGGGAAAATCCCCTGGAGAAGGGAACAGCTACCCACTCCGATACCGTGTCCTGGAGAATTCCATGGTCTGTATAGTCCATGGGGTCACAGAGAGTTGGACAGGACTGAGCAACTTTCCCTTCACTTCACTTCAAAGAAAGCTCATACGTGTCAGCGGTTACATCCTATACACCCTAGTTCTCTCCAGCCTCGAAAGCTGGTTCATTTTGCAGATCATCATTCCTCTGGCATGCAGTGATGTGGGATGGACTGATGCTTAGTAAACAGTTGTCCAAAAAAATGTCAGATGGAGGGCCAAGTACACACAATTCTGAACCTTAATTACCAAACTTTGCACTTTTTCTGATTATACATAGTATATGTCTATTATACAACATATTTTGGCATTTGTAAAATATCAAAAAATAGGAAGAGAAAACAAGTCAACCCTCAAGGAAATCAACCCTGAATATTCATTGGAAGGACGGATGCTGAAGTTCCAATACTTTGGCCACCTGATGTGAAGAGCCGACTCATTGGAAAAGACGCTGATGCTGGGAAAGACTGAAGGCAAAGGAGAAGCAGGTGGCAGAGGATGAAACAGATGCATCACCAGCTTGATGGATGTGAACCTGAGCACGCTTTGGGAGATAGTGAAGGACAGGGGAACCTGGCATGCTGCAGTCCAGGGGGTCACAGAGTTGGACATGACGGAGCAACTGAACAACAAAGGAAGAGGAAAAAAACAGTTTTACCAATTTTGCATTTTTTTCAGGAACAATCACATATAAACATTTTTGTGTTTCCTTTGAGCCTTTTTTCTGTCTGAACAATACATGGACCACCCATTCTGGCAGACCATGCTGCAGCCTCGGGATGCCTGCTAGTCCCACCACTCCTTGGAGGTGGTTCGGGGGCTTGGGGGTGACTGTTCCTCTGGACCCGGTAAGAGAGGAGTCTGTACCTCTGAGGTGGCCCTGGCCCAGAGATCCAGGCCTGAGGTTGCTCCAGCCAGGGGAGGGACATTTTGGTCCAACTGATGCTGTCCTGGTTCTGTGCTGTGGATGCCCAGTGGACTGGGGTCTGGGGGGCTCAGTGCGTGTCTAGGTCCTGAGGGCTGTTACATAGTCCACATCTGGGAACATGATGGTGGGGGGTGGCTGCTGCACATAGACACTTCCTGGTGACCTGCTGTATACCCCTCTTCAAGTAACCTCACTCAGCCTGACCACCAGTGCATGCTGACTCCAACCTGCTTACCGGGTGCTGCTGGCCTGCACTGTGCACGTACACCTGCCCACATGTACACAGCAACGTGCATTCATACCCACATACATACATTTACACAGCAATTCACAGATATATGCAAGCACACGTGTGGACACCCGTGCACAGGCACGTGCACTCATGTGTGCTTCTGTGCATGCTGGCACACACACACTAGTTCCACGGTATGCTGAAAAGGCAAGTCTTAACAGGCAGTCTGCCTTCTGGAGCAAGCTTTGTCTTGCTTGCATCATTCCCTGCAGGAACCCCACCTCCAAACCCCACACACTCTTCAGCTCACACTGAAGAGCCGAGTGGGCAGCTTTAGGCTCAGCTGGGCTGGCAAGGCTTAAGGAACACAGATCTGCCTGGGAGGGAGCCGGTCTCGTGCAGTGCCTTCATGGGAAGGAGCTAGATGCTGTGTGGAGGTGTCACTGGTTGATTAACACAATAATCAAGAGAGTAACAATCAAGCCTTTATTCACTTGTTGCAATAGCAGCGCGAGAGACCAGAAGGCAGGTGCTGGCTCCCCTTGTTCTGTTCCCTCCTCCTGTGGAAAGGCACTGTCAAGGTCAGTGTGGGTCAGCTGGTGGGATGGGGACGTCTCACTGCAGAGGGGACCCCAAACAAAAGGCTCCTGCTGTTTCATGGACTTGCGGCCCCCGGGAGGGGGGAAGGATGGAAAGTACTGAGCAGTGAGTCAGAGTAGAGAAAAAGTGTCTTTGAGATCCCTCAGGAAGGACCTCTCAGCCAAGAGAAGGTGGCCTCTGAATGGAGACAACCTGGCTAGGAGTAAGCTGCACCCAAGAGCACAGCTGTCCAGAGGGTCTGCAGCCTTGCCCGCAGTTCCCCGTGGAGGCAGAGGCCCTGGCTGGGCTTCAGTGGGAAGGGTGGCATCCGGCAGTCACCTCTAGGGGGCAGCATCTCACACACCACCCCGGCCTAGAATCCTGTCTCCCGCAGGTGAGGGAACAGGATGGAGCCCTGGGAGGCGGATGCCAGCCCCCTCCCAGACCCCCAGCACTGTCCTCCTCTCCCACAGCGCCAGGTCACCCGGGCCCGCCCGGGGCTGTGGGGAGGCCTGCGGTCAGTTGGGGCGCCTGCTGGGCGCCCATATCTCGTCGCCGCCTGGAGTAGCCAGCTGAGCCCAGGAGGGGGCAGCACTGATCCAGCGCTGTTCGCCCACTTGCACCTGGGGCCGAGCCGGACTTCTGGGTTGGGGATCACCGAGCGGCTAGGCCGCTCTGCTTCTGCACAGGACACCAGTCCGTGTCCGGGTAGAGAAGGCAGTGGATGGACTTAAACCTGGGAGGGAAGCGGGGGTCAGGCTGCGGGAGGGCTGGGCTGGCCCCAGCACTCCTCCCCACGGCCCGCTCACCGCGTGGGATCCTGCTGCAGGCTGAAGCCCCCAGCCACGTTCACCACGTTATGTGGGTTCTCGGGTCCCCCGTAGCTCAAGGTGACCTGGGGGAGGAGAGGAAGCAGAGTCACTCTCAGGGCCGGCGCCTCCTATCTTGTTCTCCAACAGAGACGCTGCCTGGCATCCTGGATTCCAGGGCCCCCATTGCCCCACCCGGAGTCAGCATTCTTAGGGCAAGCTCAGAACACCACGGGAAGGTGATGGGGCCTGATGGGGGCTGAGAGGTGTGGCCAGCACAGTAGCCACCTGGGGGAAGCCGCTGGCACACGTGTAGGGGCGAGAAGTCCTGAACCCCCTGCCTGGGCCAGGTCTGTAACACTGGTCATGCCCAGACCACTGTCCCCAGCCCTGCTACCCAGGGCCGCCCTCTGGGAAGATGCAGCAGCTGTTCTTTACAAACAGGCCCTCATGTGAGCCTGGGTGTCCCCCACGGCTGGGACTCCGGGTCCCGGCAGCCTGGATTCAGGGTGCACGAAACTTTGCTGCCATGCTGGGACCCACGGTTGTCTCACCAGAATCCCTCCCTGAGCCCTTGCTCAGCTGGGGGGAGCCACAGGGGCACGGCCCCTGTGCAGGGACGGCCATGGAAGCGGCAGGGGCCCAGCTGGCCTACCTGCTGGAGCAAGGTGTCAGGTGACAGCTTCTGCAGGTTCTCCAAGTGGGAGTGGAATAGCGAGCTGTGCAGCAGGCGAGCGCCCAGCAGCCCCTCCACGATGTAGCCCACCGTGCAGTCGTCTGGCAGCCGTACCCGCTCGGCTGTGCTCATGAAGCCGCCCAGGCTGGGGAGCAGAAGGGGGACAGGTCAGCGCCTCTCCAGCCTTGGGGAACCCCAACCCCCAACCCACAGCAGCCAGCACTTGCTTCCCCCCCGCCACGCCTCCGTCACCTGGCCCATGGGCTCATCTTGAGAGCAAGGCCTCTACTTAGGCAGAACCCGGCCCCACCGGTAGCGAACCAGAACTTGACCGTGGTCACCTGAAAAGGAGGGAGCCACTAGTCAGGGTCCCTCACTCTAACTCTTCATCTGGACACCCTGAGAGTTGTCCTTAAGCTGTCCCTTAACCGCTCCCAGGCCTGGGGGCAGAAGCTTCCCAAGGCACGAGAAGACAGGGGCTTCCACAACTCAGTTGCCTGTGGCTCCAGCCCCTCCTGTCTTGCCCCAGTTCCCAAAACACCCAATCTGGGTGGACTGGGCATCTGCCCCAGCCCTTCCTTGATGGGGTCCATACTCTCAGCAGCCCCTCCCCGCTTCGCCCCAGCACGCACGGTTCCACCTCCCTGGATCCTCTCGGTAGCCTCAATGGGGTGGTCCAGGCTTGGCCGCCCCAGGTAGATGTCCTGGGTGGGTGAGAAGGTGGACAGCAGCTGCAGCAGGCCTTTGGGGTTCACATAGTTGTCATCATCCACGTGGCAGAACCACCTGGGAACATGTAGAAGTCTGGAGCCAGGCTGGGCCCAGAAGGTGGGGGCGGGGAAGCCCCTGACCCAAGTTGGGGCCCAGCCTCCCTTGGCCCTGGGCCACCACATACTTGCGTCCGGACTCAATAAACTTGTCATATTCCACTGACATCTTGCAGCATAGAGCCTGGCGGGTGTGCACGGCAGAGCAGTTGGTGTTGATGACGTGGCCACCTGCCCATTGGAGAAATGGAAGCATGAGGGCCGGGGTGAGACCTGCTGCCAGCCCACCCCACTCAAGTTGGGCCAAATGCTGCTGGCTGGCCGGCACGAGGCCTGTCCTGTTCAAGACCATGATGTCGGACCCAATCGCAGTCCTGTCTTGGCCTCGCTCAGTTGACCCTGTTGCCGCCATCCGAGGTCCAGGCAGATGACAACCGCTTGGAATCCCTTGAAAGCAAACCCCCCAGGAAACAGGACTGAGAGGCTGGACCATCCCCATCAGAGCAGGCCTGGAAGGCATGGTTCCCTGCTGGCCCTTCTTCAGGGGACGTGACTCCAGTCAGAGGCCCTGGGAAGTCAGCCAGTGACCAGAGCGTGGCTGGAAGGGTGGACCGTGGATGCCAGGCTCTGTTGTCTACCAGCTGTATGACCCTAAGCAGGTGCCTTAGTTTCTCTGGACCTGTGTACACAGCAGGGGGCTGCGTGGCGCTGGACTGAGATAGCTGAGGAGACCCTTCAGACATGGCAGCTGGGCTGGGCTGGGGAGGGCACTCACCTCCCTGGAGCTGTAGTTCAGGGTCCTCCCCGTCGGTAAAGATAAACGTCTGCAGAGAGATGGCCTGTAAGGTTTCAAGGGGCAGCCCCCCACCCCAGGGACTCTGGGCCTGGCAGGGCCTTGGCCTGGTGAGCAAGGGTGAATGAAGCTGGACAGGCGAGCCTGGGCTTGGGGATCCAGGAGAAGGGAGGGTAGTGAAACAGGGACAGCCTGCTCTACCCGCAGCATCCAGTGCTGCTAGGGCCAGGCTTGCTCTTGCTGGAGGAGTTTCTGGGGTCTCAGCCCAGTGTCAGCTGGGAGAACCCACTCAAGACTAGAGCCTGAGAAGGGGCAGGAGAGGGTGGGCACTGGGGGTCCTGGGTCCCTGCATTCTCAGGCCTGGGGCCTGACAGCCATGTTGGGGACACATCTGTGGGTAGGGGGTCTTGGGGTGGATCCTGGGTGGGGTCCAGGGCAGGATGCAAGTTTGAGGAAGAAGGAGCGGGGATCTCAGGGCGTGCGAGTTTGCCAGAGGTGGGGGCTGGGGTGGCGGGGTGGTGTCCCGAGTCAGCGGGGGTGCCAGGGTCGGCGGGGTCCCCGGGCGGGACCAGATGTGTATAAGAGACAGCCTCCGGAGGTGCCGCTGGAGCAGACCCGCCCGCCCGCCGGGCCGCGCAGGGCGCCCAGGTGCCCCACTCCCGCCTCCCGGCCGCGACTGCGGCCCGGTCCAGCCGCGGGACTCACCCGGCGCTGCGGCTCCGGCTGCTCGGCCGCGCCGGGGTCGAGGCCGCCCGTGTCTTCCCCGTGGCTTGGAGGAGGCTGCTGTCAGGATGGTGGCTGGGAGCGCGTAGCGACCCTTGGGGGTCCCTGGGCAGTGGTCCTCCGGCGTCTGGTTCCCGCCCCAGAGATGGGCCATCATGGTCCGGCCGAGTGTTCAGCTCTTGAGCCAACAGTCTGGCCAGGAACCCTATCCCTGGTGTGGCGGCGCGGGACATGGTGGGCAGTGGGGAAGGTCTTGGGACAGAATCCCGCCCTCCTGGGAGATGGCGGGCAGAGCCGAGCTGGGCACAGTGAGGGCCTCTCGCCCTCCCCGGGCTTCTCCCCCTCAAGGTGCCAAGGTGACCGCCCGTGTTGCAGGGGGCCGTGGAGCCCATGCAGATTGACGTGGACCCCCAGGAGGACCCGCAGAATGCGCCCGATGTCAACTACGTGGTGGAGAACCCCACCCTGGTATGGAGTCTGGCAGGCTCTCCTCCAGGGTGGGTCAGGGGCTGGTTGGAGTGTCAGTCCTGCCGGGAAGTCCAGGCTAGGCTCCCTGACCACATCTTTTTCTAACTCAGAAACCTTTAGACTTTGTTGTTCGGTTGCTCAGTCGTGTCTGACTCTGCCACCAAATAGACTAAAATATCTAATTGCCCATTTTTGATGGGTTGCTGGTCTCCTCCAGACCCTGCAGCTTCTTCTCCCCCACATGGAGAAGCACCTTGTGCCAGGCCCCTGAAGGTCGAGTCTCACTGTGAGGACAGGTCTTCCTTGGGGCCCACGTTGGGAAGCCCTGCCTCCTCATTGCTCAGCCTGGTGACTGGCTGCCTACATGGCTGTGACCATTCACCCCCAGGGCAGAGCTTTACTCCAGGCCCATGCACTGGCCCATCCTGAGTGGTCTTTCCTCAGACCCCAGACAGTGGTTGATTTGGTGCCCACATATCCCGGCTCCTGATCCACTGGCGGGGGCTTAGGGTCCAGGGTCCCAGCTTGCACAATCCATCTCTACCCCCAGGATCTGGAGCAGTATGCAGCCAGCTATAGCGGCCTGATGCGTATCGAGCGACTGCAGTTCATTGCTGACCACTGCCCTCCACTGCGAGTGGAGGCTCTGAAGATGGCCCTGTCCTTTGTGCAGAGGACTTTCAATGTGGACATGTATGAGGAGATCCACCGCAAGCTCTCAGAGGCTGCCAGGTGAGGCCAGGGCTCAGCAAGGTGGGGCAGGGACAGGGTGTAGTGTATGGCCAGCCCAGGCAGGGGCCTTTCTTGTGTTCCTGCAGCATTTGGCTCCAGAACACATTGATCTGGCTTTCTTGTTGAAAAGCCAGGAGGGGGTGGGGAATGGCTCAATGGGCGAGATTCTCACTCTCCCTGCTGAGCGTTCAGGCCCTCTCCACACATGCACGCTGGTGTGCACGTGTGCAGTTCTGACACCGGGCAGAGGCTGTGGAGACAGCAACTTCTTGCTTCTCGGCACAGCTGTGTGACTTATTTCTTGCTGGGCTTTCCCGCCAGGCTGCGGGCTCCTGCTGTCACAGCTGCCCCTGTGCCAACTGGGCGCTCTCCCGATGGGGGTGAGGGCCGCTGGGAGGCACCCGCCCCCCCTGCACGTGGGCCCCTGATGGCCAGGTCCTCCCTCAGGGAGCTGCAGAATGCGCCTGATGCCATCCCTGAGAGTGGCGTGGAGCCCCCACCCTTGGACACAGCTTGGGTGGAGGCCACGAGAAAGAAGGCCTTGCTGAAGCTGGAGAAGTTGGACACAGATCTGAAGAACTACAAGGGCAATTCTATCAAGGAGAGCATCAGGTATGCCCAGGGGGCTGGGGGTGGGCTTCATCAAGAGAGCTTTAGGTGTGCCCTTGGAGTCGGGAGTTGGACAGCTGGTCCTGTGGCCCAGCCAATGACCACTTGTGCCTGGACCCACAGGCGTGGACACGATGACCTGGGTGACCACTATCTGGACTGTGGGGATCTCAGCAACGCCCTCAAGTGTTACTCCCGGGCCCGGGACTACTGCACCAGCGCCAAGCATGTCATTAACATGTGCCTCAACGTCATCAAGGTGGGTGCAGGGTGGGTGGCCACGGGGCAGCAGTGCCAGTGGGCCAGGAGGGGGCGCCCAGGCTGAGTGCATCCCATCTGCCTGCCAGGTCAGCGTCTACTTGCAGAATTGGTCTCATGTGCTGAGCTACGTCAGCAAGGCAGAGTCCACCCCAGAAATCGCTGAGGTAAAAAGATAGCTCTCCACCCCTCAAACCCTGATCCAGGAGCCCTGACCACTGTTGACCCTGGCGGGCCCCGTCCTCCTAGAGCCTGCCTCTGCTCCTCTTAGGCTGGAGCTGGGTGCCTGGGAGTTGATGCGGGTCTGGAGGGCATGGGTCGCTCACTTGTGCCACCTTCTTCTGCAGCAGCGTGGGGAGCGTGACACCCAGACTCAGGCCATCCTCACCAAGCTCAAGTGTGCGGCAGGTAAGGACCCTGGGGCATAGGGGCAGGAGGGCACCCCAACTGACCCCAGCCCAGGAAGCACACAGGCCCCAAACCTGTGCTGCACACACCTGACACTTGCCCGACTCACGTCCCTCTCGGGGAGGTCAGGGGGTAGTAACCCGTGGTTGGGGCTAGAGGCATTGCCTTCTGATAGCCACCATCCTGGCTGGTTACCCCCCACTTCCATCCCCATCCCCCCCTTCACCACTATTCTCACCCTGACAGCTAACAGCAGCTGCTCGGCCTCCTTGGGTGCCTTGCTCTCCCAGAAAGCTGCTGATGCTGGCCGACGAGGTTACCTCTCCCTTGCCAGCGTTTCTGTCCCAGGTGCACCTGTTAATGGGCAGCTTTCTCTGGGCTTCATCCTTCCTCCCCCTGCCGCCCCCCAGGCTTGGCTGAGTTGGCAGCACGCAAGTACAAGCAGGCTGCCAAGTGCTTTCTGCTGGCTTCCTTCGACCACTGCGACTTCCCCGAGGTAAGAGGCATTAGGGTCTCTGGAGAGACCTCACTGGGACTTGGGAAGCAGGTTGAGGGTTCAAGAGTTGGGCTCTCTGTTGGGTGCTCATCCTCATGAGGTCCTAGGCATTCTGAGGGGGCGATGGGTGAGATAGGGTGGGCCTGACCCAGACTTCTGTGCTGCCTGCCATTGACCCCAGGTCTCTGATCACCTCCCTTGCCCCTCAGCTGCTCTCCCCCAGCAACGTGGCCGTGTACGGCGGTTTGTGTGCTTTGGCCACCTTTGACCGGCAGGAGCTGCAGCGCAACGTCATCTCTAGCAGGTGGGTGGAAGGTGGGGTGCTGGGTCCTGCAGCCCTGCTCCTGTGCCCCTGGCTGCCTCCAGGGCGGCTGAGTGGGCAGGGCCAGCTCTGAGCAATCTGGCATCTGCAGCTCCTTCAAGTTGTTCTTGGAGCTGGAGCCACAGGTTCGGGACATTATCTTCAAATTCTACGAGTCCAAGTATGCCTCGTGCCTGAAGATGCTGGATGAGATGAAGGTGAGGGGCCTGGCCTGGTCTGGCTGGGAGGGCAGGCAAGTTCAGAAGGCCTGGGGCAAGCTGTCCCTGATTGGCTGTCCTCGCCAGGACAACCTGCTGCTAGACATGTACCTGGCTCCCCACGTCAGGACCCTGTACACGCAGATTCGCAACCGGGCCCTCATTCAGGTGAGCATTCTGGTGGAGCCTGAGGCCAAGGCAGGGCGCTATGAAGGCATCTTTGGGTAACTCATGTCCCCTCTGCTCTGCAGTATTTCAGCCCCTACGTGTCAGCTGACATGCGCAAGATGGCCACAGCCTTCAATACCACAGTAGCAGCGCTGGAGGACGAGTTGACGCAGCTCATCCTGGAAGGGCTCATCAATGCCCGCATCGACTCCCACAGCAAGGTGGCCGGACTCAGGGCCGTGGGGTGCAGGAGGGGGACCTTGGGCCCCACTGAACCTTGCACCTCCACAGATCCTGTATGCTCGGGACGTAGATCAACGCAGCACCACCTTTGAGAAGTCTCTGCTGATGGGCAAGGAGTTCCAGCGCCGTGCCAAAGCCATGATCCTACGGGCGGCCGTTCTGCGCAACCAGATCCACGTCAAGGTGTGGGCAGGGACAGCCCTGGGACTGGGGGGGTGGGACGGGCGCACACACCTTCCTGGTCTGAGCCTTTGTCTCCACTGCAGTCCCCTCCCCGGGAAGGGAGCCAAGGGGAGCTGACACCGGCCAACAGCCAGTCCCGGATGAGCACCAACATGTAAGAGCAACCTCCGTCTCCAGGATGGTCTGCGCATCCCCCACCCTGCCCACCCCCCCCACCCTCGGACTCCTGGGCCTCTCATCTGCTCCAGATCCGGAGGTGTTGCCTGTGGCCTACCTGCAGGGGTCTGGCTGCTGACTGACTCTAGTCCTCGGTGCCCCCTCCTGGGCTTCCACGTGCCCAGATTCTTGTGCCCCCTCCCCCTTGCTGCACCTTGTGCCAGGGGCCCTGGGGAGGAGGTGGGCTTTCCTTGAAGGAGAAGCCGACAGGGCTCACCCACATGGCACCCAGGGCCCCCACCTGGCAGCGCAGCCTCCCAGCCTCTGCGTGGACGCATCGTTTGAGGTTGCAGCGTTGTTGAATCTTAGTCCATTAAAGGGCAGCCTGAGAACAGCCCCTGGCACCACTCCTTCCTGTCTCTGTGGGGCCCCCTTCCTCACACTCTTCTTGGCTTTGCAGGGCCCAGGTCAGCGCGTGGCCCTCCATTAGGCAGGCCTCCATGGCTAAGAAGATGAAGGCAGGCGGTGCCTTGCCCACTTCCCCTGTTCTAAGGTTGGCCCCTATTGGCCCCAATAATATTCAGGTTATCAAAAAGCCTGGGAACGTCCCATCTTTGAAATGGTTTATTGTTCATCTTGAACACACGCGGGCTGTGAGGATGGGCAGGTCCAGCCTGGGAGCCTGCTCCTCGGTGCAGCATCTCCGGGCCCCCAGCATGGGCCGAAGGGAAGACCAGCTTGTCCTTCCGTGTGAAGTAGCAGGAGGTTCCCTGAGTAAAGGCGTTTCCTTAAGTGGGACGTGGGTTGAGGCTTCAGCAGCAGGCCTGGGGGGATGGCACGTGGGGCTGTAGCTGCCCCTTTTAGGCCAGGGCACCGCCCACCACCTCAGGGAAGCCACCTGGCTCTCCAGGCCCAGCCTGCTGTGGTTCCTGCAGCCGCGGCTGGGCACCCTTCCAGGCCAGAGACCTCTCCAATTTGGTTTTAAAAAGCAGTCCGTGACCTGGCAGAGGGGCAGGAGGAGGGAAATGGGGCTCAGGAGGCTGAGGCTCCACTGCCTACTGGGGAATGGGGTGGTGCTGATGGTGGCAGGCGCTCCTCACCTGGGCAGTCAGCGGTCTCTTTGAAAGCTCGCTTCTTACAGCAACCCCGGCATAGGTTAAACACACACCTGTTGCCCTGGACACAGAAAAGCTTGTGAGCCAGGGGCTAATACCCGTTCCTTGGCCACCCTGTAGCCTGAGTGAGTAGCCAGGAGCATGGAAAAGCTGTCCTGAGGCCAGGCAGAGCTACTTTACAGGAAAGAAGCCCCCGTAGTATGGGCTGTGGCCTGACTTCCACCAGCACAGATAGAAAAAGGACTGCCCATGCAGGTCCCCCCCGCTCCTAGGGCTGAGCCCTGCCTTAGGTGTTAACAGCCAGGACAGATGGACTCACCTTTGGGTTTCCACACTGATCACACTTTGCGTATTTTGCTGAGAAAAGAGCAAAAGGAGGCACTGTTTGAACTAGGCGAGGCCACCCACCACTGCCACCTCTCACATGTAGCCCTGGGTAGGCGTCCCTGCTCCCTTAGGGCGGGCAGAGAACACAGCATACATGGTCCTGCTGGGAAACCTCACCCCACCCACCCAGGACCCAGGGGTTCCATGCCCCGTGCTGTGCGCCTCCCACCTGAAGGTCCTTCCTGGGCACGGCAGCCCCTAGCGCTTCTACTGCCTCTCTAGCTGCCCTAGGGCAACAGCTGAGGGACTGCGGCAGGCAGGATGGCTGGCTGGCTGTGGCCTCGGGGGACCCACCAGTCTCCTTGGGGGCTGCAGGGCCCTTCCTGCTGTACTGCCCACAGCTTAGGAAGCAGCAGAGCCACCCGACCCTGGGGGACCCGTTAGGGGCTGGCCTTTTCCCCAGACTGCAGTGGTGGGAGCCACTTACGCTTCAGCAAGGGGTCAAAGGTCTTGTGGGGGTTCCTTAGCTTCTTTTTCTGCTTGTTCTTGGATAAAACATCCGTGGTGCCCTCCTCCTCCTCCAGGGCCCGCTTGCTGCGGGCACCCCCATTCTCCTTGCTCCCCTCCTTGGGCCTGAAAGTGGGGATGATGGGCAGAGTTGAGGGACACCCATGAGAGGCAGCCCACCAGCCACAGTCCCTAGATGAGGATGTATGTGCAACTCTGCTGAGGCCCAAGCAGCTGGCATGGAGGCTGGGACACCAGTGTCTGAACCCTGGGTAGGGCTGTGGCTACAGATGACAGTCCAGCCTCACTTCAGAAAGTCCAGATGAAGCTAGAGAGGGTCTAGCTGATCCCAGGACAAATCCACTCAGGGTCAGAGGACCTGAGAGAAGCATCATATGGAAAAAGCGATTTAAATAAAACAGCACAGGCTTACAAGGAAGGAGGCCCCTAGTTGCCAAGGGATGGAGCTGAGCCTCCAACATGCCCACCAAGGCTGGGCAGCAGGCAGAAGAATCCCCTCCTCCGTGTAACACCTCCCACCCAGGTCAGCCCATGTGCAGGAGGCTCACCCTGGCCGGAAGTAGGGCTGGCAGATCCAGTGAAAAAAAGGCAAGCCTCCTGAAGGCTTCTCTCCCTCCTTCTGCCTGGATATATCCTCCTGGAAAAGCCCAGAGGGCCCTCAGTAAGAGGCCAGAGACCAAGTCTCCCACCACACGGTGGCCCAGCACCTACCTGACACCGCAGCTTTAGCTCCTGGCTCACTGCAGCAATGCCCTCCAGGGTCTTCACTTTGGCGAGCTCCTCTCGAAGCTGCTGATGCACCTGCAGCCTGATACAGACGCCCCATCAGAGAGCCAGCTCAGCCCCCACCTCCCAACTGCTGACCCTGAGCCTTGGGCACAGAGGGGCACAATCCCTCCTCCCACCCAACCTCACCACGTCACTGTGGTCCTCCCAGACCTGACCTGGTGGCAGGTGGGGGTTTTGTGAATGTGGACAGCTCATCTTAAAAACTGCGAAGGCCCCAGGCAAGGCTCGATCAGACAGCATCTGCCATGGGAGTTGACTCACGTGTGGTGCCACAGCTTAAAGAGATGGGCCCGGACGTACGAGAGGGGGCAGGGGTGCTGTCGCACGATGCCCAGGTACTCCTCGGCCAGCTCCCACACGGCAGGGCTGCGGCCCTCGAACAGGGCAGGGTTGTGCAGGTTTCCCTCTGCAGGGGAAGGCGACGCAAGGCTCAGGGGCCCCCGTGCCTGGCCATCCCCAGGGCAAGGCTGGCCACTGGCCTGGGAGTGCTGGCCAGGAGGCTCCTCAGCTGGGCCAGTGGTGCCACGATGTGGATGGACCCCTCCAGCACCTGACGGTGGACCTGAGGGCACAGCCTCACCTGCACTCATGACCCCCTGCACCCCTGTGTCCTGGATGCAGCGCTCCACGTCCCGCAGGCACTGGATGTTCCCGTTGGCGAACACAGGTATGGCCACCGCCTTCCTATCAGGGAACAGGATGAGCAGATGCTCAGAAGGATGCTGTTTCCCCCAACGCTGGGGGCAGTACCAGGCCCCCAAACTCCATCCCCGCACTGTGCTGCTCACCCTCAGGCCCTGTGCCCTCATCTCGTGCCCAGAGGGCTGAGGGCTTCGCCTGGGGGCTGGGCTGTCTCCCCGCCCTGGGTTCACCCTGTGTCCACTCACCGCACAGCCTTGATGTGCTCCCAGGACGCGGTGCCTGACAGGGGCCCCTTCTGCTCCTTGGTGCGCCCGTGGACAGTCAGCAACTAGAACACAGGAGCACCTGGTTCAGCTCCACTTGCAACTGCAGCCCCCAACACTCCAGGGTACCCCCTGCCTTTGGCTTTTCGGGCATCAGCTTCCCTCACTCCTCTGGGCCACACTTGGGCCAGCTGACACCCTGGGAGTGCTGCCTAGGACTCCCATGCCAGAGCTGTCCTTCTATCCTTTCAAGGGCCAGTCCTCTCTGCAGTGGCAACACTCCTGCTGCCAAGGTTAAAGGTGTGAGGGAGGAGCAAGCACCAGCCTGACCCCAGGACTGGTGGGCGTGGGTGGGGAGGTGATTCAGGCCCAGCACCACCCCTAGGCAATACTGGCCTCTTGGACGCAAGCATGGGACTTCGCTGCCTGCATCAGGCCTCACCTAAAGGTCACCGATTCCAGCCCATCCCAGGGGTAAGCCCTCAAGGGGCATTTCTGGAGGTTCGGAAGCAGTATGGAGCCCTGGAAGCCCACGGTCCTCACCTGGCAGCCAGCCTTTTCCAGCATCTGGGCATATCTCACGGTCTTGTCAATCTCTGGGAAGACGCGGATCTTGCATGTGACAGGAACAGAAAGCCTTTCGTGGGCTAACAGAACTGGGGAAGGGCAGAGTCGGCTCCTGAGAGAACTGTGCTGCCACCTTCAAGCAGGCTGTGGGGACCCATGGGTAAGCCCCCAAAAGACCACAGGCTCCACAGACGTCCCACACTGCGCCTCAGACCACATTGGAAGAGGTGGTCCAGGCAAGGATGCCTCCCTCTAGTACGGTCTATTTGGTTCGAAGGAGGGCAACAGGTATGGGACAGGCGACTTCACAGCCGCCCTCTACAGCAGGAATGGGGAGGGCACACCGCCAGGAGGACTCTGCCAGCTACTGTTCTCTCCTGAGCCCTGCTAGGCTGTCTCGGGCTTGCCACCCAACCACAATGTGGCCCCAAGTCCCCTAAGGCAGCGCAGGGCCAACTCACTCATTCTCTGGAGCAGGTCCCACTCCTCCTGCAGGAAGGCGCCATAGTGACCTGCGAGGAACACGCACAGCCTCTGCTCCCTCCCCCTGCATCCACACTGGCCTCCACCTGCCTGGCCACATTCTTTTAGTTCGGCGGCCTGAGCTCAAGGGTGCTGAGCTGAGTGCCCACCCCACGTGGTCTCTGACCAACCAAGAACTCCTCAGGCCAGTGAGGGAGAAAGGCTGAGAGGCCAGGGCAGTGGCTGCTGGTGCCCGAGGCAGCACAAGGGTGGAGGAGGGACTCTTCAGCAAAATACATTTATCCAGAGGGAGCTCAACAACTTCCTGAGCATGGAGGAAGTGGCAAGCCCCTGACGGCCAGGTGAACCTTGCCCCCTACCCTCAGTGACTGAGAAGGGTCGCCTTGCAGAGGGAAGAGCAAAGAAAGGGCCGACATCAGAAAGCTGCCAGAGAAAGGGCCAGGCCCTCAGCCAGCTCACCCACACACCTGGCATCTCTGCACTCCAAGCCTTGCCCTAGCCAAAAGCCAGTACTCAACGCAGAACCCTAGAACAGGAACTCTTACCTCGTTTGGCGATCATCTGTGGGCAGCCCAAATTCAGGTCGATGGCATCGCAATAGTCCTGAGCCAAGAGAGCTGCCTGGACAAACACCTCTGGGTCATTGGCACAGAACTGGAAGAGACATGAAAGTTGCCACAAGCCCCAGCCAGGCCCTGGTACCAGGGCTACCCAGGGGTTCATAGGTGACCCAGTGAGGGTGTGGCCCCAGCGGATGACTGCAGGATGGTATCCTATCTTAGATGTTTACAATATGACCAAGCTAGAGACTTCCCTGGTGGTCCAGTGGTTAAGACGCCATGCTTCCACTGCACGGGACACGAGTTCAAATCTCTGGTTGGGGAACTAAGATCCCACATGCCACACAGTGTGGCCAAAAAAAAAAAGCAACATGACCAAGCTAGGATGCAGCCGCATACCACCAGCAGGGCAAGTTACAGATCCACACAGTCCTCCCAGATGTAGCAGAAAGCCAGATCACTGACTTAGCCAAGAGCAGAGCTGTTCTGTCTGTCTGATAAAGAGGGGGCACTTTGGGTGATGTCAAGGGGGGGAGGGAGGGGCTGCAAATCTTCCACAGCACCCAAGCCATCCATTTGCCAAAAGTCTGAGGCAGCTACTGGGGAGAGGTCAACCTCTGCAAGAACCAGCCTGCCCTTGCCCCTCTGATCTCGGAAAGCCGGGAAGCCTTTTCTGGAAAGGCCCAGGAAAAGGTTCTCGGCCAGCGTTGGAGGCTAGGCCGCTAACCTGTACAATGAGAGGCCGGTCCTCGGGGCACACATCGCAGTACAGGTTCTCCTTGCGGTAGTTGGCATCGCGGACAAAAACCTGGGCATGCAGCATGGGTGTGTAGCACAGTTGGGCCCCGTGTCGGCGGCTCAGCAGCCTCCAGGCCAGCTCGCTTTGGTCCACCATGGGGGCCACCACGTGGCGGGCCCCCCCCAGGGTGCGGCTCCAGAACTCGAAGCCTTCCAGCTTTGGCATTGCCTCCACACTGAAGGGCAAGACCACGGGCTCAGCCGCAGCCAGTGGAGCACAGGCGCAGGAGGGGACCCCCCTCAAGGCTGCTCTAGCGCTGCCTGACGTCACGAATGCGGGTGCTACGGGTCTCAGCTGACGCAGGACAGGAACTGACGCCTCACTGCCATCGCCTTCCAGTGGAGACCGTGGACAGGTTACTCACACTTTCTGAGCTTTAACCTCTCACTTCTTAGCGGGATTAAGATGTCTGCCTGGCAGGACTGGCATGAAGAGTAAATGGAACAGAGAGTGATGTCCTGTCAGTGCTTTGCCCAGGGGAGGCCATCACAAAAGGCAGCTACAACCCACAAGACCTGGAGACCCCCACCACGGCAGGACCACCCTGTGGCGACACTGCCCTCCAGGCCCGCCCAGGGGCCCAGGGCAGTCACCCGGACACTCTGCCCTCCTCTGGGTGTCAGATGTATAAAAGCTCTTGCCCTCTGGCTTATCTTACCCATGCCTGGCCAACCTTATCAGAGCCACCGTTCCCTACAGTGACTTAACAGGTGGTAGGTAGCCTGGTGGCTCAGAGGTTAAAGCGTCTGCCTCCATTGCAGGAGGCCCGGGTTCGATCCCTGGGTCGGGAAGATCCCCTGGAGAAGGAAATGGCAATCCACTCCAGTATTCTTGCCTGGAGAATCCCATGGACGGAGAAGCCTAGTAGGTTACAGTCCATGGGGTCGCAAAGAGTCGGACACGACTGAGCGACTTCACCTCACCTCAGGTAGCCTGAGGCTTACAATTGAAACCCCAAAGGAACAGATCGTGACGAGGGGCTCACTGTCAGAGAACACCCACCTCCTGTACTACTTTGGGAATTATTAAGCCGGGTCATCGGCTTAGCGCCCAGCTGTGGGTTTATTTTCGGGAACTGTGAACATGGAAAAATCAAGATGATGCCCACAGAGGCCTGGACACGAGGCGCCGAGCGCGGGGCCTTCCACCTCCACCCGAAGGAAGAGCCCCGGGGCCCCAGAGAACCGCGGGTCAAACCTGAAGGGAACCTACCTACCTGGGCGGAGCCGAGCCACCTGGGCGCCCGAACCGGGTCGCGGCTCCTCTCTACGCAGCTGGGCCCTTCGGAACAGGGGGAATAGGCAGGGGCCCGCCAGGGCCCCCACTGGAAGCTCCGGGGATGCGGCTAGGGCACCGCGGAGTGAGGCTCTCGGGCTCGCGCCGCGACTTGAGACCGCCACGCTGGGGCCGCCACCCGGCCGCCGCCGGGCCCAGGGCTCCGCGCTGGGGCCGCCGGGAGGTGCTCCGCCAGGCCGTTCCGGGCAGCCCGCGGTGCTGCGAGAAACGCATTCCCGGGAAACTGCGCCCGACTGCTGAAGGGCCCGCCGCGCGGCGGAGGGGCGGTGTGCGGAGTGGGGGTCGTAGGCTAGAAGTCCACTCCTCCCGGCGCGGCGGGGCAGTTTCGCAGCGGTAGGGCCGGACAGGGTCCGCTGGGCCTCTCCCCTCGCTTGCGGGGGCTGTTTATCGCCCGGGTGCCACCGTACCCGAGCTCCCGCCCTCCCCAGCAGAGGCTCGGGGCTAAAGTCCTCTCCTCGGCCCCCACGCGGAATCTCATAAAAATCTTCGAAGGACCAAAAATCTCTGTTGTATTTCGGAAAGCACACACCGCGTGAAATTCCTGTCCCGCGGCCCCCAAAGCGCCGCGCTCGGCCTCCCAGACCCACAGAATTCTTCATTGTAAACTTAAGACGTGCGCGAGTCACCGGGTTAGCGAATATAACAACCTTACCTCCTGCTCATTCTCCTAAATACTCGCTTCCCTGTCCTAAAGAAACCGATTGATCCTCGTTTTCCCCTTCTCCCTCCCTTTCTCCTATTACCTTTGGTACAGAAACCTCTACCTCTGATTACTGAGTGTCGGTCTTCTGTATGGGTTGTGAATATACTTTCTTCCTGTTCACCTGTCTTTTGTCAATTTAATTTGCAGGACCCCTAAACACAGTCCCAAAAGGGAAGAGGGAAAGTTTTTCTCTAGCAGAACCAAGTTTCATTTTATCATTTCATCCTTAAGTATCTCAGTATCCCCCAAAGACAGGAATTTTTAGAGCAATATCATTAACACACCTGAAAACCCCTATGTCCTAATATCAAATATCCATCCTTGTGTGTCCAGTATGGCAGCCAGCTGTCACATCTTGAGTGCTGGAATGTGGTCTGAATTAAGACGTGCTATAACAGGAAAAAGACACACCAGGTTTCAAAGTCTTAGGGGAAAAAAAGTAAAAATTCATAATTTAAAAAATATTAATGATGTGTTGAAATTATATTTTTTATATTACATTAGGTTACATATGAGTACCTAATATGGCAAATTCCCTGGTGGCTCAGATGGTAAAGAATGTGTCTGCAATGCAGGAGACACCGGTTCGACCCCTGGGTGGATTCCCTGGAGAAGGGAAAGCTGCCCAATCCAGTGTTCTCACCTGGAGAATTCCAAGGACAGAGGATCCTGGTGGGCTACAGTCCATGGGGTCGTAAAAAGTCAGACAGGACTGAGAGACTAAGACTAACACTTTTGCTTTTTTTCTTTTTTCAGGTTAAATATATTATTGCAATTAATTTTATCTTTTTAACTTTCTTGAAATGTGGCTACTGGAAATTTTAAACTTACATACGTGGGTGGGATTTGTGGCACAGCAGATTGAGGAGCTCACCAAATTTCTTCCCAAAAAAGCAAAGATAAAACTGGACAGAATTGTTAAAAGCAGCCATTTCAGGACTCTGGAAGTTGATAAAATTTCATACCATATTTGAAAAGCACTTATTTAAGAAAAAAGAACTGCACATCTATGAGAAGACCAGTGGGAGTCTGGGATTTCAGTATTGTACAACTTTTATTTCCTCCCTCCCGTTGGTAATTCCACCAGAGCCTGATAGGCCTTGTGGGCTCCTAGTTCCTACACACTCTGGAGAGAGCTGACTTGCCTGGGAAATTAGGGAAAGCCCCTAATTTGAGAGAACAATTGTAATCACAGTAGCAGACAACGGGGTGAAAGTGTTAGCCGCTCAGTCAAGTCCGACTCTTTTCTACCCCATGGACTGTAGCCCGCCAGGCTCCTCTGTCCATGGGATTCTCCAAGCAAGAATACTGGAGTGGGTAACCTTTCTCTTCTCCAGGAGATTTTACTGATCCAAGGATTGGATTGAACCTGGGTTTCCCACATTGCAGGCCGATTCTTTACTGTCTGAGCTACCAGAGAAGCCCCAAACAACTGGGTAGAAACCTATATCTTGGCCGCCTGATACTGGTTGGAGAAAGCAATAGTCCAGCCATAAATTTAACAAATTCAGTAGATGAGCTAGCCATGGTGGGCCTTGATAAGATAGTGATTTGCTAGGCTGTGCATATAGCAAGGAAAGACCTGAGTCGGCCACAGCTAAATACTCCTGTCTGACTGAAGAAGAAAGAGGCTTTGTGCAAGGAAAAAGGCGGGCCCAAACAATAAACTGCTAACTGCAAAGGGTGGAGGCCTTACCAGTTCAGTAGACTTAAGCATAATCGCTAACCAATAACTGGCTGGCCGTTAAACTATAATGGCCCAGGGATAAGTCTTAGGAAACCAGGCTTGCATATAAAAAAAGGTTTTATTTTTGGCCTTGCCACATGGCTTGTGGGAGCTAAGTTCCCCAACCAGGGATTGTACCTCAGCCCTCTGCCATGAGAGTACAGAGTCCTAACCACTGAACCACCAAGGAATTCTCTGAAAAAAAAAAAGATTTTTAAAAAATCTAGTAGAGGACTTACCTGGCAGTCCAGTGGTTAAGACTCTGTGCTTCCAATCAAGGGACACAGGTTCCATTCCTCGTCAGGGAACTAAGATCCCACATGCCTCAGTGTGGCCAATAAAATCAAAAACATCCAGTAGAGATACCAGTGGCCACACACTGTAGGGGAAACAGACTGTATAGAATTCACCCAGGTTAGGAACTGAGCAAACAAATACCAACATCAATAAACACATACAGTAAGGCAGGGAGCGGTTCAGAGTCCAGAGCTACTTACTACAACATATTATAAATGCCTAGTATTTAATAAAATTTTATAAGACAGTCAAAGAAACAAAAAATTTAGGACATACACAGGGGAAAAAAAAATGGTTCCTAGAAACTGTCCCTGACGGGGCTCAGATGATGGAGTTAGCAGGCAAAGAATTAAAGTAGCTATTGTAAATATGTCCAAAGGACAAAAAGAAACCATGGTTAAAGATTTTTTTTTCAAATGTGATGATGACTCAACAAGTTAAGATTATCAATATCTTTAAATGATTCTTAAAAAGCCAATGGAAATTATGAATTGGAAACACAATAACTAAAATGAAAATTTCACCAGAGGGCCTCAAGAGCAGACATGAACTAGCAAAAGGAAGAATCAGTGAATTTGAAGATAGGTCAGTAAACATTATCCAGTCTGAAGAACAGAAAGAAAAAAAGCATAAAGAAAAATGAACAGCACCTCAGAGAGCCATGAGATACCATCAAGAATACACATATAATACATGCATGTCCAGGAGAAAGGAAAGAGGAAAAAGAGCAGGAAAAAGTTTTTTGAAAAAGTAATGGCCTTAAAGTTTCCAGATTTGATGAGAAAAACAACTTACCAATCCAAGAATCTTAATAGGATCTATAGAAAGATATTCACACC
This sequence comes from Cephalophus harveyi, assembly GCA_006410635.1. Taxonomy (NCBI): domain Eukaryota; kingdom Metazoa; phylum Chordata; class Mammalia; order Artiodactyla; family Bovidae; genus Cephalophus; species Cephalophus harveyi. The sequence goes on from SJYT01011462.1 coordinate 101,541, forward strand.
TAGACACATGACAGTCAAACTGCTAAAAGACAAACACAAAACTTGAAAGCAGTAGTCAGCTTGTGATTCATCCAGCCTGGCATTTTGCATGATGTACTCTGCATATAAGTTAAATAAGCAAAAATCACATGATTGTCTCAATAAATTCAGAGAACAAAATCCAAGAGCTAATCATGATTAAAAAAAAAAACCTTGATAAACTAGGAATAGAAGGAACATTTCAATTTGATAACAAGTATCTACAAAAAACTTACAACTAACATCATATTCAGTCATGACAGACTGAGCTTTTCCCTTAAGATCAGGAAAAGGTAAGCATGCCAACACTTACCACTCTTATCCAAAATAGTACTAGGAGTTCTAACCAGTGCAATAAGACAAGAAAAAGAAATAAAAGGCCTTGTGATGGCTTCCCTGGTGGCTCATGGGTAAAGAATCCCCCTGCCAATGCAGGAGGCATAGGCTTGATCCCTGATCCCGGAAGACCCCCCATGTCACGGTGAAGCTAAGCCTGTGTACCACAACTGCTGAAGCTGTGCTCTAGAGCCCCAGAACCTCAATAAGGAGAGCCTTTGCACCACAGCTAGAGAGCAGCCCCAGCTCTCCTCAACTGGAGAAAAGCCTGTGCAGCAACCAAGGCCTACCACAGCCCAAAATAAAACCAATATTTAAAAAAGGCATTGCGGTTTCAGTTTTTATTTCCCTAATGACTAAAGATATTGAGCCTATATTCATATGTTTTTTGGGATGTTTGTGTATCTTATTTTGTGAAGTGACTGTTCAATTCTTTTGTCATTAAAAACATGAAACTATTTGTCTCATTGTGCTGTACTATGTATGTACTGCGCTCAGTCGCTCAGTCATGTCTGACTCTTTCCGACCCCATGGACTGTAGCCAACCAGGCTCCTCTGTCCATGGGATTTTCCAGGCAAGTATACTGGAGTGGGTGGCCATTTCCTACTCTCCAGGGGATCTTCCCGACCCAGGGATCGAAACTGTGTCTCTTGCGTCTCCTCCATTGGCAGGTGGATTCTTCATCACTGTGCCACTTGGGAAGCCCCATTTGTCTTGTTACTGCTTCCTAATGGTTCTTTATATAATTTTGGATATAAATCTTTTGTTAGATATAGGAATGCTAAATAGTTCCTCCTAGTGTGATGGTTGGTTCTAGTTATGTTTTCCAAACAGGATCTTTTGAGGAGCAGATGAATTTGATGATAAGCAGTTAAGCATAAGTTTAGCCCTTTTTATGGCCTAAAAAATCTTTGCCTCTGCAGAGATCTTGAAGATTTCCCATTATATTTTCTTACAGAAATTTTATAGGTTTAGATTTCATTTCCAGGATATAATCCATTTTGAATTAGTTTTTGTACAGGATGTGCTTGTGGCTGTGTTTCTTCCCCTCCCCGACATATACCTCTAGTTGTTCCAGCACTGGTTAAAGGACTCTTTACCCCATAACTTATCAGTGTGATGGGTACCTTTTTAAAAAGCATCTGTATATGTGAGTGTGTTTTTGCGGAGTCTCTCTTCTGTTTCATTAATCCATATGTCTAGTTTTACACCCATATGACACAGTTTTAGTTAATATAACTTTATCATAAGTCTTAAAATCAAAGGTGTAATTCCTCCAGGTTTGTACTTTCCAAAATTTATTTCATCCATGTTAGGTTCTTTGCATTTCCACTTAAATTTTAGCATCAGTTTTTCAATTTTCACGTTAAAAGAAAAAACCAAAACACCTGTGGGACATTTAATCAGATTATACTGGATTTATAGATCAAATTGGGGAAAGCAGAAATAGGAACAACACTGACTCTTTGAATACATGAATTAGCCACATTTCCCCCTTTATTTAGATTTTCTTTAATTCCCCTCAGCAAGGTTTTGTAACTTTCTTTCAAGTCATTGCAGATTTTCCTGAATAATTGTTCCGCCATGGGCTTTGTGCCCTCGGGGACTTAAAAAAATTCGCTCATTTATGACTGTGCTGGGTCTTCATCGCTTCACAGGGCTTTCTCTGATTGTGGTGAGTGTGTGTTACTCTCTAGTTGTGGTGAATGGACCTCCCACTGCGGTGGCTTCTCTTGCTGAACACAGGCTCTGGAGTGCGCGAGCTTCAGTAGTTGCAGCCTGTGGGCTCAGGAGTTGTGGCTCGTGGGCTTGGTTGCTCTGTGGCATGTGGGATTGTCCTGGATCAGGGATGGGATGAACACATGTCTCCTGAACTGGCAGGTGGATTCTTTACCACTGAGCCACCAGGGGAGCCTCAATTTTACTCTTGAATATATAAAATATTAATGCAACCCCCCAAATCAAAGCCATATGGAAAGACTTGCTCAGAAAAATGTCCTACCAACCCTTTCTCAACTGCCCCTGGGTTTTCTTCATCCTTCTTGCTCCTTTCTGAAAAAATAAGCATAGGTACACGTACATATTCCTATTTCTCCTTCTCAAATATACAGAGATATCATTCTTAAACACTTCTTCAAATAGTACTGTGTCCAGAATATCATAATGGTCTCTCTCATTTTTAGTGGGAACGGGCTGCTGCTTAGTATGTCAATCAACTGTTCAGTTCAGTTCAGTTCTGTCACTCAGTCAAGTCTGACTCTTTGCGACCCCATGAACCACAGCATGCCAGGCTTCCCTGTCCATCACCAACTCTTAGAGTTTACCCAAACCCATGTCCATTGAGTCGGTGATACCTCTGTCATCTCATCCTCTCATCCTCTGTTGTCCCCTTCCCCTCTTGCCCTCAATATTTCCCAGCATCAGGGTTTTTTCAAATGAGTCAGCTCTTCGCACCAGGTGGCCAAAGTATTGGAGTTTTAGCTTCAACATCAGTCCTTCCAGTGAACCCCAGGACTGATCTTTAGGATGGACTGGCTGGGTCTCCTTGCAGTCCAAGGGACTCTCAAGAGTCTTCTCCAACACCTCAGTTCAAAAGCATCAATTCTTCAGTGCTCAGCTTTCTTCACAGTCCAAATCTCACATCCATACATGACCACTGGAAAAACCTTAGCCTTGACTAGACAGACCTTGTTGGCAAAGTAATGTTTCTGCTTTTTAATATGCTGTCTAGGTTAGTCATTGTATGGATGTGAGAGTTGGACTGTGAAGAAGGCTGAGCGCCGAAGAATTGATGCTTTTGAACTGTGGTGTTGGAGAAGACTCTTGAGAGTCCCTTGGACTGCAAGGAGGTCCAACCAGTCCATCCTAAAGGAGATCAGTCCTGGGTGTTCATTTGAAGGACTGATGTTCAAGCTGAAACTCCCAATATTTTGACCACCTGATGCAAAGAGCTGACTCATTGGAAAAAACCCTGATGCTGGGAAAGATTGAGGGCAGGAGGAGAAGGGGATGACAGAGGATTAGATGGCTGGATGGCATCACCAACTCGATGGACATGGGTAATGATGCTAAAGCTGAAACTCCAATACTTTGGCCACCTCATGCGAAGAGTTGACTCATTGGAAAAGACTGATGCTGGGAGGGATTGGGGGCAGGAGGAGAAGGGGACGACAGAGGATGAGATGGCTGGATGGCATCACTGACTCAATGGATGTGAATCTGAGTGAACTCCGGGAGTTGGTGATGGACATGGAGGCCCGGCGTGCTGCGATTCATGGGGTCGCAAAGAGTCGGACATGACTGAGGGACTGAACTGAACTGAACTAGGTTGGTCATAACTTTCCTTCCAAGGAGTAAGCGTCTTTTAATTTCATGGCTGCAATCACCATCTGCAGTAGTTTTAGAGCCCCCCAAAATAAAACCAGCCACTGTTTCCCCATCTGTTTGCCATGAAGTGATGGGACCGGATGCCATGATCTTCATTTTCTGAATGTTGAGCTTTAAGCCAACTTTTTCACTCTCCTCTTTCACTTTCATCAAGAGGCCTTTTAGTTCCTCTTCACTGCATATCTGAGGTTATTGATTTTTCTCCTGGCAATCTTCCAGCTTATGCATCTTCTAGCCCAGCGTTTCTCATGATGTACTCTGCATACAAGTTAAATAAGCAGGGAGACAATATACAGCCTTGACGTACTCCTTTCCCAATTTGGTGCCAGTCTGTTGCTCCACGTCCAGTTCTCACTGTTGCTTCCTGACCTACATACAGGTTTCTCAAGAGGCAGGTCAGGTGGTCTGGTATTCCCATCTCTCTCAGAATTTTCCACAGTTTGTGGTGATCCACACAAAGTCTTTGTCATAGTCAATAAAGCAGAAATAGATGTTTTTCTGGAACTCTCTTGCTTTTTCGATGATCCAGCAAATGGCAATTTGACCTCTGGCTCCTCTGCCTTTTCTAAAACCAGCTTGAACACCTGGAATTTCATGGTTCACGTATTGCTGAAGCTTGGCTTGGAGAATTTTGAGCATTACTTCACTAGCGTGTGCTGCTGCTGCAGCTAAGTCGCGTCAGTTGTGTCCGACTCTGTGCGACCCCATAGACAGAAGCTCAACAGGCTCCTCTGCCCCTGGAATTCTCCAGGCAAGAACACTGGAGTGGCTTGCCATTTCCTTCTCCAATGCATGACTGTGAAAAGTGAAAGTGAAGTCGCTCAGTCGTGTCCAACTCTTAGTGACACCATGGACTGCAGCCCACCAGGCTCCTCCATCCATGGGGTTCTCCAGGCAAGAGTACTGGAGTGGGTTGCCATTGCCTTCTCCACACTAGCGTGTGAGATGAGTGCAATTGTGCAGTAGTTTGAGCATTCTTTGGCATTGCCTTTCTTTGGGATTGGAATGAAAACTGACCTTTTCCAGTCCTGTGGCCACCGCTGAGTTTTCTAAACTTGCTGGCATATTGAGTGCAGCACTTTCACAGCATCATCTTTTAGGATTTGAAATAGCTCAACTGGAATTCCATCACCTCCACCAGCTTTGTTTGTTGCAATGCTTCCTAAGGCCCATTTGACTTCATATTCCAGGATGTCTGGCTCTAGGTGAATGATCACACCATCGTGATTATCTGGGTTGTGAAGATGTTTTTTGTAGCGTTCTTCTGTCTGTTCTTGCCACCTCTTCTTAATATCTTCTGCTTCTGTTAGGTCCATACCATTTCTGTCCTTTATTGAGCCCATCTCTGCATGAAAATTTCCCTTGGTATCTCTAATTTTCTTGAAGAGATCTCTAGTCTTTCCCATTCTATTGTTTTCCTCTATGTCTTTGCATTGATCACTGAGGAAGGCTTTCTTATCTCTCTTTGCTATTTTTCGGAACTCTGAATTCAAATGGGTATATCTTTCCTATTCTTTTCTTTTCACTTCTCTTCTTTTCACTGCTATTTGTAAGGCCCCCTCAGACAGCCATTTTGCTTTTTTGCATTTCTTTTCCATGGGGATGGTTTTGATCCCTGTCTCCTGTACAATGTCACGAACCTCCATCCATAGTTCATCAGGAACTCTGTCTGTCATATCTAGTGCCTTAAATCTATTTCTCACTTCCACTGTATAATCATAAGGGATATGATTTAGGTCATACCTGAATGGTCTAGTGGCTTTCCCCACTTTCTTCAATTTAAGTCTGAATTTGGCAATAAGGAGCTCATGATCTGAGCCACAATCGTTATGGACATGTGATTTCTGATATTTTGCAATTTCAAATAATGCTGCAATGAATCTGCTTGTGCACGTGTGGTTCTGTTTTCTATAAATATTGCTGTAGGTGCACATTTAGGATAAAATACAAGACATGGAATCGCATGGGTAATCTTTCTGTAGATTGCCAAATTCCTTCCAGAGGGCTTGTGCTGTTCTGCATTGCCACCAGGCGTGCATGAGTTCCTGTCTCCTCTTGGCCTCACCAGCCAAGAATGTAGGTGGTGGTCTCTGAATTTTTGTCTGTCTGATGGGTAAGAAATGAAATAGTTCAGTGTGGTTATATTTTGCATTTTTCTTAGAATAAAAGAAGTTAAGTGTCTTATTATATGTTAGGCTTCTAAGCGACTTTTATCTGCTATCTATGTATATAGATGGGCTTCCCAGGTGGCTCAGTGGGTAAAGAATCCACCTGCAATGCATAAGATGCAGAAGACATGGGTTTGATGCCTGGGTTGGGAAGATGACCTGGAGGAGGCCATGGCAACCCACTCCACTATTCTTGCTTGGAGAATCCCATGGACAGAGGAGCCTAGTGGGCTACAGTCCATAGTGTTGCAAAGAGTCGGGGGTGAGCACGTGCACTCTCATACATACATATATTTTTAAACAGCTTTATTGAGGTAGAATTAATAGTTTAAAACTGCATATAAGGTGACAATAAGTTTTCTAAAATTTTTATTTTTGTTTGCACTGGGTCTTCATTGACGAGCATGGGCTTTCTTAGTGGTGGGGTGTGAGGGCTACTCTAGCTGCAGAGGCTCCTCTTGTTACAGAGCATGGGCGCTAGAGTGCACGGGCTTCAGTAATTGTGGTTTCTGGGCTCTAGAGCCCAGGATCAGTAGATGTGGTGCATCAGCTTAGCTGCTCCATGGCACGAGCGATCCTCCCAGACCAGCAATCGAGACTGTGTCTCCTGCCCTGGCAGGCAGATTCTTCACCGCTGAGCCATCAAGGAAGCTCTACCGCTGGGTTCTGTATATTGATCTCTCCTGCAATTTTCCTAAACGCACTCATGAGTTCCAGCAGATTTGTAGATGTCATCAGCTTTTCTACGAAAACAATGACATCATCTGCAAATAGGGGAAGTTTCCTTTCTTCCTTTCTAACCCATATGCCTTTGATTTCCCTTCTTGGGTCTACTGAACTGGGCTGAACTTCCAATACAGTGTTAAGTAAAAGCGGTGAGACTGGACATGTTTTGTTCCTGATCTTGGACAATATATCATCTTTCACCATTAAGTATGATGTTAGCTGTATGCTTTTCATAGAAATCTTTTATCAGGTTGAGGAAGTTTTCTTCTATTCCTAGCTGGTTGCGAGTTTTTCTCATAAATGGTTTTGTATTCTGTACATCTGCATTCAATAGATGTTTTCTACATCCACTGAGATAACGATTTTTTAAAATTAATATGGTTTGGAGAAGGAAATGGCAACCCACTCCAGTATTCTTGCCTGGAGAATCCCATGGACAGAGGAGCCTGGCGGGCTACAGTCCATGGGGTCTCGAAAAGTAGGACATGACTGAGCAACTGACACTTAACACTAGATTAGATGCAAACATGACTGCATATTAAGAACTACTGCTTTTTTTTTAGAAACCAATCATATAAAATTTTACATAGGCTACATATATACTACAATATTAAGATTAAATTTACTTTTAACTTTAAAAAAATAAATAAAAAATAAAATTAATATGGTGAGTTATATTGATTGAATTTTGAATGTTAAACCAGCCTTGCATTCTTAGGAAAATCCCATTTTGTCTTAACATTATACTATGATTCTACTTGCTAAATTTATTTTTAGAATTTTTGCATATATGATCATGATAGATATTGGTAGTTTTCTTATAATATTTTGTCAGGTTTGGGTATTAAAAGTAATGTTGGCCTTACAGAAGAGTTGTAAATTATCCCCTCGATGCCGACTGAATTGGGTCTTCCCCTCCCCCATTCAAGTTGAATGTGACTGTATTTGGGGGTGAGGCCTAGCAGGAAATAAAAAGGTTAAATGAGGTCATAAGGGTGGGGTCCTGATACAATAGGATGGATGTCCTTAAAAGAGGGAAAGACACCAGGGTTTGTGCTTACTCTGCCAAAGGACATAGCAAGGCAAAAAGGCAGCGCTCACCAGGAACCAAATTGGCAGGAACCTTAATTTTGGACTTTCCAGCATCTAGAACTGTGAGAAAACAAATTCCCGTTGTGTGAGCCACTGTCTACAGTATTTTGTTATGGCGCCCGAGACTAGGACACCCCAAAATGTTTTATATAAGTTGAATTCTTTTGAAATTATTGAGGCTGGTTTCCTTTCCAAAATTCTGAAAGTCTGAATAGAACTGGTAACATTTTCCTGTTAAATCCCTGTCACTCACTCCTGTTAAACAGTGGTAGAATTTTTTATTCAGGCCTGGAATTTTCTTTGTGGAGATTTCTAAAAACAAATTTATTTTCCTCAATAGATGATTATTCAGGTTGTCTATTTCTTCTTGACTTTGTTTTGATGGAATTTGTTCATTTTTAAGTCGTCCAGTTATTTGACATAAAGTCATTTGTAATATTCCATTAGCCTTCTTTTTGGCCATATTATGCAGCACACAAGGTCTTCGTTCCCAGACCATGGTTTGAATCCACGCCCCCTGCTATAGCACAGATGCTTAACCTCTGGACCACTGCAAAGTCCTTAGCCTTTTCAGTTCAGTTCAGTCGCTCAGTCGTGTCCGACTCTTTGTGACCCCATGAATCGCAGCACGCCATGCCTCCCTGTCCATCACCATCTCTCGGAGTTCACTCAGACTCACATCCATCGAGTTCGTGATGCCATCCAGCCATCTCATCCTCTGTCGTCCCCTTCTCCTCCTGCCCCCAATCCCTCCCAGCATCAGAGTCTTTTCCAATGAGTCAACTCTTCGCATG
>SJYT01011462.1:110291-186384 GCA_006410635.1 Cephalophus harveyi
AGCACTTTCACAGCATCATCTTTCAGGATTTGAAACAGCTCAACTGGAATTCCATCACCTCCACTAGCTTTGTTCGTAGTGATGCTTTCTAAGGCCCACTTGACTTCACATTCCAAGATGTCTGGCTCTAGATTAGTGATCACATCATCATGATTATCTGGGTCGTGAAGATCTTTTTTGTACAGTTCTTCTGTGTATTCTTGCCACCTCTTCTTAATATCTTCTGCTTCTGTTAGGTCCATACCATTTCTGTCCTTTATCGAGCCCATCCTTGCATGAAATGTTCCCTTGGTATCTCTAATTTTCTTGAAGAGATCTCTAGTCTTTCCCATTCTGTTGTTTTCCTCTATTTCTTTGCATTGATCACTGAAGAAGGCTTTCTTATCTCTTCTTGCTATTCTTTGGAACTCTGCATTCAGGTGCTTATATCTTTCCTTTTCTCCTTTGCTTTTCGCCTCTCTTCTCCTTTGCTTTTCGCCTCTCTTATTTGTAAGGCCTCCCCAGACAGCCATTTTGCTTTTTTGCATTTCTTTTCCATGGGGATGGTCTTGATCCCTGTCTCCCCTACAATGTCATGAACCTCATTCCATAGTTCATCAGGCACTCTATCTATCAGATCTAGGCCCTTAAATCTATTTCTCACTTCCACTGTATAATCATAATGGATTTGATTTAGGTCATACCTGAATGGTCTTGCGGTTTTCCCTACTTTCTTCAATTGAAGTCTGAATTTGGTAATAAGGAGTCACCTGTCATTTCTGATAAAAGTCTAGCAGGGGGCCTACTCCCCCTTCCCAATTTAGTCCTGGCTCACTGCAGGGCCCATCTCTCTCCCTGCTCCAGCTCACCTCTGTTGGCCCAGAAGCCTCCAGCCCAGTGGGTCCACCTCCTCCCTTGGCTTGGAAGGGCTCAGCCTTCCCCAGGGCCTCCCTACCTCTCTTACTCCCTCATCCAGCCTTCATTCCTCCTAAACCTGTGTGGACAGGGAGGCCTGGCATGCTACGGTTCATGGGGTTGCAGAGTCAGACACGACTGAGTGACTGAACTGAAACCTGTGTGTCAGTGACAGTCAGTCTTCCACTGGACTTGGCCAGTTAAGCAAACAATCTAGGTGTTGCTGTGAAGGTATTTGGTCCATGCGGTGCAGGTCTACAACCAGCTGACTTCAAGTAAAAATTACTCTCAATAATGTGGGTGGGCATCCTGCACTCGGTTGAGGTCAAGGAGAGAAAACCCAAGGTTTCCCTGAGGGAGAAGGAATTCTGGCAAGGCTACCCTGGGTGGGTGGTCCTCCACAATTATGCCAGCCGATTATCAGACTGCCTGTCTCCTCCTGGTCAACTTTCCTTGATCAAGGGCCCCTTCCCTGGAGGTGTCCAGCCTGTTTTCTGGAGCCAAGTATCACCCCCCCCCCCCCACCCCACACACACTCTTGCAGGGAGCAGAGGGTGGTACTCCCTGGGGCGTCAGGACAGTGGAGGCTCACAGAGCTGATCAGCAGGCAGGATGAAAGGATGCCCAGATGCCAGAGCGAATGAGGGATTTAATCATGGGAGACAACATCTTTACCGGGTTGGTGTAAAAATGAAACAGAACACAGACATGGTTCTTTACACAGACAATTACAGTAAATTTCAAAACCCACGCAATTTGAACCTTATTTCTTGAAAAACGAACACAGACAAATAGGGTGGGTGCCCAGCGCCCAGGGCTGCTCCGCGCGACCTCCGGCATCATGGGGCCCCGGGCATGGCTCCCGCGTGCGCCGGCCTCACAGGTGGACCCACCAGCGTCTCCTCTCCCCACCCCCCGCCCCCTATGGCAACGCAATAAATAGGAGAAACAGAAAAACGACAACCACACCAGTGCGGCAGGGCCCGTGCGGTTCTGGAAGCTCGGCCCGGCTAGCGGCTCAGCCGACTCTTCACAGACCAGGCAGGTCTCCGAGTCGGCGGCGCCGGTCTCGGCCCCGCGCCCAGGGCAGCCGCGGGGTGGCGTGTGTGTTTGTGCGTGGGGGTGCTGGTCCTATGGGCGCCTGCACGCGGGGTGCGGTGCCAGGGTCGGCGGGTGGGAGGCGGGCCGGTGGCCTAGCCCTCCCGCACGCTGACGCGCGGCTCGGCCAGGGAGCTGTGAATAATACTAAGGATGGACTCCAGGCCGCTGCCCTCCAGCAGCGTGCGGTGGTCGCCCTCGATGATGTGCACGGACACCTTGCCGTCGCACACCTGGGACAGATTGTAGTCGGCACCCAGGCCCTCCCCGTAGGCGCCGCCCATCTTGGCGCGCAGCAGCGTCACGTTGCCGTGGTAGGTGGCCCGCGGCGCGTACTGCTCGGCGGCGCGCAGCTTGCGGTAGAAGGAGCGAGCAGCAAAGCTGAGCGCGTGCCGGTCCAGGCCCGCGTGGCTCTGCACAATCAGCTCGACGGTGGCTGCCACACGCGCCTCCAGATCCCCGAGGGGCAGGAGGGCCTCCAGCACCTGTATGCAGGACAGGACAGTGAGCGAGCGGCGCCGGGGGCGGCAGCGGGGGCATCAGGAGGCCGGGCCCCACGCCGGGTCGACTCACCCTGCTGTGCTCTGCCTCCGTGAACTGCCGCATGAAGAAGCACATGGCCTCGGCCTCGGCCTCCGCCTCGCAGCTGGGGTTCAGCTTGGCCCGGTAGCTCTGCAAAGGGAGGAGGAGGTGCTGCAGCGGCAGGTACCAGGGGCTGGGGCTGCCGCTCGGGGACTCCCGTCTGCTGCCGCCCTCACCTGAGTGTAGGCCATCACGAAGGTGTGGGAGCCGTCAAACAGGAAGAGGCTGTTGTTCGTGGGGCCAGCGTTCTGCTGGGCCTGCAGCTGTGAGCACATCTCAAAAGCCACGCAGGCCCCGTAGGAGTAGCCGGCGATGCGGTAGGGCCCCTCTGGTTGCACCTGCCTGATGCACTCGATGTAGTAGGTGGCCAGGCTCTGGATGCTGTCCAGGGGTGCCGCTGCGGGCACAGCATGAGGCTTAGCCCTCGTCTGCAGGTGCCTTGCCCTCCCCACCTCCCCGGGGGGCAGCCCAGGAGGCCCCTGATATACCCCCTGTGCACTGCAGGCCGTAGGTGGGGATGCTGAGCTTGGCGGCCAGGCTGTGGAACACGGCGGTGGAGCCCTCGATGGGGTGCACCAGGAACAGGGGCCGCTCGGAGCTCTGCACCGAGTTGAGCCGTGTCAAGGTCGGGCCCTCGGGGTTCACCAGCAGGGTGCTCAGGTTCAGCTGGGTCTGCGACCGGGCAGGGCTGCCCAATTTGGGTGTGGAGTTCTTCAGCTCTGTGAAGAGGGGCAGATACCAGGGATGATACCATAGGGTCCCCTGCCACAAACACAGACACACACACCTGTCGGCTGCGGGTGGCCAGGGCAGGTGGATGGGGGCCGCTGGGCGCCCATGGAGGGCTCTCAGGAAGGGGCCAGATGGACAAGCCCTGACCTGCTTGGAGGCCTAGAGCCCTGTGTAACGTTGGACCCCGGGGGCCATGATGGGCCACCCCTTCCCTCCCCTGCTGGTGGGGGAAGTCCCTAAGGAAGGGGCCTCCCAGATCCCGGGGACCAGTGACAGCACAGTTCACCAGCTAAAGCCACCCACCTCCGCCACGTAGAAGGACCTATCAGCCCGCGACACCTCGGCCCGGCAACCTATCCAAACCCCCATCCATTAACCTGCCCATCCCTCGCAGCGTGCATATATAAACAAACTTCTAACACTGTCCAGGCGCGCGGACTTCCTCGACCTGCCCTGTTCAGGTCCGGGAACCCCGCCCGGGAGCGCTTCGCCATTAAAGCCTGTTAGACACTCTTTTGGTGTCCTGGTCGTCTTTTACCTAACACTCTGAGGGGACGGTGCTGCTTCGGGGACACCCCCTCCATACCTACCCTCAGCTGTGCCAGCCTGCATGGAAATCTCCTGCAGCTTGCGGATTGTAAGCTGCCGGATTTCCCGCATGGACAGTGTCAGGCTACGCTCACGCTCCAGCATCTGGCGCACCTCCACACCCATGAGTGAGTCGAGGCCAAGGTCTGAAAGCGAGCTGTCCAGGTTGATGGTGGCCAAGTCACGGATGCCTGGGGGGTGGGAAGGCAGCTCAGTTGGCAATGCGGGAGGGGCCCTGGGTGGGTATTGTACCCTGGACATGAGTTTGAGTAAACTTGGGGAGTTGGTGATGGACAGGGAAGCCTGGCATGCTGCGATTCATGGGGTCACAAAGAGTCAGACACGACTGAGCGACTGAACCGAACAGATTGTACCATGGGACCCACAGCCCCCACCCAGCTCTGCATAGACCACCTGTGCCTCTCCCTCCATGAGCAAGCCCAGCATGCCCCCCTTTGGCAGCTTGGGAGACCAGACTCGGGAGTGTCTGCCGGTGGGGAGGGGGCAGGGTGCTGCCTCACCCAGGATGTGAGCCACAGCCTTCACCAGGTCCTGCTGGCTGCCGTCGGGGCCACGGGACGCAGCCTTCTTCTCTGCCAACACAAAGCTGCTCAGGACGGGGTGGGGCTGGTTCAGGAAGAGGTCTAGCACCTCCAGGCAGGAGGTGATGCGCTGGGGCAGCGTCCCGCCGATGGCCTTGTCATTGGTGACCTTCAGCTCCACGAGGAGGCCCACATCGGCAATCGCGCCCCACTGCACGGCGAGGCCTGTGGGTGGGCAGTGGCGCTGCGGTGAGTTGGGGTAGCTGTGAGGGTGGCACCGCGCGAGTGGGGAGTGGCAGGTGGGCCCACCTGGGAGGCCGTCGTGCCGACGTTTCTCGCATATGCGCTCCATGGTGGAGTTGGCGAACCCGTAGTTGGTCTGGCCAGCATTACCACGCCCGCAGCTCACCGAGGAGAAGACCACGAAGTAGTCCAGCTCCGGGCATGCCTCCCGGGTCACCCTGTGGGTTCTTAAGTCACCCCCAGCCGGCTTCCCCAGCCCACCGGCTATCATGCCCAGGACTCCTGCTTGCCCACCAAACCGCCTCCCCCTTCCCTGGACCTGCGGTCAGACCCAGGCATAGGCCCATGGCCAGGTCTCCGGACACCAGTGCGAGGGCCGTGCAGGGAGAAGGAAGGAGAGGAGAAGGGAGGAGCCCACCTGTCCAAGTTCAGGGTGCCATTGTACTTGGGCTTGCTGACGTCCTGGAAGAACTCAGGGGTCTGGTTATCCAGCATGGCATCTCTCAGGACCTGGGGTGAGGGGATCTTAGCACCTGCCTCGGCCCCAGGCCTTTGGAGGGCTTCTTGGGAGGGGCCCTTCCCTGGGCAGCTGGCTCCAGCCCCTCTAAAGCCGTCCTCACCACGGCCAGATTGAAGATGCCTCCTACGGGCCCAAGCTGGGCGGCCTCAGTGATAAGCCTCCGGGTGCCATCCAGTGAGCTGACATCTCTGGTGGACACCAGGACCTGCACACCCTGGCGTCTCCACTCACGGACCTGCCTGGCTTGGTAGCCTGCGGGACACAGACAGTGGGAGGGGATGGGCAAATGAAGGTCTGGTCCCAAGTCTAGGTGCCCTGAGAGCACAATAAAGGGGTCTGAAGGAGGCCCTTCCCACTGCCCCAGCCTCAGGCCACTCACCTGTGCGGATCCCAGAGCGGGAGGTCAGCACCAGCTTCTGGGCCCCTCGCTCCACGAGCCAGTGGCCCAGTTCTAGGCCAAAGCCACCCAGGCCCCCAGTGATGATGTAGCTCTTGTGGGCTGGGCAGAAGGTCTTGCACAAGGCTGCCATCTGGGTGGGTTTAGTCCCGTGCAGCACCGCCTTCTGCTCTTCCTCACGTACCTGCAGCCCAAGCAGGGCCCCTGTTCACGCACTGCTGGCAGGGGCAGGGGCCAGGGCTGGGGCCAGAGACCCCCAGGGCACCCCACTCACCTGAATGACCACTTTGCCAATGTGTTTGCCCTGGGCCATGTAGCGGAAGGCGTCCTCCACCTGGGTCCTGGGGAACACTGTTCGCTTGAGGGGCTGCACCACACCTTCCCGGATGCCCACCTTCAGCAGCGTCGATACTTCCTGCCACATGGTGCTGTTTTCTTCAAAGAGTGCGTCCAGTAGGATCCCGTGGAAAGTCACGTTCTTCAGGAAGATGGCCATGCCTGGACAGGTGGGCAGGCGAGGGGGCCTCACCACATAGCCCACAGCCCACCACCCTGCAGACCCCCACTCTGCCCAACAGCTCCCTGCCCACCCAGCCGCCCACCAGGCCTGCTGCCCCATCTCACCCAGGGGGTGGTTGTTGGAAAGGTCAAATTTGCCAATTTCCAGGAATCGACCATGCTGGGCCAGGCACCGCACACTGGCCTGCAGCTTCTCTTCCGCCAGGGAGTTGAGGACCAGGTCAACACCTTGGGATAGGGGGGCAAGCGGGGTCCCCATAGTGAAGATCACAGCCCGGCCAACCTAACACAAGTCTGAAGGGCTGGACCCTGTCCCAGCATGGGCCAGCGTCTCCTCCAGCTTGGCTGGTGAGTGGGGGATGGAAGGAAGAAGGGGCTGAGGATACAGGTGGATGGTGGGTGGTGAGTGATGGGGACCACTCACCCTTCCCGGCTGTGTGCCACAGGACATGCTGCTCAAAGGATGTGTCCCGGGAGTTGGCAAAGCTGGTTTCGTTGAGCTGGGGGAACCTGGACTGGAGGTATGCCCGCTTTTCGGCTGACCCTGGCAGAGAGAGGCACACCTGGTGAGTCTGGGCTTTGGCAGCGCTGCCAGGCGGACAGTCCTGGGCTCTGGGAAGGGCCGGAGGCTTACCCACAGTAGTGAAGACACAGCAGCCCATGCTGAGGGCAATGGTGATGGCAGCCTGGCCTACGCCGCCGGAGCCCGAGTGAATGAGCACCGTCTCCCCTGGTTGCATGCGCCCGCGGACTATCAGCGCGTAGTAGGCTGTGCTATAGACAACGGGCACCGAGGCGGCCTCCTCCAGGGTCCTAAGGGCACAGTGCAGGAGTCAGCTCTGGCCTAATGCCTGGCCACGTTCACTTCGGGCGCCAGGTCCCAGCCCTGGTGACTCACCAGTTGGAAGGCACGTCCCACAGGAAGCTCTGAGGCACCAGAGTGGAGGTGGCCAGGCCTTCGGCGGGTACCAGCCCCATCACACGCTTCCCGCTGGCATCTCGGCCAGAGAACTCCATGCCTAGCATGCAGTTCCGAGAGGCCCAATTTCCTGGGGGCAGATGGCGGGTGAGTGAGCCCCTGACCTCACTGGGAGGAGCCTCCCAGGTTCCTGAGCACTGCAGGGTGAGGACCCCTCTTGTCCCAGGCCCTGGCCCCGGTGGGGCGGGCGGTCTTTGTTCTGGTCCCCCTACCGTGGGCTGCCTGTACCTGGGATGGCGTCGGGGGACAGCTTGCCCGTGGCCAGCATGATGTCGCGGAAGTTGAGAGAGGCGTAATAGATGGTGCAGAGCTGGACGTCAGGGCCCGTGGACTGGCTGTGGCACAGAGGGGAACAGACCCAGCGGATGGAAGACAGGTCCCCTCGGGTGAGGATGTTTATGAAGGCGTGCTCCGTCTGCTCCTCGGGCTTGTCTAGGGGGTGACAGGAAGTGGAGCCCCTAGGATCGCATGTGGCCCTGGCCTGGAGCAGGGCTTCCAGCCAGAGTCCTCTTGCCCTCTCCTCAGTCCACCCACCGGGGAGGCGAGGAACCCGGAGGAGCAGGGCAGGCCCGGGGGGCTCACCTTGTTCCAGGGGGAAGTGGCGGAACGCTCCCCAGGCGCCATCGCGGTAGACGTTCATCACCAGGTCACTCTGGAGCACCTTCTGCAGCTCCAAGGACTTGGGGGCTATCTCAGGGATGGGGGACGCGCTGTTGAGGTTAGACACCAGGACGCACCTGTGGGCAGCCAGACAGGTAAGGGGAGGCTGTGCTGGGGTCCTGGGGGCCAGGGGCACGTGGCACAGTGGGCATCTCACCGAATCCGGTGCCCATCAGGCTCTTTCCGGAGACAGTTCACCAAGCCCACAACCCCTGAGGTGGTGCAGCCAACAGCCATGAGCCACACGGGCCGGGAGGAGGAGTCAGCCAGGATGTTCTGTAGAAGGATGAAGGAAGGGTTGGCGAGGGAGGGGTTGCCTGACGGGGTGGGTTCCCCAGGTCCCAGCGTTGGAGCCGGGTCAGCCCAGCCTGGCGGGGCTGGGAAGGACTGACCTTCAGGGAGTCAACCCACTGGAAGCTGGTATCCTCCACAGGCAGGAAGATTGGGCTGTCACGTGGGGCCAGCCGGCGACACAGGAAGAGCACTGAGCCGTAGAAGGACTTCTTCAGGGCCACCAGGTGTAGGGACGCGCCAGCAAACAGGCTCTCCCACTCATCCTGCGAGTTGAGGGGGTCAGGGCTCGGCAGCCTCCCGGCCCGTCCACCCCGTCCCGGCCCCGCCCCCCCAGCTGCGTCCACCCCATCACCCGTCCACCCCGTCCCGGCCCCGCCTGCACCTGGCTCAGGAGGTGCCGCTGGCCTTGCTGTGGCTCAGGGCAGGTGAGGAAGGTGACAGTCTCTCCCAAGGGGTGTCCTCTGAGCAGCGTGTGCAGCAACAGGAAGCCTCCCTCCTTGAGGGCAGCTACCATGTTGCCGACAGATGCAGCCGGGTCACCAAGGCTGGCTAGGGCATAGTTGCACATCACGAGGTTGGCCCCACCCAGGTTACTGGGGGCCGGGTCCGAGGGGTCCCACTGGCCCTGGGTTATGTTGAGCTGCTGCAACTTGGCCTGGGCAGCCTCCAGGGCCTGGGGGTGGCGGTCAGTGGCTGTGTAGTCCAGCTCCAACAGGGGCTGAGTGTTGAGCAGCGTGGGGATGCGGGAATACAGTTGGCCGTCACCAGCTAGCACCTGGGATGGAGTATCTTTTTGGGTCAGCTGCCGCTGGGCAGGCGTCCCCCCACCTCAGCTGGGTGTTTCCCAGAAAGGCCCACCCACCGACTCTGCAGAGGCCATTGGCCAGTGCTGCCCTGCCCACCACACCCCTGGAACCAGTCCCTTCCCAGTGCCCTCTTCCCCTTTGGTGCCTGGGCAGCCTCAGCACCATCACGAGTTGGGCGACCTCACGTCTGAGAGGCCCTGGCCCTCCCTTAGGTTCAGGACCGCCTGTATCTGAGTCCTTGTGCTCTGGGCCTGCGGCCGCACGGGGCACCCACCTCCACCACCTTCATCTTGGGGCTGGTCATGTTCTCCAGGGCAGTGTCCACGCACGCCTTGAGTGCTGGGGAGTTGAGGAGCCCACTGAGCAGGGGGTCGTTACACAGCAGGGCTCTCTCCTGGGCTAGGATCTGGCCCATCTCCATCTGCAGGTTCCCGCTGAGTTGCAGCTGGCAGGCGGTGGCCAGTAGCCGAGGCAGGCCTTGCTGTGGGGCCTCCTGGGGAGCCTGGGCACCGTCCAGCCCAGGAACCACCATCTTTATCCCCTGCTGGGCCATCTTGGTCTGCAGCGCCTGTGCCAGCCCTGGGGAGGGGAAAGTCGCGTGTCAGGGAAGAACCTCAGCTGGGCTGGGGTTCCTGAAGCTCCCCCCACCAGGAACTGGTGACTGCTTGGAGCAGAACCCACTACCTGGTTCTGCCTACTGACGGAAAATAGAGGGATGGAGTGGACTGTGCAGTCCTCCAGGGCTGGAAACTGGCATTGACCATTGGTACACTAGATGGGCAAAAGGGGCCCTGCCCCCCATGCAGATGTGAGCCCCGCAGAGAATGGGTTCCGTGCTTTGCCGGCCCTGGCTGCCCCTCCCCAGCTCCCACCACCATCCCGCACCCCTCAGCTTGGGTGTGAGCCCTGGGTAGAGGGTGGTCTCACGCCTGAGCAGCTGGCTGCTGGCACAGACAAGAGGGGTGAAATCTGTCACCTCTGTGCCGAGGCCCCTCTGAAGACATCAGCTCCAGGTCGGGGGAAACCAGGGGCACTCACAGGGGAAGGCAGGTGCAGACCCCACATGTAGGAGAGGCTGTGATGGGATAACGGGCCCAGGAACTGGGAGCTGGACCCCGGCATGAGGATGTTGGGTGCAAAAGACTCACCCACACACAGCTGCAGCTCCTCCTGCAAGGCCAGGTCCCCGGCCAGGCAGCCGCTCTCCACGTGCGGGGTGAAGCAGAACTTCTCCAGGATGGGCACCGGCTGCTCCTGCTGATGCCGGGGGGCCACTGAGGAGTGGATCCTTGAGATGTAGACGCCGCCGGCCACCATGGTGTTCAGACACCTGTTCATTACCACGTCGGCCACTGTGGGGACACGCTGGGTGAGGGTGGACAGGGCCTGGCATGGGGAGACACGTGTGCGGGGCCAGGGCAGGGCTGACCTTGTGTCCCGTCCTGCAGCGTGTACAGCTTCTGCTGGTGGGTAGCCGGGTGGATGTAGACGGCGGTGATGCGTGTGGGCAGGCGCAGGCTGCGCTGGCTCAGGGCCAGGATAGACATCTGCAGCATGGTGTCCATGAAGGTCACCCAGTTGTCCTTCCAGAGCAGCTGGCCCACGTTGCCTGGGGAGAAGGGGCTGTCAGTTCAGCCAGGCTGGGTCTCTTCCTGCCGTGGGCCCTCTCCTCCGTGTGCCCCAACCTGGGGGGCCCCTCGTGGCCCCCTCACACCAGGCAGCAGGAGTTGGCCCCAAAGCACAAAGTGGGGCCTCCCTTGCACCTACCTTCAGAGCTGGCCTCGAGGATGCCCTGGAAGTTGGGGCCATAGTTGAAGCCCTGCAGCTCCAGCTCCTTGTACACGTCACCACAGCGCAGGTGGATGGCAGTTGTGGGGTCCACGGGGGTCGCAGGTTCCGTGCCATACCGGTTGTCAAAGAGCTTGGGGTCGGGATCTTCCCACTGGTATACCTTCCCTGTGGGCGGGGTGGCAGAAGGGCCTGTGTGAGGGCAGGGCTGAGCCGGCAGCCAAAGTCCACCCAGAGACCCCTGGCAGGGACCCTGGAGGCTGGTCTGGGGCCCCTGCTCACCGCTCACGATCAGGCTGCCTTTCTCAGACACCTCAAAGGTGCAGGAGGCTTCTAGAAGCCGCACTTCCAGGAGCACAGTCCCTGTGGGCAGCAGGGGCAGAGATCAGCTGCAGGGGTCGGCAGCTGGCCCTTCCGCCCCATAGCCTGAGCTGCCCGTCTCACCTGTCTTCGGCAGGATGGTAGCCTGGTGCAGCGTCACGTCCTCGAATACTACAGGTGTGCGCTCCACGTTCTGGTCCAGGGCTCGGGCCAGTGTCTTCCAGACCAGGCACAGGTAGCCAGTGGCCGGGAAGATGACGCGACCGTCGATGCAGTGATCCACCAGGTAGTGGTCAGGGGACTCAGGGTTGATGTCTGTGAGGCGTGGGCCTTAGTGCCACCTCTGAGGAGAGGGAAGCCACCCCGCCCCCCTGCCCGCCTGCAACGCAAGGACTCACCGATCTTATAGACAGTGGCAGAGGAGCTGCTGGAGCCGTTGGGGAAATCCTCAACGGTGGGCACATCCCAGGTCTGGCTGTGGTCCCACTTGATGTGGGGGGAGATGAGGGGGGTGCCCCGGGGAGCCGGGAACTCCACGGGTGGGAACAGCCCGTTGGGGTTGACGTCAATGCTGCAGGGTGCGAGAGGGGAGCTGTGACTGCCCTGCCACACCCATGCTGACCCACGGTCAACCCGTCTCCCCTAGGACCCCAGAGACGGCCGAGACAGGGAGGGGGGGGCATGCCGGAGGGTGGAGGTGGCCCAGCACCCAGAGGCCTGCTTCCTGGGGACCATCTCAAGGCCGCCCTGTGGCCTGGCTGGTGAGGAGCCTCCCGGGTTGAGCAGGGAGAGTGGCCGCACCCGGTCAGGTAGAGCCGGCCTACGTTGCTGAGGAAGAACTCTAGGTTGTCCCTGTGGTCCTTCTTCATCAGGGGGAGGATGGTGCAGCTGGGCTTCAGGCCTCTCTTCAGGACAGCCTGCAGAGGCAGAGGCAGGCTGGGCCTCCCCCTGACCAGTTCCCACTGGCCCCACGCTCAGCCCCCGAGCCCGGCCAGCCTGCCGGCCCTTCGGGACCACGCGTACCTGCAGCAGGGCGTGGGGCGCGATCTCCAGCACCACGGCATTCTCGGGCACGTGCCACAGTGCCTCCTGGAACAGCACGGGGCTCACCAAGTTGTTCACGCTGTACTCGGCCGAGAAGGTGCGGGCCAGGCTCTCCTGCCACTGGGTCTCGGGGATGGAAGTGCTGAGCCAGTGTGGGGAACGCGGCCTGGGCTCCCGGATCACCTGCGCGCAGGGGCAGGCCAGGTCAGCCTGAGGGAACTGGGGCCTGCCTTCCCCGCCCGTCCTCAGGGAAGGCCCCCGCTGCACAGCACAGGACAGTGGGCCACCTTCTTGAGCTGCTGAAGCAGCGTGGGGGCGATGGAGTCCATTAAGTAGGAGTGGAACGCCATGCCGCCCGTCAGCACCTCCTTGGCGAACACGCCCTCCTGCTTTAGCTGCGTCACGAACTCCAACATGGAGGCCTGGGGGGGCGCAGACGGGGAAGGACGGGGGCGCTGACGGCAGTCCGGGTCTGGGCCGGTGCCGGGCTCCCCGCGCAGAGCGCGCCCTGGGGGGGGTGGTGGGAGGGGACTTGGGGACGAGGCCTTGCCTCCCAGGGCCCACCTGAGGTCCCGAGATGGTCACAGTGTCGATGGAGTTGTGGCAGGCAGGCACGATGCCAGGGGGGCAGCGCTGCTTACACTCCTCCCAGGTCAAGCCTGGGAGCAGAAGAGAGCCTCAAAGGGTGGCATGGGGAGCAGGCACCCCCACACAGCCCTCCCCGGGGAGAGGAACGCTGCCTGGGTGGCCCTAATGACAGTTGCCGAGCGGCACCTTTACGAGGCAGCTTCACCCTTGCTGTTGTCTGGTCTCAGGCGGAAGTGTCATTAATGCCGTCCTACGGGCAGGAGCCAGTTTCGGGTCCCACGCCTGGCCCACCAGAAGGGGCTTTGGCCTCACTCTCCCAACAGCCCGTCCGGCTCTCTCTGGTCTCCTCCCGTCCCCAACCCTGCTGTTCCAAGTGTGAGTAGGCCCATTCCTCCGCCTGCAGCATCCCCACCAGGGGTTCATGTGAAAATCACGCTGGCCTCTATCGACACCCGTGGGCAAGTATGCTGGGCTCCAAGGCCATCCGGGGCACAGCAGGGCAGGCTGTCAGGGTCATTCTCGCCCTGTGGTGAGGACAGTGGCTGGCAAGCTGCCCCCAGGCCCTGGCCTCTGCCCAGCGCCAACACAGAAAGGTGCCAGTACAGATGACCACCTCCCACGGAGACCCTCAGGCCCAGGGGTGGAGCGGGATGGGCGAGCAGAGGGCAGCACCTACCGACAGCCGCCATGGCCCCGGGCGGGATGTTGGCCTCCGCGATGCACTGGCCCCTCCAGTAGGCAGAGAGGATGGCCTCCTCCTGAGAGACGCAGCCGTCGGCATAGCCACAGGCCACCTCGCCCAGGGAGTGCCCGATGATGCCGTCGGGCCGAAGGCCCATGGAGGTCAGCAGGTCTATGAGGGCGATCTGGGGGTGGGGTGGGAACAGGATGGGTCATGCCAGTCCCGGGGACTCCAGGCTCACCGCTCTGCCAGCCGGCTCACCCCAGACCCCAGGGGCACACCTGGATGGCAGTGAGGCTCACGAAGGAGACGACGAGGTCGTCAAAGATGTCATCTGTGCTCAGCAACAGCTGTGATACCTGCAGTCCCAGAGGCTTCACGGCCTCATCTGAGCGCAGGATGGAGTCACGGAAGCTGCTCAGACGCATGAGGCTCAGCCCCATCCCGCGCCACTGTGTGCCCATACCTGTCCCGGAGGGAGATGTCAGGGCAGCGCTATGCAGTCCCAGCCCGTGCGGCCCTCGGGGACGACCTGGGATGGGGTGGGGTGGGGTGGGGTCGGGGCTCACCGGAGCAGATGAACCAGAGTGGGCGCTTGCCGGCCGGCACCTGCTGCACCTCCTGGTTGCCCTCCTGGCTGCCCAGCACGGCGTAGCCATGGAAGGGCATGGCTGCTGGGGAGGGGGCCGCGATGTCATTGAGCATGCTCACGAAGGCCAGGTTCTGGCTGTGCTGGAGGCCTAGCTCCAGCAGACCTTGCACACCCTCCAGGGTGCGCCCACTGGCCCGCAGCAGACGGGGCAGGGCGGCATGTGGGCCAGGCGGTGGTGGTGGCTGGGAGTTGGGCTGGAGGATGACGTGCACGTTGGAGCCACCAAAGCCAAAGGAGTTGATGCCCACGTTGCCCCCAAGGACGGGCAGGGGCCGGTCCACCACCTGCAGCCGCCCGTCCTGCAGTGCTGGGATCTCGGGGTTTGGGTTGTGGAAGTGCAGGTTGGGGGCCCAGAGCCCGTGCTCCAGGGACAGCAGCACCTGTGGGTGCCTCGCAGTTAGCAGGGCGGCCGGCCCTGGGCTCCCTGCCCCTGCTGGTCGGGATGGGCTTCAGGTACATCCCCTCCTAAGGACCCTCTGTGTCAACCCAGAGGCCCCGCCCGCTGCAAGCAACCTCATCTCCCTACCACCCTCCCGCAAGCTCGCCCTGTTCCAGTGCAAAGGTCTGGTGACCAAGCCACATGCTCTGTTTCCTCTCAGCCTTAGGCCTCACCCAGGGCTCTGCCACCTCCCGGACTGATAGGCTGTGGGTCTAGACAAAGGCTCCTCAGCCATTCCCCACCCCATCTCCCAAGCTAAGAGCTGCAGACAGGTGGCTGTGGTGGCCCAGGAAGCTGAGACCACCAGGAAGCTCCCATCACACCCAGAAGCTCAACCAGTGGTGACCTGGGTCCTCCAAGCTACCAGCTGGTCAGGAGGCCACAGGGAGGGCGAGCCTGGAGAGGCGGGCTGCCCTGTTGCTTCTGCTCCCTCTGGCTGGCCCCTTGCGGAGCAAGTGCTGGGTGAAATGTCTGGCCCTGTGAAGCCGGGCAGGGGCTGGCCACATGCTGGCGGCCTGCTCTCTGGGCCTCAGTTGGCCCATATCCCACAGCACAGCCTGGAGGGACCCTCCCCCAGCAGGCCGTAAGAAGCTAACGGGGCAGGGACAAGATGGCCCTAGACTCGCCTGCCTACCTTGGCCAGCGCTGCGAGCCCTGAGGCAGGCTCCGGGTGTCCCATGTTCGACTTGGTGGACCCAATCAGCAGGGGGCTCTGGCGGGTGCCACACAGGGCTTGCACGATGCCGTTTAGCTCCTGGGGGTCGCCCACCTGTGGGAACTCAGGGAGGTCAGGACCCTGCCCTGGTGCCTCTCTGGCATGGGATGTGGGGTGTGAGCAGGGCCAGGGGTCTCACCTTGGTACCGGTGCCATGGGCTTCGACGTACTCCAGGGTCTCTGGGTCCAGCCCGGCCGGCTTGTACAGGGAGCTGATGAGCTGCTTCTGTGCCTCTCCGGAGGGGTACGTGACGCCTGGGGGCGGGGCCAGGCCTCAGCACTCCCAGCCCCGCCTGACTACCCGTAGCCCCACTCTCGCCTGCCCCAGGCCAGCTCCCACCTTGCTTTTTGCAGCCATCTGTGTTGGTGCCAGCGTTGAGGATGGTGGCGTACACCCGTCGGGCCAGGGACTTCTTGGTCAGAAAGACGGCCATCACAGCCTCTGCACGGCAGTAGCCATTCCCTGGGGGCGGAGGGCACCTCAGGCTCACGAGCTCAGGGAAGGGTCAGGGGCTGGTGCCAGATAGAATTGAGGGTGGGGGCACTGCCCGGGGCCCCATGCCCACTGCCCTCACCTGATGCATCGAAGGACTTGCAGGTGCCCTCGGGGCTAAGCATGCCCAGCTTCATGAACTGCACTGAGGTGTTGGGCTTCAACAGGACGTTCATGCCACCCACAATGGCCATGGCGCACTCCCCTCTCTGGATGGCCTGGTAGGCCCTCTGCAGAGCCAGCAGGCTGGAGGAGCAGGCCGTGTCCAGGGCAATGCTGGGCCCTGCAGGCAAGGACACAATGCAGCTGTGGGACCGCCTCCCCACCCTACCACCTTGGGGCTCTGACAGCTCTACTGAGTGCTTTCCACGTGGAACCCACAACACCAGGACCGTGTTCCTGCTAGCCTCCCTGGGGAAGGTGCAGTCAGAGTCTAGAAGGGTCTCAGCTGTCATCCGGCCCCTGCCTGCCTCCCCCGACCCCGGGCCCGAGTCAGAAACAAAAGGGCTGTGTGGAGACCTACCTTTGAAGTCAAAGAAGAAGGAGAGGCGGTTGGCCATCATGGCACGCTGGCAGCCCACCATGCTGTAGCCCACGAGGGTCTCAGGGTCTCGGCTCAGAGCCTCTGAAGCCTCAGAGCCACTCACACCCACCCAGACACCGGTGTTTGTCCCCCGAATGGAAGCTGGGTTGATGCCTGTGGGAGGCAGAAGTCAAACTTGCAGCGGTGCTATGCCCAGCCTGCTGTCGAGCTCTGGGAGGTGAGGCGTCGCCCCCGGCCTCTCTGGCTGGGGTGATTGTGTGCACGCTCAGTCGCTTCAGTCGTGTCCAATTCTCTGCAACCCTATGGACTGTAGCCTCCCAGGCTCTTCTGTCCATGGGATTCTCCAGGCAAGAATACTGGAGTAGGTTGCCGTTCCTATCTCCATGGGATCGAACCCAGGGTTCGAGCCTACGTTGCAGGGGAGAGGAGCTCCACCTCGCCTGACTCGTTTGGCTGGGGAGTCAGGGAAGAGACAGTGGAGCCAGAGTGGGGTGGCCGGCCCAGGTAGGGTTGACAACGCATAACCAGGTCACAGGAAACTGGGGCCAGGGGGACAGGCGGGGTGCCAGGTGGGGCTCCAGTCTCTGGGTCAGGCAGAGGCCAGAGACAGCCGGAGGTGGGGATAGAGGACAGTATTGTCCCCAGGCTATTCCCCTGGGCACTGGTACTGCTGGCAGGGTCTGCCCCTCCCAGGGCAGGCCAAGATAAGAAGACAGAGAGAGACAAAGGCCGAGTGTCCAGGCTTGGGAAGGAGGGAGGGACACTGGCCAGCCCCTGGAGAGCGGCATCCAAGGTCTCCGGGTAGGGCCTGGGCAGTGGGAAGGCCTCACCTCCCCACCCCTCCCCCTAGGCAGTGCCTATCCAGGACCCTGTCACACTCAAGGGTCAACCCCAGGGGCTACTTAGCATCTGCTGCAGGACAAGAGACCTGTAAGGCCAGGGTACCCGCCCTGCAAACCACAGGTGGCAGTAGGCAGGTCCTCGGCTCTCCCATCGCCCACCTGCTGAGGGGCCTCACCCCCATGGCCAGCCTTCCCTCTCCCACTCAGCACAACTTCCATGTTCCCCAGTGTCCCCGGGACAAGTCTGTGCCCTCGAAGCACTTTTCCAAGGCTAGGCACAACCCAGCAGAGGGGAGTGGAGGGGGAGAGTCCCGGGGCCAGATCCTGCCTCCTGCTCTGCCTGGCACTGGTGTCCTGCCCTCACCTCCAAGATCAGCCACGCAATGGGGAGTGAGGAAACTGGGGCGACGGGACATGTCCGGGATACCTCTGGTGTGCAGTTGTGAAACCTGAGTTGCCTGAGGCCCACACTTCCCCACCTCGGGACTCCGCTCCCTCCTCAGTACCTTCTGTTTTGGATGTTTTGTTATGAACACACGATGCTTTTTAAAAGCAAAAAGGGAGGTTTTCAAGAAGGGCAGCAGGAAACTTGGGGACAGGCCCTCTGCAGCCCCCCAGATGGCCCACCTGCATCCACAATGGCCTCGTAGGTGACCTCCAGCAGCAAGCGGAGCTGGGGGTCCATATTGTGTGCCTGCTTGGGGTGGACCCCGAAGAAGGAAGCATCAAACCGGGACAGGTCCTTCAGCTTGCCTGACCGCCGAGGCAGGCCATACAGTCCTAGGGAACATACACAGGTGGAGAAATCAGTCATAGGACATCATGGCCCTGAGGGATTGATTGCGGGGGAGTCCCCGCTGCAACAGGGAGCTGAAGCTTCCTGGGATGGGTGGGCCCACTTCTGAGAGGGGCCCTGGTGGGGGGGAACCTCATGGGTGATGGCCCCAGAGCAGAGCAGAGCACCGTAGGGGGCAGCGCTACCTCCTCCCACCTCCCACTGTCCTGACCTGGCTGGAGACCTTCTGCCTGGCCCCATCTCAGCCTGGCAGCTAAGGCCAGCCAGGCTCTGCCACATTGACTCACATCCTGCAGATCAGGTGGAACCGCTCTGCAGGAGAACCTACTGGGCGTGAGGGAGTCAAACCAGCTTCCCGGGGGAGCCTGATATCTTATCTGACCGCCTGGGACAGCACGTGGGCGGGCAGTGGCTGGCCGGAGGTGTTCACCCACCTGGCCTTGCCCTGGTTCCACCCCCAAGCAATGCCCCTGGTCTGTGAAAGGGGCAAAGGCTATGCCCAGGGAACTCCAGACTCCCACAGGCTGGAGTTCAGTCCCTAGCCCACTGGCCAGAGGTCCCAGGTTCCCCTAGCCCAGAGCCTTCTGGTACCGTCTCCAGAAAGAGGCTGTAACATGGCCTCACCTTAGGTGACCGTTGGCTCTGTCACTGGGACCGGAGTGCAGGCCAGAACAGGCCTGCCCTGGTAACCCGGGAGATTGTGTCCACATAAGCGGTGAGAAAAGAACCTCTCGAGTAGGCGGGGAGCCCCAGGCCCGCTTACCCGCCTTCCACCGCCTGTCATCATCTGTCACCATGTCCACGCCGCCAATGAGATTGGCCCAAAACTCCTCCAGGTTCTCCGACTCGGGCAGCTTCCCGGACATGCCAGCGATCACCACCTCCTCCATGGCTGCTCTCTCTGCAAGGAGGGTGGTGTGGGGGCCCGGACACTGGTCAGCCTGGGCCCCAGCAGTGCCAGTTCATAGCCTCGCTGGAGACCCAGCTGCTTCCCATCCCTGGCTTCCTGACCCCTCTCCTCCAGCTGGCCCACCCAAGGGTCTGAGAACAGCAGCTCAGAAAGCCCTGCAACAAAGATCCACGTGGCCAGCTCTGGGGCTGTGCCCCTGCTGGGACGTTGTGTGTGCCCGTGTGTGAAGTGCACGTAGGGTGGTTGGGAAAGGGGAGTCCACCCTGGTCCAGCCTGCCGACACCGCGCACTGGGCTCTCCGGGCACTGCCCTTGGCCTGGGGTGACCCCACCACAGCCCTGCTGCAGAAGACTCAGGAGGGGGCCCCATGGTGGGAGGCAGGGCTCAAACCCTTCTGAGGAAGGGACTGCCTGCCTGTCATCCTGTGAAGAGGTGGCCCAGGGAATTTAGTAGGCGAAGGAGAAAGGGCAAATGTGGGGGTGGGAAGAAGTGCCCACATTGACTAGCTGGCTCTGTGCTCAGCATCCTGAGCTGCCCTCCAGGCAGGAACCACAGCTTGGGCTCCTCAACAGTGCCAAGGCCTGGCGGGGCTCTGGGGAAAAATTGGTCCCTGTCCCACAGTGGGCAGCCCCAGCCTGTACAGCCCCTCCAGCAGGCTCCGACCTGGAGAACCACTCTCGGTCAGCTGCCAGGCAAGCACTACCCAGACCCACACATCTGCACAGGTTGAGGCCTCAGGACTGCGCTTGCCTACTTCCTGATCCAGCAGCCTGCCTGTCCACCCAGACCCAGGTCTCCCAGCACCAACGAGGGAACCTAGTCTACCCTGAGCCTGTGGGCCCAGGATGGGGGCTCCTGTGCAGTCCCTGAGGAAGGGGGCAAGGCCAAGGTTGGTCCTGCAAACTTCCACCAAGGCTCCAGGGCCTTATGGCGCCGATGACTGGTGAACTCGCCAACTACCGGCCCTTTAGGGTTTCTCTGAGCACGGGAAAGTAGGAGTGGAGAGCGTCTTCCTTGGGTGGCCTGATCGCCCTGGCGTTCCGGCAGAGGGAGCCCCCTCCCCCAGCGCTGAATAAAGAGCCCTTTGCCGGCCCAGAAGCACCAGCTCCCGGGCGGCTGCTTCTCCAGAAAGCGCCCGCTCTGTTCTCCCCCTACTTGCTATTCACGCGGAGTCCGGCGGGACGAAGCAAAAGGGTGGAGACCCCTGCGGCGCTGGCGAAACCGCGCGCGCCGCCGCGAGGTTGCACCCCGCAGGAGTGACTCTCCCCCCGGAACTTTGGGGGCTCCAAACGGAGCCCACGTGGTGAAGAAGCCGTCCTTATACGGCCCTGCGCCTCCTCCATCCACTTCCCTCCCCTCCCCTCCCCTCCCCTCAGGCCCTCCGGTCGGCCGAGACGTCTACCCTGCACCCGGAGGCAGGGGGATGCAGCGGGTGGAGGCGCTCGGCGGCCAAGCCGGAAAAGGAGGCCCTCCAGGGCGTGGCGGCTGGGGGCTCCAACAGGCCCTCGAGGGTCCGCAGCCTCCCGGCCCAGCCCAAGACCAAAATGGCTGTTCGCGGCGTTCCCGGGCGTCCGCCCCTCGCCATCCGCCCACCTGCCCAGCCGGGCTTAGGCACGGCGCGAGGGCCCTTCGCCGCCTAGCCTCGGGCGTCTCGTGGGGCTAGAACATCCAGACCGGAGGCTCGGACGCCGAGACCAGGGCAGGCTGTGCGAGATGAGCCCTCACCATCAGCGCGCCGAACCATGCGCACCCAAGGCCAGAGGATGCGGGCCGGCGGCGCCCCCTCGAGCCCGGCCGCCTTGCTCCCGCCCCAGCCCCTGATCCAGTCTGGCCCCAGGACCGGGTTCCCGACTCGCAACTTCGGACCCCGGCCCGGCCTGGCCGCTTGTACCTGGTCTGGAGCGGGCGGCTGTGCGAACGGCTGAGGGAGAGCGAGGATGGAGCGTGCGCGCGGTGGAGGGGAGGCCGCTACTATCTCTCTGGCTCCCTCTAGGCCCGCGCCGGCGCTATTTAACCGCGGCCGTCCCCGTGCGGACACGCCACATGGGCTGACAGCTTGGCTGCGCCGCCCAGGCCAATGAGCGTCGGGGCTGCGCCCCGGGACCAGGCGCGCCGCCGCCAGTGGGGTGATGCGGCGCGCCGCCGCCGGGAGCCGGGACCCTGCGCGGGGGCGCGCCCGGGGGGCGCCGGGTTGGGGGCCCCGGACTCAGGGGGCTCCGGGGCGGGGCACGGTGTCACCCCCGCCCCCCAACTTCCGTTCCGTGCTCCACGCCTCCCGGGGCCGCCCCCACCCCCGGGACCGCGGGGGCCACGTGTGCACGGCGCGCGGTGGAAACGGAACGGGCGTACTTGGGTTACTCTGAGGGTCATACTGGGGCAACACTGGGGGCTAGACGGACCCCCAGGCGTACGAATTGACCGGCCCGCGTCCGGGCTGCGCGGGGCCGGGCCGGGAGCGTGGCTCTCTGCAGCCGCAGCCAATCGGAGGCGGGGGGCGTGCGCGCTGGCCCAATGGCGCCCCTCGAGTGGGCGTTGCTAGGTGATAGGGTGATAGGCCGGGCAGCCCCGGGAGCTGTGCGGGCCGCCGCGGGGCGAGCGCGGTCATTGACCCGGCCGAGGGTGCCTCGTGCGGGGTTACTGTAGGTCACTGCAGCACAGCGCCCCCGGTCCTCCCTGCCTCGCCGCCGAAATTCGCGGGGCGAGTGCGGGAACCCGGGGGAAGCTCCGAGGCCTGCAGGGGCCTTCCGCAGATGGCCGCGGGGACGGGGCGCGGCCATCTGGCGAGCGGGCTATGCACGGACACCTCTTGGTGTGGTTTGAACAAAGGAGTCTCCCTGGGCAGAGGCACTCGCGCGCGCACGTGGCCACTCTCACCCACAGGCACACACACGAACCGATGGAAGTGCGTCTCTCCTCACCCGCACACTCTCCTTCTGTAATTCCTGTGCTCAAATGTTTATCCATTTTATATACAGACACAAAAATCCTTGACTTTCCAGACTGAAAACAAGACAACACGGATCGGGAATCACATGAGCCCAGGAAGGACGGCCTGGTGGCCACGCCCTGCACGGCCCTTACTATCTCCTGGGACCACTGATAGACCCTTGTGAGGTCAGAAAAGCCCTGGCAGAGGTGCCCGGCCGATTCCTCTTGTAATCAAACGCTGCTGCTCTCCTCCCCTGTCTCAGAAACTGAAGACTGTGGAGCATGGCACTGGCTACAGATGTTCTGGGCAGGACAGAATGGGACTGCCACGTCAAACCAGGTAACTTGGCTTCAGGTGCCCCTCCCTCAAACCCTACAGTGCTCCCTACACCCCCTGGTAGTCCCAGTGGCAGCTCATCCCTCCTGCTCTAGTCTTCCTCTTGGCATCATCACTGGGGACTTCTGGTTTGCACACTGTGAAAGAAAGGGCAAGACAGGAGAAAAGGAGAGAGGGCAGGGAGATCCCGCAGCTCAATTGCTGTCCCAAATAACTTTGTGGGATTTTCTTTTCCTTCCTACTTAAAAGAGCTTTTCAGACACCCGGTATCCTGGATCAGGAATGGGTAGACCGTGCTGCACAAACACCGTCAACTTTTGGTGTCTTAAACTACCCCAGGCTCACTTCTTGCTGCTCAGTGGGGCTCTGCACACTGCAGTCTACCAGGGGCCCAGGTGACGGGACGACTGCAGGCTGGGTGGCTGAGTTCGAGACCCTTGTTTGCATCACAGAGGGATGGGGACTTACGGGATCTGTTTCTAGCAAAGGAGACAGGGCTCACTTTTTCAGCTAAAGGAAGTCACATGGCCACATCTCACTTACATGGCCATGTGCCAGACAAAACAGAGGATGGAGACCCTGCCACCCGGCAGCAAAGCTGCTCCTGGCATGCTCCTTCCTGGCACATTGGAAGAGACCTGCCATTTTCTCCACAGCTCCCCAAACACTGTGTGCCCAGGATAAGCAGTGCATCAGTGGTTAAGGCGTCAATGTGCCTCTGTAGATTTTTATCTTCCCTCTTTTCACAGAAATCAAAGCCTGAAACCTAGATAAACAAGATGACATTCATGAAATGTATGCTTTTCAAAGGGGCTTGTGGGAGGCTCTGCCCCTCTGTAGGCCAGGCTAAGCAGCCAACTGTCTTGTGGAGGGGCCGCTCACCTCTGCACCTAGCCAGGGTGCAGACTGGCAGTACACATGCCTCGAGGGGCTGTCCTCTGCTCCTCTTGGCAGGGGGGACGCTGTGAGTGAGGCAACGCTCTTCTTTTCCATAGAAATGTGCCCCTTGGGAGGGCTGCCAATTGGCCCCAAGCACAGTAGCTGCAGGTCCTGTTCCAGGCCCCAGGAGATGACCCTGAGGACCCTGTGGGCTACTTTGGGAATCCCCTCCCAGTCCCCTCACTCCTTGTCCAGGACAAACATGCCTTGCAGGGCAGGCACACAGCACTCAGGGGTGGGGGTGAGCTTTGCACAGACCTACTGTGTGCCCAGTAGTTGCCCACAGCTTCTCTGTTGCTGTCTGATTTCAGCTCAAGTGGGCGGCCTGAGGCTGGCGAGGAGGCCAGGAAGCCTCTCCAGGGGCCTGGGCCCCAGAACAACTGACCACGTGAACACAAGCACGGCATGTGCCAAGTGCCGCCTTGGTGCCAGGCTCAGCTCTTAATGAAGCTTCCTGGACACACATCCACCTCATGCCCGGGCCCTACATGTGGGGCCACCCGGCCTGACACAGGGGTGGTGCAGCTGGGCTGAGAGCAAAAGGCCAGGATGGTCAACCTGCAGCCTCTGGGCTGGAGGTGAGAACGCAGCTCTTGCCCCTCGGTCAGGCCTTCCTCAGGCACTGCCAAGAGCGGGGCTCCCGTGGAGCTCTGAACACCCGACCTGCGTCCCCCGCCCTGAATCGGGTGCCCCTTCTGTGGATGGCTGGGCTTTTCTGCCCACCTACAGGGTTCCCTCAGTTCCCACGTGGACCAAAGAAGGCTCAGCCCTGGTCACAGAGTGAATCCTGAAACCCGCATGTTGGTAGCAGGGTCCGTGGAAAGTTGAACAGAATTTTATGCTACGAGATCTCCTGCTCAGTCGTGTGTGACATCTCTCATTCAGGATTGTAACTGGCTCTCTATTTTAAACTCAGATATAAATGGAGTAGTGTGTGTGATGGCACAAAAGCACTCATGTTCGAATCTTTGAAACACAAGAAACCGGGCCATGACAGCCACATATGCAAAGCCCTGGGAATCTTTTACTGTCCTTCCCAAGTTCAAAGAAGAATTTGGTATTCGGTAGTCAGTCTGTGAGGTGCCTTAGCAGTTCACCACCCCCACTGTACACACACACATATACACAAACGTGCGCGCACACCCCTGACATAGAGACAAAAGTA
Organism: Cephalophus harveyi; assembly: GCA_006410635.1. NCBI lineage: Eukaryota > Metazoa > Chordata > Mammalia > Artiodactyla > Bovidae > Cephalophus > Cephalophus harveyi. Next base: position 134,329 of record SJYT01011462.1, read on the forward strand.
CCGAGGAGGAGGAAGCAGGGAAGAAGACTGACAGATTGGATGGAAGTGAGCAGGAGGGGAAAGGGGAAGGCGTTGTGGGGGGAGAGGAGAAAGGAGGGGATCAGAACGGGAGAAGGAGGTGTGGGGTGGGGCAGCGAGGAAGTCAGTCCTTGGAGTTGTAGTTCCGAATCTTGGGGGGCCGCTGGCAGCCTTTATGTTTTGGAGGATGAGCCCTGGGGTGTCTAGCAGGCCTGCCCCTTCTCTGGGCTTCCATCTTCATCCCTTCAACGCCAAAGGCTGACCACGTTGCAATGGGGCTCTCCTCGGGGTGCCGGAGGCTACAGGCTGTCGGTGCTGGACGCTCTAGCAGGTGAAGAGAAAAGAGAAAGGGGGGCGAGTCATCACGGGGCAGGAGGATGCAGCGTGCACGGAGAGTTGGGTTCACTGAGTGCTGGCCGGCCTTCTCGCCAGCAGGAACCAGAGAGCCCATGCCTGCTTCCTTGTGGCAGCCCATGCAGGCCAGTGTCCTCTGGGGCAACAGCTGTATCTGGAGGTCCTGGCCCTGGTGTCCCACACAGAGGGTCTGTGTGGACATGTACTCTCCAGGTGTTCTGCGGGACCTGGACCTGCCCCTCCACTGGACACACAGGATATTTGGCTGTGAAAACATCTCCTGTCGTGATCATTTCATAACGGGTCCCACGGAGGTTCCGAGGTTAATGGTTAACTCGCGGCACTTCCCAGACTGTCATCTATCCTGTGCCCTCTGGCCACGCTTGCGAGCATCTCCAGCGGCACAGCAGCCCTGATGCGCGTGGCCAGGCCCAGGCCCAGGACCCTGGAGCTATAGCACATGCTCTAAGTGTGGGCCACTGCTCCAGGGCAGCCCTCCCAAAATACTGCCAACAGTTGTCTTTGCACGAGGGCATTCTAGGTGATGTTTGAAAAGTCCCTTGAGCTTTTCACTGTTTTCCTAGTTTTTAAAACTAAAAATGTATTTCTTTTTTTAAAAAAAAGTACCAGGCAGATATTATTAAAAAGCCACTGTGAGGGTGCAAGACTGTATTGTATAACATGTGGAATATGGACAGTATTTTATAATAATTGTGCTGCTGCTGCTGCTGCTAAGTCACTTCAATCGTGTCCGACTCTGTGTGACCCCATAGACGGCAGTCCACCAGGCTCCCCCGTCCCTGGGATTCTCCAGGCAAGAACACTGGAGTGGGTTGCCATTTCCTTCTCCTATAATAACTGTAAATGGAGCATAAACTTTAGAAGCTGTATAAAAATAAAAAATGGAAAAAATAAAACGCAGTGGTGAGATGATGCAAGCTCAGAGGCAGCTCTCCTTCCTGGACTGGCCCAGCATGCAGGGTTAAGACGCTGTGCTGCCAGTGCAAGGGGCATGAGTTCGATCCTGGGTCGGGGTCGCAATCCCGCATGCCATGTGGCTCAGCCAAAAAAAATAAAATGTAAAAAATAAAAGAACGCTGACACAGGGCGTCAAGACAGGATAGGTGGGGCCTGGCTGCCTGGTACTGGCATCTCACACATGTGAGACACACTTCAGGGACACACACCATCTGCCCAGTGTCACCGAGCCGACCACCCTGGGCCTGGCGGTGTGACACTGAGCAGTCTGGAGGGGTCTGCCCAGCACATGGCCATGTGCTGCACAGGTGGACGACAGGGACCAAACTGGCCCAGACATCTGGGGAAAGGCCAGCAGAGCAGCCGCACAGCCTCTGGAGGGAAAGAACAGGGTTGGCATGGAGCTGGGAGACAGGAAAGGCCGGGACTTGGAAAGCACACACAGGGCTGTGAGCCAGGCTTCTTCCAGTGACTCCAGCACCACAAGCTGGGCGCTGGCCAGGGGCACCCAGGCCCTGGTTCCCACTCTCGTCTTGTGCCCTTTCTGCTCCTCTGGCCTCTGGAGATGTCTGGAGCTGCTTCTCCTTTCCTGGGGGCTTCGGGGGTCACACCCAGTGGCCTCGCCTTGTGCTCTCAGACCCAAAGCTGAGCCAGGTCCTGCTCTCCCCCTGCCCCCTGCCTGCCAGCGCCAGGTCCTGGAGTGGGGTGAGGATGTGGGTCCCTGGATATCCCCAGGTTTCCCTTTACTTCCTGTGGCCATGGCTGCTCCTCCCTCATTGAGAAAGCACCCATGTCTTTGGTTCTTCAACCCTGGGTGAATTCTTCCTCTCTACACAGAGAACTTCTCACCCTAGATGCCTTTACAAGTGCTTATAAAGGGATCGCTGGTCAGCCCTGTCCTGCTAACTTGGTTTCCTGCTGGAAGGCCATTGCCATTGGGGAGGGTCAAGAGCCTGACCACTGCGATGCTGGGGATCCCTCCCTACAACTTGAGGGACCAGCCCCTTCAAGGGTTCGTGGGCATGACCTGAGTCCATCCCACTGTCTGCCTGGGGGATGAGGCGTAGGGAGAAGGGCCAGCCTAGGGCCCAAGACCTTTGCTTGGGAGGCCGTGCTCCCTGTGGCCAGCAGTTAGGGGCTGATTGCTAGTTCAGCTGGATGCCAAGCAGGTGGTTCCAATGTTTCTGCTGGAAGCACAGGCCAGGCTGACCAACTTCTCTGCCTAGGAGCAGGGCCTCTGAGCTGAAAGGACGGCACAGCCTACCTTGCAGGGCACTGGTTTGTCTCTCTCTCTGCAAAGTCGCCCTGAAAGACTGACTGGCTCCTCCAGGACAGGCGTCCAGAGCATGGCAAACCTGGCTCAGGCATGAAACTGAACAAGTCAGGCCTGCTCGCCTTAGGACACTTCCTGTGCCCGAGCGGTGGTCTCTGCTTGAGTGATCTGTGCCCTCACTCAGACCTCACTCAGGGGGTGGGGTGTGGAAGCCAGGCCCCCATGGTGCTCTCTGCCGTCTCCTCCTCGCCTGACCTGTTCTGCTCTCTTTCTGCTCTGGGCTCTGATGAGGCTTCAGGGACATTTAGGTACATAGCACTTGCCTCCTACGGACTGCTGGTACAGCCCCAGCCTTCGGGAAGTTTCAATGAAATGCCCAAGACCTCCCAGTATGAACCTGGGGGCAGGATGGGGGCCTGGCAGGGACTGACTGAGTCGAGGGGGTCGTGGGCCTGCTCTTTCGGTGGGTGGTCTTCCCCCCGACCTTCCCTTACTGACCTGGAGCCGGGCACGTCTCATGGCCCAGAGCCCTGGGGGGAGGAGGGTTAGTCTGTCTCGGGGCCTCCGGGGGCTCTCCGCGCACAGGGGCCTGCAAGGGTCCCAGCTCTCTGGCTGCGGAGCTGCTGCCCAGCTCCCTTCTCAGTTGTCTTCCCATCTGCCTGCCCATCAGGGTGGCTCTGAGCACAGGCACGTCAGGCCTCTAAAGGCAATTGGAAAGGCACTCTCTGAGCTCCTGAGAAAGGGGATATGGAGCCATGTCCGCCCTGGTTCTCCAGAACCTTCCGTGGAGCTGGGGCGCTACTTGAGTCTCAGGCCCCAGTTGCAGCCTTGGCCACAAGGGGCAGGACCCCCTCAGGCTCACTTCAGTCTCGCTGGTCTTGCTGGGCCTTCCCTCTCCACTCTGGGGTGATCCCCTCTGGGTGCTGATGGCCCCTCGCTTCTGCTGAGACCTCTCTCCTGCTTCCCTGGGAGCACCTTGAGTCCCCAAGTTCTACATTTCTCAAGTCGGGGGAATTATAACCCCTAGGACTCCTCACCCTCACCCTGGGCACCCTTGTGAATCAGTGGTTAAAAGTTAGATTCTGTTACACTCCCCACCCCAAATCCTGTGGGAGAGAGCCCCAAGACTTCAGTGTATGAGAGGTGTCGATGGTGGGTGACGTGGACCCCTGAGCCTGTCCTGAACAGCCCTGCCTGCCTGGGAACTGCTGCAGGCCCCTGGTGCAGAGGCTCTGGGCTGATACTTCCAGGCCTGACTCCCTTCAGCAGCGTGGAGGAGGGGCAGGCAGGAAATGCCAGATCCTCAGGGCCCTGCAGCCACTCCCAGCCGTGGGCTGGGGGCGCTGACCAGACAGCCCTGGTTAACAGACCAGCATCACCACTCCTACCTCCACTTCCTGAAGTTAACGCCTGACGCCAACCCCTAATTGCTCCTTCTTACCATCATTTTTGGGGGTACCTCCTCCCTGGTTCTGGGCTCACCCAGAACTGTCTGCTAGTGCCCCTCAGTGTGGCCCTGCGTGGCTCCCCTCCTGGGCTTCAGGAAGTGCCTCAGGCAGGGGACTTAGAGGGGAAAGGCTCTGCGGCAGAGGAGAGCCGGCACTGCCTCCGTTGTGACCCTACCCCCTCTCAGGCCCTGTCGGGGGCCCAGCTCCTCAGAGGAGAGGGGCTGGGAAAGGCCATGTCGGGTGGGTGGGCAGAGGGGGCAGGCTCTAGAGTGCAGGGGCGAAGTGGGGGAGGGGGAAACAGCGGCAGGACAGAGGTCAGGACGGTCGGGGCTGGGGGCGGGGAGGCGGTGGAAAGCAGTGGCTGGGCCTCCAAGCCTGGCTGGTTCCCCGACTGGGAGGTCGGAGGGCAGCTGAGTGCCCAGGTTGCATCAGACAACGTGTGTCCTCTGTAAGGTGGGGTGGGGACACAGCAGGGAGGGCACGATGCCATATGAGGTGGGGGTTGATGTTGATCTGCCTTCTTTTCATAGAGGGGCTATCCTGGTGGCTCAGATGGGAAGGATCCTCCCGCAATGCAGGAGACCTGGGTTCAATTCCTGGGTCAGGAAGATCCCGTGGAGAAGGGAACGGCAATCCACTCCATCATTCTTGCCTGGAGAATCCCACGGACAGAGGAGCCTGGCAGGGTCGCAAAGAGTCAGACGTGACTGAGCGACTAACACACTTCTTTCCATAGAGATCCAACAACGGGAACCAGATGAACAAGGTGCCTCATGAAAAGGCGCACTCTCATAGGGGCTTGTGGAGGCTCTGCCCGCTCAGGAGGTCAGACCAGGAACCCAAGAATCCTAGGGTCCTCCCATGGAGGGGCAACCCACCTCTGCACCTAGCCAGGGTGCAGACTGGCAGTACACATGCCTTGAGGGGCTGCCCTCTGCTCCTCTTGGCAAGAGGGACGCTGTGAGTGAGGCAACGCTCTTCTTTTCCATAGAAATGTGCCCCCTTGGGAGGGCTGCCAATTGGCCCCAAGCACAGTAGCTGCAGGTCCTGTTCCAGGCCCCAGGAGATGACCCTGAGGACCCTGTGGGCTACTTTGGGAATCCCCTCCCAGTCCCCTCACTCCTTGTCCAGGACAAACATGCCTTGCAGGGCAGGCACACAGCACTCAGGGGTGGGGGTGAGCTTTGCACAGACCTACTGTGTGCCCAGCAGTTGCCCACAGCTTCTCTGTTGCTGTCTGATTTCAGCTCAAGTGGGCGGCCTGAGGCTGGCGAGGAGGCCAGGAAGCCTCTCCAGGGGCCTGGGCCCCAGAACAACTGACCACGTGAACACAAGCACGGCATGTGCCAAGTGCCGCCTTGGTGCCAGGCCCAGCTCTTAGCGAAGCTTCCTGGACACACATCCACCTCATGCCTGGGCCCTACATGTGGGGCCCCCTAGCCTGACACAGGGATGGTGCAGCTGGGCTGAGAGCAAAAGGCCAGGATGGTCAACCTGCAGCCTCTGGGCTGGAGGTGAGAACGCAGCTCTTGCCCCTCGGTCAGGCCTTCCTCAGGCACTGCCAAGAGCGGGGCTCCCGTGGAGCTCTGAACACCCGACCTGCGTCCCCCGCCCTGAATCGGGTGCCCCTTCTGTGGATGGCTGGGCTTTTCTGCCCACCTACAGGGTTCCCTCAGTTCCCACGTGGACCAAAGAAGGCTCAGCCCTGGTCACAGAGTGAATCCTGAAACCCGCATGTTGGTAGCAGGGTCCGTGGAAAGTTGAACAGAATTTTATGCTACGAGATCTCCTGCTCAGTCGTGTGTGACATCTCTCATTCAGGATTGTAACTGGCTCTCTATTTTAAACTCAGATATAAACGGAGTAGTGTGTGTGATGGCACCAAAAGCACTCATGGTCGAACTTTTGAATCAAAAGAAACCAGGCCAATGAGAGCCACATATGCAAAGCACAGAAAATCTTTCACCATCTTTCCCAAGTTAAAAAGCAAATGCTGGGCTTCCCTGGTGGTCCTGTGGTTAAGAACCTGCCTTGTAATGAAAGGAACACCAGTTCGATCCCTGGTCGGGGAAGATCCCACACACCTCGGAGCAACTAACCTGATATGCCACCACAACTGCAGCCTGTGCGTCTTCGAGCCTGTGCTCCACTGCAAGAGAAGCCACTGCAACGAGAAGCCCATGCACGGCAACTAGAGAGCAGCGCCTGGCCACCGTAACGAGGGAAAGCCCATGTGCAGCACCAAAGACCCAGAAGACCCAGCGCAGCCAAAAATAAGCATAAATAGAACAAACCCCTCATTTCCTAGCATGTTTCATTGTTACTGTGCTTACTTGAAGAATGGATGGCATTCTTATAGGATGTTAATGGAGGACATAATTTCGATATGTTAAACTTACACATAAACTTCTACATCTTTGTACCGAACTCTGTTAAACACAAAGTTTAAAATCCCTACAGGGATGCAGGCAGGAGGGTTTCTCAAGCAAGTGGGATAAAAATTCTGGTTCCGTCTAAGGAGCCACATTGAGAATACTCTTGGGAGAAGTGCTTCCATATGGAGAAAAACAAATATAGAAGAAGCTGCCGGACACTTGAGAAATAGGGAAATCAAACCTATACAAACCCACAACAACCCAAAATGAGAATTCCAGACATGATGGCTGTGATGGGGGTGGAATGGCCAGATGTGGGGAGAAAGGGAGCACGTAAAGAACATGCCTATGGAGGGGAAACGCAGAAGTGGTAACAAGTGTGAGAAATCAATAGGGCTGTGTAAACACATGTGAGTGAGTGAGATTATCCTTGGGCAAAAGTAGAATGTGTAATTTATAATGCAACAGAAGGAAACTTGATTTCTCCGATGAAAGGTAGGAATGTAGAAAAAATAAACAGAAATAAAGTAAACAGATGAGAAATAAATACCATGGAGAATTAAGCCCAATAGATAAATGAGTTAAATTCACCAATGAAGAAAAATTCTCAAATTGGATTTATTCAAAACAAACAAACAAGATTCAACAAGGTGGGTAAAGATGTTTTAAACCCATTTAAAACAGAAGACAGGGAACCCCTGGTGGTCTAATGGTTAGGGCTGTTTCCACTGCAGGGGGCCTGGTCAGGGAATAAGACCTCACATGACTTGTGGTGGTGTGGCCAAGAACAAAAACAAAAAAGACACATAAAAAGTGAAAACAAACAAAAAATTAAAATTAGGCACAAACTGTCGTAAGGTGTAAAGAAGAATTCTGAGTCCTGGTGAAGGGACAACTTCAAAACATACCAAATAACATCTGAAAGAGCTGCAAGGCAAAGTACATAATCCGAAAACAGGGAGGTGGAGGTTTTAATCACCCCTATTGATCATAAACTCATACAGAGATGGCAAAGACTTAGTCAATGGAATTAATTAGTTTGCGTTATTAGACACAGAGATGTCTAAACTAGTAGGCAGATAGTATACTTTCTTTTTTTCCCAAACACAGAACATACACAGAATCAGACCACATATACTCTTTACGGCCCCATGGACTGTAGCCCACCAGGTTCTTCTGTCCATGGGATTCTCCAGGCAAGAATACTGGAGTGGGTTGCCATTTCCTTCTCCAGGGGATCTTCCCGATCCAGGGATCGAACCTATGTCTCTTATGTCTCCTGCACTGGCAGGCAGGTTCTTTACCACTACTGCCACCTGGAAAGCCCCTCAGGCCACAGGGCAAATCTCCATTCATTCTAAATAGAATATTAATACAATAAAATTAGAAAGCAACATCAAAATCTTCCCAAGTCGCTTCTGCTTGGACACTAACTTATTACTGAATAATCCTTGAGTTATGGGCTTCCCTGGTGGCTCAGAGGTTAAAGTGTCTGCCTCCAATGCAGGAGACCAGGGTTCGATCCCTGGTTTGGGAAGATCCCCTGGAGAAGGAAATGGCAATCCACTCCAGTATTCTTGCCTGGAGAATCCCATGGATGGAGAAGCCTAGCAGGTTACAGTCCACGGGGTTGCAAAGAGTCGGACACAACTGAGTGACTTCACCACCATGTAGGGAACCATATGGTGAATTCAAAAAATATTTAGAATCGAATCTCAGAATTTGTAGGACAGAGCTCAAGCGGCTGCCAATACACTTATCTGGAAATAATAACAACCTATCTACCAGGAGATGAGCTAGCCTTCAGGGGGAGAGACTGGAGAAAAAGGAACAGGACGAACTTGCGAACAAGAAAGAGGAAGTCGCGGCATTAAAGGCAAGATTCAGTGAAAAGGAAACTCCAAGAAAACAAGCAGCACAGAGCATCAACAGAACTCAAACTGTTGTCTGCAGAGATGAATAAGGTTAACCTCTGCCAAGATGGATCCAAAAAAAAAAAAGAGAAAATGAACATGGCAGGAAAATAACTGGGTAAAAATGAATGTTATAAACACCTATTTACTAGTAAGTTAATAAAATCTAGATGAAATGGAAAGTTCCAAAACCAGTACCAAAAAAAAAAAAAGCATTTGAAATATCCAATAACTAATAAGAAAATTGAAATGATGATCAAAAACTTCCCTCCCCAAAGACTTGTGGCTCAGATGGCTTTACAGGAGGTTCTACTGAATTTCCAAGAGACCCAAATTTCAAGGAATAGTCAATTTCTATCTTATTCCAATTACTCAGAAAAGTAGAAAAAGAGCTCATTTTATGAGGTAATCTACATTTCTAAACTAGATAAAGACAACCCAAGGGAAAAAAAAAATCACAGAAATATTTAACTTATAAATGTGGCTATAAAAACTATATATATCAACATTAGCAAGCCAAATTAGTATTAAAAATATATCAAGTATAGTTTATCCCAGTAATGCAAAGCGGGTTCCATATTAGAAAATCTACCACCATATTTCATCACAATAAGCAAAAAATATATATATGATTATCTTAATCAATGCAGGAAAACATCTGATGAGTGAAAACACTTATTCATGATGAAAATTCTTGGTAAATCAAGTATATAAGGGAAAAATTTTAACTTGATAGAGGTTATATTTAAAAATTCACAGCAATCACTTTAGTGCAAAATGAGCCTCAATCTCTTCAAGTTAGAGGATGAGACAAGATGCCCCTGATGACACTCCTGTTAACACGGTTTCAGGGCCCCAACCAGCTCTGTAAGGAAATTAAATGAAACAGGACTACAAGCACTGAAGGGAAGAAACAGTCACTGTCTGAAGATACCAGGATCATCCACTTAGGGAAAAAAGCACCGCAAAACAAAGTGTTAGTGCTTCCCTCATAGCGCAGTTGGTAAAGAATTTGCCTGTAACGCAGGAGACCCAGGTTTGATCCCTGGATCAGGAAGATCTCCTAGAGGAGGAAATGGCAACCCACTCCAATATTCTTGCCTGGAGAATCCCATGGACAGAGGAGCCTGGCGGGCTGCAGTCCATGGGATCGCAAGAGTCGGACACGACTTAGCAGCTAAACCACCACCACCAAGGAAGTTCAGCAAGGAGGACGGACAGATGAGCCTGCTGTGTACTAGAGAGCACTTCTCTGAAGAACGGTGACCTTCCAACAAATAGGAGAAAGTCTTGGAAACTTCAAGAAAACTCTAAGTCAGCCAGCCCTATTTTGAAAATGAAGTCTCACTGGAACACAGCTCGATGTGTCCCGTCGTGGCTGTCTGTGGCCAGAGGGTGGCTGCTCTTCCCACTGCTGCTTCTGCTACCAGCGCCTGGGGGCCCTCCCTCTCTTCGCAAAGTGTGAAATGTGCAGAGTTCTCCAGAGAGCAAATAACCCCTTATGGATAAGAACAAAACAAAAACAGAAGTGGGTAGGTTTGTTCTATACGCTGATTCTATACTTTTTTTTAAGTTGAGTTACTATTTCTTCAAACAAAATCTCGAGTGCAGGCTTGCAGGAAAGGACAGCCCTGGCTGGGATGAGTGTAGGATGCCAAAGGCTCTTCCACCCCTCCCACCTTCAGGGCTCTTGAGGCCCTTCTAAAAGGCTCTGGGGCCCTGCTGGGAGGGCACTGTCGACAGTAATGACCTCCCTGAGGAGTCCTGAGAGCCCAGTGGAGGATAATTAAGAGGGCCTGAGTAAACTGATATGAATTACAAGAATTCTGCAAGGATCTGCAGTGGCGAGGAGCAAGCTGACACTGGGTGTCTGTCCTTCTTTGGCTCTTCTGGATTTCGCCTGGAACAGACACAGATAATCCAGACTAGAAACCAAGATCAGGAGGGACCATGCAGTGGGAGACAGAACATCCAGAGCAGAAGGCCAGAGTTCTCCAGAATACGCTGCTCCCGGCTGCTGTCTGGGTGATGCTGAACACAAGAGATCTTTTGCTGTTTTTTTTTTTTTAAATAACTTCTACTGAGCTATAATTTATATACAATAGAACACACCCATTTTAAGGGTACATTTCAATGAGTTGTATAAAATCTACACATCTATGTCTATGGAACATTTCCTTCAACTCCAAACATCCCTACTCCCAGCCTGAAGCAACCACCGATCTGCTTTTTGTCATTACTAACTATGTAGATCGTTTCTGGAGAAGGCAATGGCACCCCACCCCAGTACTCTTGCCTGGAAAATCCCATGGGCGGAGGAGCCTGGTAGGCTGCAGTCCATGTGGTCGCTGAGAGTTGGACACGACTCAGTGACTTCACTTTCACGCACTGGAGAAGGACATGGCAACCCACTCCAGTGTTCTTGCCTGGAGAATCCCAGGGACGGCGGAGCCTGGTGGGCTGCCGTCTATGGGGTCGCACAGAGTCGGACACGACTGAAGTGACTTAGCAGCAGCAGCAGCAGTCGTTTCTAGAAGTTCACAGAAAAAAAGAGTACCCTAGGGGGATTCCCTGGTGGCTCAGAGATGAAGAATCCCCCTGCCAACATAGGAGACACAGGTTTGATCCCTCATCTGGGATCAGCTAGGCCTGTGCCCCACAACTACTGAGCCAGAGTTCAGGAGCCTCAGAGCTGCAGCTACTGAAGCCTTTGCACTCTGCAGCCTTGCACTCTGTGCTCCACAAGAGAAGCCACTGCAATGAGTTCGTGCACTGCAGCTAGAGAGTGGCCCCCACTGACCGCACCTAGACAAAAGCCCACGCAGCAACAAAGACCCAGCGCAGCCAAAAATAAAAACATAAAAAAAAAAAGTACACTAGGGACTGCTTGATGTCTGGTTTTTCCAGAGATCAAAGCAATGTTTCTGAGGTTCATTCCTGTTGTCACGTGTACTGGTAGTTCTTTTGCTTCTCGAGTAGTAGTACAGCATACTTGTTTTGTCCGTCAATCGTGTCCAACTCTTGCAAACCCATGAACAGTAGCCTGCCAGGTTCCTCTTGTCCATGGGATTTTCCAGGCAAGAATACTGGAATGGGTTGTCATTCCCTTCTCCAGGGGATCTTCCTGACTCAGGGATCCAACCCACGTCTCCTGCACTGGCAGGCGGACTCTTTACCACTGACCATCAACAGATAAACGGAGAAGCAGCACACCACACTGCTCCACAGCCATCTGCTTTTCCATTTATCTACTGATGCACATTTGTGTTGTTTCCACTCTGACATTCGTGTTAAGGCCTTTGGGGAGTGGTTGTTTCTCTTACATGGTTACCATGGAACTGAATGGCTGAGTCGTGTAGCACGATTTGTGCTTTTTGATAGGTAAGAAGTGGATTTATTTTGAGAGAAACACACTTCACAGACACAGTGTGGACCATCTGAGGAGGCGAGAGCAACTGCAAGTTTGTTTTTCTTAAGAAACTGCCAAACTGTTTTCCAAAGCAGCTGACCATCCTGCGTTCTCTCAGGCAGTGTGAGTTCCAGCGGCTCCATGTGTTTGCTACCACTTGATATCGCCATATCATTGTAAGGTTTTGGTTGTCTGAGCAACTGTGTAGTGGCACCTCAGTTCAGTTCAGTTCAGTCGCTCAGTCATGTCGGACTCCTTGCGACCCCCATGAATCACAGCACGCCAGGCCTCCTCACTGTGGTTTAAATTTGCATTTCCCTGATGACTAACACTGAGTATCTTTCATGGGCTTGTTGGCCATTTGTATCTCTTCTTTTTTGAAATGTCTTCTGTAGTATTTTGGCTATTTTAAAAATCGGGCTTATTTATTTACCACTGAGTTGTAAAGTTCTTTGTATATTCTGGATCAGGTCCTTGATATGTGTTCAAATATTTTCTCCCAGCTTATCTTTTCACCTTCTTGAGAGTGTCATTGCAGAAGCAGAACTTTAACATTTTGATGAAGCCCAATCCATCAGATTTTTTTCTTTTAAGGTTGAGATTTTTTTCTATCCTAAGAAATTTTTGTCTGTCCCAAAGTCACAAAGATCTCCTATGATTTCTTCTAGACATTTTATAGTTGTTTTTTTTTTTTTTAATATTTATTTATTTGGTAATGCTGGGTCTTAGTTGTGGCATGCAGGATCTTGGATATTTATTGTGGCATTCAGGATCTTTTTTCAGTTTCAGCATGTAGGATCTTGAGCTGCAGCGTGTGGGATCTAGTTTTCTGATCAGGGATCAAATCTGGGGCCCCTGCATTGGGAGCGCAGTCTTAGCCACTAGACCACCAGGGAAGTCTCTTCCTGCCTACTCTTGAATTTGTTTTTTTTTTTTTTAATCCCATTTTATCTCTACTACAACCCTATTAGCTATACACCTTTGTGCTTTTTGTTTTGTTGTTTTTGAATGTTGCTCTATGGCATAAACATTTTTAATTTGTCACATTCTACCTTGAAGTAGTATTATACAAGTTCACGGCCCGACAGGAGTGTACTTTCTTTTCCCTTCCCCATCACTTCTGCCGCCTTGTCACACATTTCACTTGTACGTGTGTCACAAACCCCATCATACACTGTCATCCGTGTGCTTTAAACAGCCAGTGATCTTCCAAAGAAAACTGTAAGCCTATTTCCATTATTTATCCACAGACTCACCCGCTGCCTTTGTATTTCTCTCTGATGGCCCCAACTTTCATTTGCCATCATTTCCTTTGCCTGAAGAATGTCCTTTACTGTTTCTTGTAGTGAAGGTCTGCGGGTGATGGATTCTATCTGGTTTGTCTGTGAACGTCTTTATTTTGCCTCCATTTTTAAAGGGCCTTTTAGCTAGATACAGAATTCTACTTTGTGAGCTCCTTTTTCTTTCAGCTTAGAGGCAATTGATGATCCCTTGTCGCCTGGTAGCTATAGCTTCTGAAGAGAAGTCTGTCATAATTTTTATCTTCATTCATATTTAAGTAATGTGTCTTTTCTTTGCTTTTAAGATTTTACTTTATTGGTGATTTTCAGAAACTTGATTATGATATTCCCTGGACTGAATTTGTGCCTGTGTGTTTATCCTGGTGCTTGGGGTTGACAAATTTTTTGAATCAGTGAGTTAGGAGTTTTTGTCAAATTTAGAGGGGGGAAAAAGGGCATCATTTCTTCACACATTTTTTCTGCCCCCTTTCTCCCCTCTGTTAGACTGGTGGATGCTCTCCTTCAGGTTGCCAAAGCTGTTTTCTATGCCCTGTGTTTTCTCTCTGTGTGTCATTTCGGGTTGATTCTGTTGCTATGTCTTCAAGTTCCTTGTTTTTTCTTCTGCTATCTCTATTCTACTGTTAATCCCACCAATGTGTTTTCCTTGTCAAATACTGTATTTTTCATCTCTGGAAATGGTGTTTGGTTCTTTTTTATAGTTTCAGTTCCTATCATTGTTTTCCTTTAAATACCTGAATATAGTCGTAATAGTCATTTCAACATCTTTGTTTGCTTGTTTCCTCATTTCTGTCATTTCCGTACCTCTTTCCACTGAATGGTTTTCCTCTTGGCTTTGGATCACATTTTCCTGCTTCTTCACAAGTCTTGAAATTTTTAACTGGCCATTGTACATTTTAGGTATTGTGTTGGAATTTTGTCTTTTTAAGAATGTTGAGCTTTGTTTTACACGCTGTTAGGTTCTCATTTCGTCATTTCAAAGACTGTTTTTGAGCCTTTCCAGGGACAGAGTTTATTGTGTGGATCACAATAAACTGTGGAAAATTCTGAAAGAGATGGGAATACCAAACAACCTAACCTGCCTCTTGAGAAATCTGTATGCAGGTCAGGAAGCAACAGTTAGAATTCGACATGGAACAACAGACTGGTTCCAAATAGGAAAAGGAGTGCGTCAAGGCTATATATTGTCACCCTCTTATTTAACTTCTATGCAGAGTACATCATGAGAAACGCTGGACTGGAAGAAACACAAGCTGGAATCAAGATTGCCAGGAGAAATATCAATAACCTCAGATATGCAGATGACACCACCCTTATGGCAGAAAAGGCAAGCCACTCCAGTGTTCTTGCCTGGAGAATCCCAGGGACGGGGGAGCCTGGTGGGCTGCCGTCTATGGGGTCACACAGAGTCGGACACGACTGAAATGACTTAGCAGCAGCAGCAGCAGGGTAAGTCTAGATGAGTCTGCACTTCAGAGACACATAGCTCTAGGATCAAGGTGTGACTTCTCTGGGTCTCCAATGAATGAAGGCTGGAGATTGACTATCTCCCCACCATCTTAGAGGTCTCGAAACGGTTACGCTTACAAGCTGCTTATCTTCCCTTTGCCTGAATTTGTGGAGTTTTGTTCTGCACGTCAATGAAGTAGGACACGTAAAGAGGTGAAGACGGTAAAGAGGTAAAGACTCAAGACAATTCCTACGAGGATTTCTGGAGCTCTCTTCTGCATACCCCGCCCCCCACCCCACCCTCTCCCCGCGAATCTTTCCTGCAGCTTCCAGAACTGCACCCTGCTTGGTGCTCCCATCCCTGTGACTGAGCCCAGAAGATGCCTGGGGCAGAAAGCCAGGGGGCCTGACAGGGGCCTTGTTTGTCTTCCTCGTTTGAGGATAGCGGTCCTCTGCTACCTATTTTCCGACGTCTGAAAACAGCTGTTTCATATATTTTGTCTGTGCAGGGGTGGATGTTAATGTATAGTCCTTAGTCTGGCCAGGAGTAGGAGCGAGTGCCAGTCATGCTGTGGCCCCAGAAAAAACAGCACTGAAGTAGACGCCAACTTGGCTACATCAAAGTATTTACTTTAAGTTATTTCAACACAAGTTTTTTCTCCAAGTGGCAGGAAAATCTGTTTCATCATAACAACTTCAAAAAAGAGCTAACAAAGATCTATTTGACTCTGTGTGTGTGTGTGTGTGTGTGTGAGCGTTTGCGCACACACTCAGTTGTCTCCGATTCTCTGCAACCCACTGGACTATAGCCTGCCAGGATCCTCTGTCCATGGGATTTCCCAGGCAGGAATACTGGAGTGGGTTGCCATTTTCTCCTCTAGGGGATCTTCCCAGACCAAGGATCAAAACCTGCCGCTCTTGGATCTTCTGCTTTGGCAGGTGGATTCTTTACCATGGTGCCCCCTGGGAAGCTCCTTTTGACCATATATTTCTCAAAAAGTTTAGAGGATACTCTATGTCCTAAAAAGTTTCAGGTTATAATAAGCAGGAAAGGCGGGAAGCTGGAGTTGCTCACCTAATTCAAGATACTGCACGGCTCCCTTCTTGGACCAGAACCCTGGTTCTTAGATTTCTCTGGCTGCAATTACAGAAGATGCTAAAGGGTGGTGCACACCGGTAAACCTGGCTCTCTCATTCAGTCCCATCCTAAGAGTAGTAATGTGCACAGCCAAAAGGACAAATGTGATGCTGGCAAACAGGGCAGGGCCCTTTTGATCCCCCCTGCTCCCCAGTGGTTGCTGGAGGAGTCCTGGTCACGTGCTCAGTGAGCCACTGGTGGTGCTCCCTTGGGCAGTTCCCATCGCCATCCACTCCACAAGGTTACTCTGAGAGTGGCTGCCGAGAGGACGGGCAGAGCCGCTCCGATGGCTTGTGTTCCCGTTGTCACATGAGTCTCATGCTGGCCTCCATCCCCATGGGTCAGGTCTGCCCATCTCTGAGCTGGATCTGCATCTCACTGTGATACACTAGGAGCCTGATGTCCACTTTTGAGTACAGATTCTCTGGTTTGCACACAGGTATGCGGACCACAGATGGGGAAGAGAGAATATAACACTCCAGGTGTGTTTGCCCTGTTCTCTGACTATTCTCAGAGGTCGCCTGCTCTGAGATTTTCACCTTTTCTTATCACAAATCCAACAAGTGGCTGCTCCTTCCGTCCTTCACTCAGTGCAATGCTGGGGTGCCTGAAACTGCTCTCCTCACTCAGCCCCTGGGTTTACTGAGAAACATAAAGTTTCTGTGCAGAGGCCAGATGGTGATGCTCCTGGTCGTGAGAGCATACAGGCAAGGCACTCTAAGGTCCTGTGTTCAGAGTATGTTTGTATGTCCTCAGAGCATGGCTGAGCTGGTAGACCCATGGCTGAATCAGTCTGCCTTCAGAGAAAGGCCCCAAACGCTGCTTCTGAGTCAAAGCATCCTTCAGGGGAGGCCTGGAACAGTCTCCACTCAAAAACACACAATACCAGGGTAAGCTGGTATCCTCAGGGCCCATTCAACCCTATTCAGTGACTGGTGACACCCTGCAGAATGGCTCACTAACCACAAGGATGAGACCAAAGGGACCTGTACGTTGGTTCTGCAGTCAATCACACGTGACTCTCAGAGTAGGAGAAGCTCAGTTTGCCTGGCAGTCACTTTATTCTGGGTCTGGGAAGGCGCTCTGCTGGAGGCTGCCCCCTGGAGCTGGAGGCCACACAGACCACGTACCACTGGGCATGGCTGGATCTGGCTCCCAGGGTTTTCTGTAGCTTACAGACTGAGCTGCAGTTTGGCCCATATATTTTAACTAGTTGCCAATATTAAAAAACTGAAACATTTCATATAAAAAAATGGGGCTTTCCCGGTGGCTCAGTGGTAAAGAATCTGCCTGCCAATGCAGGAGACACGAGTGTGATTCCTGGGTCGGGAAGATCCCCTGCAGGAGGAAATGGCAACCAACTCCAGTATTCTTGCTTGGAAAATTCCGTGGACAGAGGAGCCTGGGGGCTATAGTTCAGGGAGTCACAAAAGAGTCAGATATGACTAAGCGGCTGAGCACCATATAAAAAAACAAGACTTCGAACACCTCTTAAAAAATGGGAAGATCTGGCTTATTGAACCCGCACTGCTGTGCAGGGATTGCCACGGGGTGGCATCATCAACTGCTTCTGCTGGACAGGCTGGCTGGTCAGGCCCCCATGACCCGCTGGCCAAGTGCTGCCCAGCAGTCAACATGGTCCTGCCTCCCTCCACTCAGCCACCTGTTGCCTGGCACCCAGGGCACTGTCTTCTGGGACCTTTTTCAGTTCTGTGGGCTCACGGGCAAGAGTTGGGACAGTTTGGATTCTGATCCTGATTCATGAACTGGGGGCTGTGTGACCCTGAGCAAACAGCGTTAACATCTCTGGGCCTGGGTCTCGTCATCTGAATGTCAAGCCTCAGCCTCCAGGAGCTGTTGGGAAAGGATCCGCAGTGGCGGGCAGAGTGATATCTGGGCTGATGACAGCACTGGGCCCTATGTGAGCAGACACTGAGCTGAGAACAGGAAGTGGCTGGTTACTTGCTTCCTGGATCCTCAGAACAGCCTGGCAACTAGGATTTAGGTGCCATCTCTACGGTGAGATCTGCACAGAAATGTTCTCATTATACAGGGTTTAAAAATTACTTTGGATTAGCAACAGTTAACAGGCTCGTGCATGCTTCATCTTAAAATCTTGTGCAACCCTTGTTAAAGGAAAAAATAATTTCAGGAGAAACTAATATGATTTTCAAAAGAACAAACATTTAAAGAGAAAAAAAACCCCAACCCTTTAAAAGCTTTGTCCCCTTTCATTCATCCTCAGTGAGTGGGGAGGACCCAGAGGGAAGAGCCTCTACCCACGAGAACTTAGGGCTCACAGCCGGACTGCTCAGGACCGTCTAAGACCCCAAGGTAGAAACTTGGGGAGTGCCGCAGGGGCGCTGGGCGGGGCTGGGAGCGCTTAGAATGCTGAGGTGGGGGAAGGCGTGTCCAGCTCCCAGGGCAGGGAAAGGAGTCTCCTCCCTTTCTGAAGGAATGTTTGCATTCCTTGGTAGCTTCTGCGCATTATCTGTGTGACCCCAGGGACAACCTTGGCCCCTCTGGACCATCTGCCTGAGGATAAGGTCAGGCTCTGGAATTCCAGGGGGTGGGAAGAGGGTTTGGACTTGAGAGCGCTGGCCTGGGCGGTGACTCACTGCCAGAGGTCTTGCAGTCTTCTTTGGAAAGGGGACCCACTGACTAGATGGCATGGGTTTATGGTGGGAGTGGCTGCCTTAGCACAGGTGGGCACTTGGCAGGCACTCAACAAACATTTGCTTCTAGCTGGACTCTTTAAAAAAAAAAAAAAATTCCAACTGCATTTATTTGTAAAAATCATGTCCAGCTCCTCTCCCCATCCTGCACCCAATGCCCTCCCCAGAGCAGGGGCCACAGCCTCTTCTAAAGCACTTTTCTACCCTTGGTGCTCTGACTTCAAGACCACAATGAATATGCATTTTCTTCTGTTGCCACCTTTCACGGTCACCTTAAAAAAGGGCACAAAACTGAACAACACACAAACCACGCGTAAAATGCCCAATCTCACCCACAATTTAAAAACTGCAAACTAAAACCCATACTGAAATACTATTTTTTTAACCTCAGTTCAGTTCAGTTGTTCAGTCATGTCCGACTCTTTGCGACCCCATGAATGGCAGCACGCCAGGCCTCCCTGTCCATCACCAACTCCCGGAGTTCACTCAGACTCACGTCCATCGAGTCCGTGATGCCATCCAGCCATCTCATCCTTTGTTGTCCCCTTCTCCTCCTGCCCCCAATCCCTCCCAGCATCAAAGTCTTTTCCAATGAGTCAACTCTTCGTATGAGGTGGCCAAAGTATTGGAGTTTCAGCTTTAGCATCATTCCTTCCAAAGAACACCCAGGGCTAATTTCCTTCAGAATGGACTGGTTGGATCTCCTTGCAGTCCAAGGGACTCTCAAGAGTCTTCTCCAACACCACACTTCAAAAGCATCAATTCTTCGGCGCTCAGCCTTCTTTACAGTCCAACTCTCAGATCCATACATGACCACAGGAAAAACCATAGCCTTGACTAGACGGACCTTAGTCGGCAAAGTAATGTCTCTGCTTTTGAATATACTATCTAGGTTGGTCATAACTTTTCTTCCAAGGAGTAAGCGTCTTAGACCTAGGCCCTTAAATCTATTTCTCACTTCCACTGTATAATCATAATGGATTTGATTTAGGTCATACCTGAATGGTCTAGCGGTTTTCCCTACTTTCTTTGAGTCTGAATTTGGTAATAAGGAGTTCATGATCTGAACCACAGTCAGCTCCTGGTCTTGTTTTTGTTGACTGTATAGAGCTTCTCCATCTTTGGCTGCATAGAATATAATCAATCTGACTTCGGTGTTGACCATCTGGTGATGTCCATGTGTAGAGTCTTCTCTTGTGTTGTTGGACAAGGGTGTTTGCTATGACCAGTGCATTTTCTTGGCAAAACTCTATTAGTCTTTGCCCTGCTTCATTGTGCATTCCAAGGGCAAA
The DNA here is from genome assembly GCA_006410635.1 of Cephalophus harveyi. Taxonomy (NCBI): domain Eukaryota; kingdom Metazoa; phylum Chordata; class Mammalia; order Artiodactyla; family Bovidae; genus Cephalophus; species Cephalophus harveyi. The sequence goes on from SJYT01011462.1 coordinate 153,949, forward strand.
TTTGCCTGTTACTCCAGGTGTTTCTTGACTTCCTACTTTAGCATTCCAGTCCCCTATAATGAAAAGGACATCTTTCTGGGGTGTTAGTTCTAACCTAAAGCTTGATAAAAATCTACCAGTACAGGTGTGAGGAGACGGGATTTACACCCTGTGGCCACGAACACGAATTGCACCAACTCTCTGACGGTGATTTGGTAATACCTCCCAGAGCTCAGACCACTCACATCTTTGACCCAGAGATTTCACTCCTAGACACTCCCCTGACCTCACATTCCCATAAGCAACCACCCACGCCAGCAGACTCATGGCAGTACTGAAAACCAGAAGCGACCCAAGTGTAGGTGAATGTCAGACAGGTAAAAGGAAGTACTCACACACAGGACCACTGAACTACTTACTGAAAAGATCTGTGAGCTCAGTGTCAACCAAAATGGAGAAACTTAAACAGCAGCAAGAGGATACACACACACACATTTAAACATAAGCTTCCATAGCCACAGAGTACAGAGCTGGAGAACAGCAAGGGAACCAGACAGAAGGCCAGGTGGGCAGGGGAGGGGTGGCGGAGAGGTGATTTCTACTGAAAACCCTCTAGGCTGTTTGGTTTATTTCGTAGCCAAACGGAGTGTCACTCATGCTGGAGGAGGCCTGGAGCCCCTCTGCTTCAGCGGACACGCCACGGCGTCGTGCTGAGCTGGGCTGCCTGCACACACAGCACAGACACCAGGGAGGCCAATGACTCCAACAACCCCTGGGACAGAGTCACCAATAAATGCCCTCCAAGAAGGCCAGGCGGCTGGGCATCCCCCTCCAGGCCCCGGGTCAGCCCTCCAAGGGCTGCTTTGCTGGCAGGTCAGATGCCCGTATTTTCTGGTACTGCCTTGGCTGAGTGTTTTTGCCACCGTGCATGTGTCTGGTCAACTTGGACGAGTTATTTATACATGGCTGACCTTTGTCATGGAGAAGGCAATGGCACCCCACTCCAGTACTCTTGCCTGGAAAATCCCATGGACAGAGGAGCCTGGTGGGCTGCAGTCCATGGGGTCGCTAAGAGTCGGACACGACTGAGCAACTTCCCTTTCACTTTTCCCTTTCTTGCACTGGAGAAGGAAATGGCAACCCACTCCAGTGTTCTTGCCTGGAGAATCCCAGGGACGGGGGAGCCTGGTGGGCTGCCGTCTGTGGGGTCACACAGAGTCGGACACGACTGAAGTGACTTAGCAGCAGCAGCAGCAGACCTTTGTCATGTTGCTTAAAAATGTCTTTCTAGTTGGGTTACTTTTGAGGTTAAAAAAGAAATATCTTAGAAATCTGTGATTTTTAAGTTACATCTACGATGATATAACCTTTACAACTGATATAGTCATTTGTAAATAGTTCTAATTCGGTGTAGTTTTAGATTTGATTTAAGGCATTTAGCTGGGCCTGGGCTGCATTTTAGTGTGTGGTCTGGATGCAGGCAGTGAGGACAGAAGCATGCTGCATTCCCCACCCCTCTGTGTCGGGAGCTCTGATTTGCAGACTCTGGAAGGAAGGGCTTCTGCTCTGTGCCTGCCCCCCAGCTATCATCAGACTGGGTCTCCCTACTCCCTCTTCCCCATGCATTTTATTGCTCCCAAACTTGAAAACCCACTTCTTTAGCTTCAAGAGAAATTATGTCCCTATTTCATTGAATTACACTGTTTACTTCAATTAAGAGAAAACAGCTGTCTTTGTAATATTTAATACTCCATCCAGGAAGAGTCTGTCTTTCAAATCTGATACTTCTTAGACAATGCATGGTGGTTTCTCTAATCACACACACTTCCGGAGCCTCTGGATCCTTGCGCTGTGGACACAAGGCCTTGCTGGACTCCCATTCTTCACAGTTATCTCTCTGCACATCTTGACTGAGCACCTATTGTGTACCTACCTATCTGTGCTGGCCAGGGGACAAGGATCAAGGAAGCTGCCCCCACCTCCACATATTTCCAGCAGAGAGGAGGACAGAGTCAAGCTAAATGAGAACCACAGCGAGTGATCTGGAGACTAGCATTAAGTGGGAAGAAGACAAGAGGTAAGCAGGGGGTGAATTTTGGAGGAGGTGATGAGGGAGGGCTTCGGAGAAGAGGCGGTTGCTAGGGAGAGGAAGGTGGAGCGTGCCACAATACCCACATCATCCTTTATCATAAATGCTAACATGCGTACATCTTAACCAAAGTTGTGGTTATCATTTGAGTCACCAATAACGTTTTAAAAAGTACTCTTTACAAAGTAGACATATCACAGGTAGTTAAGTTATGCATGCTCAAACATTCAAGATTACAAGGAGAGCATAAAGAAGCTTTGCGGGAGCTTAAAACAGCTAAACTGCATTAATTTCAATCTTTCTTCCAAACCAAACCAAATCTTTCACAGGGTGAACCAAAAGCCTAGGCAGCAATCATTCCTAGTTTTTTACTGCAAAGAAAAAGAAGTAGCAGCTTCAACTGCTATGGGCAGGTGTCTCACCACCTTCCCCTGCACACTCAGCTGTAGCCCACTTATAGCCCTTTCTCAGCTTTCTTGCCAAGGAATCCCAACGCTGTTTAGTTCCACGCTGCAAGTTCTCAGGGTCTAAGACAGTCTCCCAGTGACTGGTCAAGAGAGGCCACATGACCCCGGCAGCCAGTGAGATGGAAGAGCGAGTCCAGGAGCTCTAGGGAAATGTATCCCTTTCCAACTAAAAGAAAGAAAAGCAGGAAGAGAGAAATAGGTCTTCTGATGTGATGCTTGGAGCTGCTGCAGCCATCCTGAAACGATTAGGAGAAGAGAGCCTCAGAGAAGTCAGCTTCTGAAAAAGAGGAGCCATTGACCTTGGCTTCGACATCCCGCTGCTGTACATGCACACTGTGTGTCAGAAAGGCTGCGCAGACGCTGGCTGCTTTGGCTCCTCCTCCTCATTCAGGGACCACGTGTGATCATCTATGGGTGCCACGATGAAATAACGGCTGCGAAGATGCCTAATGCCTCTCTCATTAGGTTGTGCTGTAACTTGTAAGCCAAAAGCATTTAAACTAATACACACAACCCCTGCCTCCCTACTAGGCCAATTCCACTGCTCTGGGGCGGCACGGGCAGTGACGCTCCTCTCACCCCATCACGGGCATCACTTTCACCTCCAGCCACAAGTGGGCTGTTCTTGCCCTGATCCAGGCCCTGCTGTCCATGAGGCCCTGCTGGGCTGATGGCGCCACCCTTACTTGTCCTTGCTTCACTTGTCAGATGGGAGCCTTCTTCTTTTTTTTCCCTAATATTTATTATTTTATTTACTTGGCTGTGCTGGGTCTTAGTTGCAGCATGGGGGACTTCAGTTGTATGGGAACTCTCAGTTGCAGCATGTGGGATCTAGCTCCCTGATCAGGGATGGAACTTGGGCCGCTGGCATTAGGAGCTCAAAGTCTTAGCCACTGGGCCACCAGGGAAGGCCCTGTCAGACGATAGTTTGCACTTCTCTTTCTACCTCCTCCTCCACCTCCTCCTCCTCTCAGAGTCCGTGGCTTTGCCCTGTACTTGAAAGGAGAACCTGCTTCTTGAGAAATCTGTATGTAGGTCAGGAAGCAACAGTTAGAATTGGACATGGAACAACAGACTGGTTCCAAATTGGGAAAGGAGTATGTCAAGGCTGTACATTGTCACCCTGCTTATTTAACGTCTATGCAGAGTACATCATGAGAAACGCTGGGCTGGAGGAAGCACAAGGTGAAATCAAGATTGCTGGGAAAAATATCAATAACCTCAGATATGCAGATGACACCATCCTTATGGCAGAAAGTAGGACAGGGGTTGAGGAGACCCTTTGGCTGTCTGCTGTGCTGCGAGTGACGAGTCCTCCTCGTCTTCTGCAGGCGTCTGTGAGGCTGTGGCGACTTGCTTGTCAGGTGTGGTCAGTAAAGTTCCCAGTCTGGGTGTCCATCACCTTCCTGCCTCTGGCCTGTCCGAGCCCCTCAGCACACCTCGCTTCTCTCCTGAGCTTGCCCTCCTCCCCAGCCACAAGCATCGGCCTATCTCTCCCATCTTTCCCACCTGCATATAGGCAGGCCACACCTTCACAATTTCCTCCAATGATGCTTTTTTAAAACTCTATTTATTTATTTACTTTTAGCCGAGCTGGGTTTTCCTGCTGCGGGGGCTTTTCTCCAGTTGCAGAGAGCGGGGGCTACTCTTCGTTGTGGTGTGGAGCCCGGGCTCTAGGCTGAGAGGGCTTCAGCAGTTGCGGCATGTGGGTCAGTAGTTGCAGCTCCTGGCTGCACAGGCCTGATAGTAGAGGCGCACGGGCTTAGCTGCTTTGTGGCATGTGGGATGTTCCCAGATCAGGGATTGAACCCTTGTCTGCTGCATTGGCAGGCGGATTCTTTACCACTGAGCCACCAGGGAAGCCCCAGTGTTGCTTTTTTAACTGCTGCTTTTCAGAGGAAGACCTCTTCAGTAAGCAGTTCACCTGTTCTTCCCCAGCCTCTTCAGCTAGGAAGAGGATGGATGACCATTCCGCTACTCCACTAAGACCGCCACAGTGACATGGGACACTTTTCTGCCCTGACCTTCCCTGACCTCTCTGCCCAGTTGACCACCCCCTCCCTTTTAAAATTTTTCTTTATAAAAGATACCCAAACTACATCCAGCACATATAGTATACATGTATTGTTTAAAGAATTTTTTAAAAATAAAGAACTAAAAAACCTGTGTACTCAGCTTGAGAAACAGCATTACTATCACTTGTGTTTGCCAATGAAATTTTACTGGTACACAGCCATGCCCATCACGTACATATTGTCTGCAACTGCTTTTGAGCTGCAGGTAGAGATTGCATGAGAGACCATGGGGTCACAAAGCCAAAAATATTCACCATTTGGCCCTCCTTTATGAAAGTTTCCTGATACCTACTCTGGAATTTTTTTTTTTCCCCTAGTGAGGGATGTGTGGGCAAAGTTGCTCAGTTTTTACTGTCTGAAGTCTTTGTTTTACCCTCTTTAGTGGGATTCTAGGGTGACAGCTGTCTTCCCTCAGCTCAGACACATACTGTCTGCCTGTCTCAGGCTCCCCACTGTGGCTGGTGAGAAGTCCAGTATTCCTCAGGCACATCTCTTTGAGGGTAACTTGTCTACTCCCTCTGCCAGTTTTCAAAACAATCTCATCACCTCTGGTGCTTTGTTAGGACCGATCCAGGTGCACTGCTGCTGCTGCTGCTAAGTCGCTTCAGTCGTGTCCGACTCTGTGCGACCCCATAGACAGGAGCCCAACAGGCTCCCCTGTCCCTGGGATTCTCCAGGCAAGAACACTGGAGTGGGTTGCCATTTCCTTCTCCATTGTGTGAAAGCGAAAAGTGAAAGTGAAGTCGCTCAGTCGCATCCGACTTCTAGCGACCCCATGGATTGCAGCCTACCAGGCTCCTCCATCCATGGGATTTTCTAGGCAAGAGTACTGGAGTGGCTTGCTATTGCCTTCTCCGGATCCAGGTGTGGGTTTCCTTTAATTATTTGGATTGGGATTTGACAGACTTCCTGGGGTTGAAATTAGTATCTTGCCATACTGCTTCAGCCCCATCCCTTCAAATGTGGCCCCTGCCCATCTTCTCTCTCCCGCTAAAGCTCTGACCAACATGAGTCAGAAGTTCTTACTCTAGTTGCCAGGTTCCTGACCTGTTTCTTTTTTAAAAATCTGTGTGTCTCTGGCTAATTTATTCATATATAACATCATTGTATGAATTCTGTAGTACATATCCTGTTGTTAAGCTCATCCACTGAATTTTTAATTTCAGTAATTACAATTTTTCATTTATTAGACCTCTGTTTGGTTCTTTTTTTAAGTATGCTTGGTCTTTCTTTATATTTCCTTGCTTCTTGAATGTATTTTCTTGCTGGTGTTTTACTTCATTATGAAACACAGTTACTTATACCCTGACATACCAGGTCTGCTTCTGCTGGCCTCATGCCTGGTGCCTTGCACCCTGTGTTTGGGATCTTATTTTTCATAGGAATCTGCTCTGCGCAAATTTTCTATGGCCTGGGATAAAGGTGATTACCCCTGAAGTGAGCTGCCACTTGCTGTTGCTAGTTCTTGGGGATGCCACCAGCTCACAATCACTTGAAATGAAAGTTCTAGGCACCCAAGGGTTAACTGGGACGAAACCATGAGGACTGACTCTCGGTGGCAAATTATTAACATATGTTTAACAATCTTCCCTTTGTCAATCAGTGCCAGATCACGTCCTCAGTCCTCACGTCCCTGGCCCCTGATGGCGGTGGGGGTCCACCTGTCCACCTGCACACAGAGACTATGGTCCTTGGAGTTTCCGCTTTGGGAGGTGGGGGGGATTGCACCATCACATTCCTGCCCTGGGTGGGCCTGGGTTTCATCACCGTCACCTGTTTTCTGAAGCCAGAGAGGTGACAACACCAGAGTTCAAGCCCACTCAGGCTGACGTCCCTGGTCAGAGGCAGTCTCAGGTTGCTCCTCTCAGTCTTTGCTTGAGACTTCTTTACCTTCTTGCTATTTACTAATGCCTCATAAGCGTGTCTTTACTTTTTATTCTGCAGTTTTAATTGTCCTCAGTGACAGTGTTAATCCAGCTACCCAGCCTGCTACATTATGAGAAATGGAAGTCTGGGGTTTTATACTCAACTAAAACATGTATATGTGAGACAAATAAAAATGCTCTGTCACACAGAGGCCTCAAAGTTTCCTATATAAAAATTCTCTTTTATAATTACCTTGGAAGAAGAAAAATACATCTAAGAGGCTACTATGAGAGAGCTGGAAAGCAAATATGGATAAATTATAAAGGACTTAGTCAAATTCACTTTTGTTTAAAAGACAATCACCTCCTGCCCAACAGCTAATGCTTTCATTGATATCAGTAGAAAATTAGAAAAATATAGAGGTTGATAAATTTAAGAAATGGATGGAATTACCAGGAAAATGAAAATAAGTGGAATCTTAGTCACTGAGGAAGAATAAGCATAGAGAATGTAACTTAAAAACACGCAGAAGGGAATGGAAACGTGATCTCCCAGATGAGACTGGAAGAAATAAAGACTTTTAAAAGCACGCTAAAGACAAAACACAAACTAAGCTGTTGGAGGACAGCGCTGATACAGGAGCATGGTAACGGAAGTGCAGGAGACACTGAACAGAAACAGGCTTTCAGACCCAGGGAAAGGAATCACAAAAGGGCACCACGCTTTCTACCAAGTGGGTGACGCTGGAGGAAGCAGGCATGTCAGTTACTGTAGCTGGAACAGAACTGTACTCGCAGGAGAGCTGACACCATGGTGACCTTAGTCTCTGACCAAAATGCAAATATGTTAGGAATCACTAACGAGGACGTCCCTGTTGGTCCAGTGGTTAGTATCCGCCTGCCAGTGCAGGGGACACTGGTTCAATCCCTGGTCTGGGAAGATTTCACATGCCTCAGGGCAACTAAGCCTGTGTGCCACAACTACTGAGCCCGTGTGTAACTACCGGAGTCAGCATGTCCAGGTGGGAGGGGAAAGAAGTTGAGCTTCATGAAAATGGGCAAAGATAAGTAAAGGCTAAACTTACTTAAAAACCACCACCAAGAAAACTGCTAGACAGGACAACGTCCCTGGTCTCTTTTCCCACACACATTTCCTATAAATACTTGGTAGAGGGAAAATTACCTCTTTTAAAGATGAGGGGGAATAAAGGTACAAAAGTGCTATGAGAAAAAAGGAGGAAGGAAACCAGCAAAATGGCAATGAACATTTACCAAAAACTTCCAACAGAGTCAATGAAAAGTACAGCAAAAACTTTCCTGAATTTAAAATGTACTGAATGGCTTCCCTGATAGTTCAGTGGTAAAGAATCTGCCTGCCAGTGCAGGAGACACAGGTTCCAACCTTGATCCAGGAAGATCTCACAGGCCTTGGAGCAACCAAGCCCATGTGCCACTTCTATCAAACCTGTGCTCTAGAACCCAGGAGCTCAACTACTGAAGCCCGTGCACCCTAGAGCCTGTGCTCTGCAATAAGTGTGTGCAATAAGAAGCAACCACAAAAAGAAGTCCAGGCACCTCAACTAGAGAATAGTCCCAGCTTGCTGCAACTAAGAGAAAAGCCCATGCAGCAACGAAGACCCAGCATGGCCAAAATAAATAAATAAATAAAATTATATATATATAAAAGACAGTATGGCTTTAAAAATATATATACTGAAGCAGCAGCTTCTCAGATTTATGAGCTTGGGCAGGAGATGTGAGGAGAACAGACCAGTCTGCATCGGAGGAGACTACTTGAAGGTATCACAGGGGTGACTGCTGCCCCAGGGAGCAGAACTCAGACTAATAGGAGGACTCGGCTCCTTCTGGACGCAGGACCCAAGATTAACAAATCCTGAGAAGAGTCACGCAGAGTTTTGGGGCTGGGACTAAAGGCTGCACAGGAAAAGTAAAAAATAAATAAGTGAGAATTACCAGGAAAACTCTAAGAAGCATAATTGGAGAGTCAAAGTCAGCAGACATTATGAGGGGCTGGTTCCAAATAGGAAAAGGAGTACGTCAAGGCTGTATATTGTCACCCTGCTTATTTAACTTCTATGCAGAGTATATCATGAGAAACGTTGGACTGGAAGAAACACAAGCTGGAATCAAGATTGCCGGACACGACTGAGCAACTGAACTGAACTGAGGAAGTGATAACAATTCAAACAGCACTGCATGTGGACGGACTGAGACCAATGAACCACGGGAAAGAACAAGAGCCCAGCGACTCAAGTACACACAAAACATTTAATATTATAGTGAAAGTAGGATTTCAAACAAGTAGGGAAACATGAGTTACTCAGTAACTGGTGGGGGTGGGGGAGGATATCTGAATTGCCACCTGGGGTTAAAAAATAAAGTTTGGTTCCTATTTCATAACCTACAAGTGTGATAAAATTCCAAATGGATCATGGATTTAGATATGAAAAAAGGAAACCATAACTGTGTTAGAAGAAATCATGGCAGAATAATCTTTCATCTTGGAATGGAAAAGACCTAGGTACAGCAAAAACCCCAGAAAGGATTAAAAACAAGAACATAAGTTAGACTACATTTTTAAAAATGTGCATGACAAAAAGCCACCATAGTAAAAGAACAAATGAAAAACTGTAGGAAAATATTTGCAATTTATGTCTCAGAAAAGGTCTAACTTCCATTAAATATAATGAGCTCATATAAATCAATAAGAAGAAGATTATAAACCCAATAAACCAATGAGCAGAGAACTGAAGAAAAGGAAAAGACATAATTCAAACATGTGAAAAGATGTACAACCTCCTAACAGGTAAAATACGAAGTAAAACAATACCTATCAGACTGGCAAAGATTACAGTTCGATGACCCTGCTGGAGAGGGTCTGGAGAAAGACACCCTCTCAGCCTTTGCGGGGTGGGTGTGAACTGCTACTGTCTGATGGAGCCCAACTAACAATACCTTCCCAAACTAGACAGGCACATGTGGTAGTGGTGGTTTAGCTGCTAAGTTGTGTCTGACTCTTGCGACCCCATGCGCTGCAGCCTGCCAGACTCCTCTGTCCATGGGATTTCCAAGGCAAGAATACTGGATCCCCGGGATCCCTTCTCCAGGGGATCCTCCCAACCCAGGGATCGAACCTGTGTCTCCTGCATTGGCAGGCGGATTCTTTACTGCTGAGCCACCAGGGAAGCCAGAAATGCACAGAACAATTGGACAGAACAATTGTTCTTTGGACAGAACAATCCCCTCTCTGGGAATTTACATTTACACTTTAATTCATGCATTATAGCATGCACAAGCTAATTCACTGTAACGTTATTTGTAATGGCAAAAGATTGGGAATAACCTAAAATGCCCATGGGCACACTGGGCACAGTGGGAGGCAGTCACGCATTAAGGCTGAGAATGAGGATGCTAGCTGCATACTGATCTGCAAGGGGCTCCAAGCTCACTCCCCCGACCCCGGTCTTCAAACAGCCTCCCCTTCACCCACCATGCTTGCTACACCTCGGTCTCACGCAGTTCCCCCAAAGGTGGTGGCCCCTCAGATGAATTTTCCTGATTACCTCACAGTGATATTAGTGGGAGCAAGTTTTCCAGGGGACCGAAGACACACTCCTCATGGGCTGCCCCGGCCTCCTGAGGCTGAGCAGAACACAGAACGCTTGCCCCCCCTAGAGTCACAGACTGACCACACTGCACCCACCCCTTGCGGGCTGAGGGTCCTTGTGACCCGTGGTCTTTGCTCAGTAGATGCGGTGATGTGGTCAGCTGGACGTGGGTCTGGGAGACACACGCCTTCCCTGGGGGACGCTCAGGCACCAGGTAAAAGAGGACAGGACTGCTGTTCTCATGGCCAGTATCCAGACTGACAGAGTAGCGGCCTACCTGGAGGTGAGTCATCCTGGGAAGTGAGGCCAGAAGGGCTGGATCCCAGGTCCAACAACTTCCATGTGTCCTGGAGGGAACTGCTGGCAAGTGACGAGGACGTTCGGGTGTGGTGGCCAGTTTCCTCCTGGAATTCCTGAGCCAGGCGTGGCTTTGGGGACCGATTTTCTTTCTGAGGAGCTGATCTGCAAGTCACTGTGGAGCTTCTGTGCTGTCTCTGTAAAAGAGAGTAAAGAGAATTATCTTTGAAAGCCACCCTCTCTCCCTGCCTTCCTGGGTGATAAGACAGTGAACCTGGCCTGAGAAGCTCTGGACATTCAAACATGGAACATGGGGAATTCCCTGGTGGTCCAGTGGTTAGGACTCCTGACTTTAACTGCCAAGGGCCTGGGTTCAATCTCTGGTCAGGGAACTAAGACCCCACGAGCCATGTAGTGCGGCCAACCTCCCCGCCAAAGAAACAGGATCGTGAGGGAGGTGGGCCTGGAAATCAGGGCCAGGGCCCTGCGGTGAAGACACTCAGGCAGTGGTCACTCTCTGCGACACTAAGTGCTCCAGTTTTGGGTGCTTCCCGAGCAGGGATGTGGGCCGCATGAAGAGCTGGCCCTGGTGGGTCCTGCGTACCAGTCCTGGACCTGCCGTGCAGCCTGGCCGAGCATCCTTTCTGCAGACTGTCTGTGCCAGGCGGGCTTGGCTCTTTCCTGAGCATTCGGAGAAACATTCTTTCTTGGCTTTCCTAGGGTCCTGTTGTGGAAATTTAAGTACAAGAAACTCAGTGTTTGTGGGTCTTTGATGGGCTGTGTTACTGAGTTCTCAGTGTTTGTGGGGCTTTGATGGGGCGTGTTACTGAGTTCTCAGTGTTTGTGGGGCTTTGATGGGGTGTGTTACTGGATTTTCCCTCAGGATTAGGAAGAAACACCTTCCCCACATTTCTGATATTAGGGAGTCAGCTCTGTGATGAGTCAAAAGTGGAGAACGTGCTTGTGCTTCCACCAGCCAGTACGAACTTAACAGGCCTTGAGACGGTGATCCAAGTCCCTTTCCAAGTGCCTGACAGTCACACAACCTTCCTGTGGCGCCCTGCCGGGTACAGGGTGAGGGGCCCTGCAGCTCTCCTTTGTGGCACATCTTCAATGCACAGCTGAGGCCACTCTGGCCCCCTGCGGCCTGAACACTCACATCTGCCCTCTGAGGGGAGGCCTGTGGAAAAGCAGTTGGGAGGGGGAGCTGAGGAGAACCGAAGCCCCGGACTGTGCAGAGGGCCCGGTGCAGAGGGCCACCTGCGGGGGCCGCTTCTCCTGCCCAAGCTTACGTTTGGATTGTGAGCTGAGTAATGCATGCGTATCTTTTGGTTTTAACTTTCAGAGTCTGGGTGGCAGTGATAGTGAGCAACTTTCTCATGTTTGTTGACTGACTCAACGAGTTTCTTCTTCAATGGCTTCTGAATGTTGCATGTGTGCGTGCTCAGTTGCTTAGTCGTGTCTGACTCTTTGTGACCCGACCCTATGGACTGCAGCCCGCCAGGCTCCTCTGTCCATGGGATTCTCCAGGCAAGAATACTGGAGTGGGTTGCCATTTCCTCCTTCAGGGGATCTTCCCGACCCAGGGACCGAACCGGTGTCTCCTGTGTCTCCTGCATTTGCAGGTGGATTCTTTACCACTGAGCTGCCTGGGAAGCCCCTTCTGATTGTTATCCTTTGCTTATTTTTCAANTGTCCATGGGATTCTCCAGGCAAGAATACTGGAGTGGGTTGCCATTTCCTCCTTCAGGGGATCTTCCCGACCCAGGGACCGAACCGGTGTCTCCTGTGTCTCCTGCATTTGCAGGTGGATTCTTTACCACTGAGCTGCCTGGGAAGCCCCTTCTGATTGTTATCCTTTGCTTATTTTTCAAGTGGTTATCTGTCTTTTTCTTCTTGAACTATAGGCATTCTTTTCTGTATGTTCTTCCTGTTTCTTCCTACACAGCACCATTTACTAGTGGAAGTAAAGAGGAATCAAAAAAAAGAGGATCTCAAAGAGTTTTTCTTTCTCGAATTTTAAGATGAGTTATTTCACTGGATGTAATGAATAGCTTTGTAGTTTGAAAGAGATTGATAAAGTTTAATAAACTACTTTACTAGAAAGAAATGAAGGTCTAGATAAGAGTATATGCGTTTCACCACAGAGGGTAGCAGGCACATTTATTTGATGATTTGGGAGAGATTTCTTCCAATAACACACATTTAGAGACTTAAATGATTAATGCAGATGACTTGAAAGGTACAAGCAGCTCAGACAGGCAGCTACTTCGATGCTTTAATACCACTTTCCACGAATGGCGAAGAGGGAAGGACTCAAGTGTCTGTGTGCACACGCACGTACATGAGAGGAGTCTGGAACAAAGCCTATCGGGTTCCAGCAGACCCGCCCAGGTGAGGCCCAGCCCAGGGTGCCGAGGCCTCAGTGATCCTGCATTTCTTCTTTCTATGCTCTTTCCTTCTTCCCAAATACATCCTCCACAGGGTTTTTGTCAGTGGAGGAGTCTGTTGGTGGAAAACACTGTGCTTCTTGGGCCCCTCTCAGAGCCAGCCCTTCTGTTTCTCAGGCCAGTGTCTCCTGGTCTGGCACACTGCCTCCCTAGGCTTCTCTGTCCCCCCGACCCATTCCTGGCTGACCTTGTGCTGGTGACTCAGAACCCCTGCACTTTGCTGAAGACTTCCCCTTGCTGAAGACTTCTTCCTCAAACGCCACATCTAGATGTGCAAACTCAGACTGAATGTAGGCATGGGAATGGTAAAGGATCATCTCATATCTAAGCCCATCCATCAAATATCCACTCCCAGCTGCTGCCCAGGCCTCAAACTCTTTAGGGAATCCTGACTTGTACGGCGCCCTCCCAACTCCCACCCATTATGATCCAGCCACCATCCCAGCCTCACTCCTCCTTACCAGCCCCTCCTCCCACCTTCACCCACCTGCGCCTCTTACCCAGGATGGAGCTTGTTGCTAAGAGCCACATGTCATCTCATGGTGTAACAGGCCATCTATCTATTACTTGACTCACTATTTATTTTAAATAAATTGAAAAGACAAACTACACAGTGTACAAGTCATCCAACAGATAAGGATTAGCATATATAAAGAAAAGTACAAACACCCAAGTAGAAAATCAGCATAAAACATGCATAAATAACTCACAAAAGAAGAAATACAAATGGCTGATGAACAGATTAAAAATTTGAACACTCTCAGGATGTAAGAAATGTTTAGAAGATGCATTTTAAACCTCTTATATTGGTAAAGATTTAGAAAAAGATACCTAGGTAGGTAAAGCTATATAATAAAATATATATACGATATACTTTATAACTTCGAAAAACTAAGATCATGGCATCTGGTCCCATCACTTCATGGCAAATAGATGGGGAAACAGTGGAAACAGACTTCATTTTGGGGGGCTCCAAATCACTGCAGACGGTGACCGCAGCCATGAAATTAAAACACGTTTGCTCCTTGGAAGAAAAGTTATGAACAACCTAGACAGCATATTAAAAAGCAGAGACATTACTTTGCCAACAAAGGTCTGTCTAGTCAAAGCTAGGGCTTTTCCAGTAGTCATGTATGGATGTGAGAGCTGGACTATAAAGAAAGCTGAGGGCCAAAGAATTGATGTTTTTGAACTGTGGTGTTGGAGAAGACTCTTGAGAGTCCCTTGGACTGCAAGGAGATCCAATCAGTCCATCATTGGAAGGACTGATGCTGAAGCTGAAACTCCAATACTTTGGCCCCCTGATGCAAAGAACTGACTCATTTGAAAAGACCCTGATGCTGGGAAAGATTGAAGGTGGGGGGAGAAGGGGACAGAGGATGTGATGGTTGGATGGCACCACCAACTCGATGGACATGAGTTTGAGTAAACTCTGGGAGTTGGTGATGGACAGGGAGGCCTGGCATGCTGCAGTCCATGGGGTCGCAAAGAGTCGGACACGACAGAGTGACCAAGCTGAACTGAATACACTGATAAGTTACTGCTAACTATGCTGAAGTGCTGAAAACTGGAAGCTTTTAAAATTGTGTTCACCGTATTCTGAAGTTTCTATTATGAAAATGCAGTATTTGAGCAATCAGTAAAAAGTTTATTAAAAAAAAAAAAGTTTCTTAGATAAAGGACTGTTACCTGAGTTGTGAGGCAGGGTTGCCACTGTCCCAAGCATACATCAGGAGCCTCACCTGAGCCCTGCGCCTCAGGGGCGCGGAAGGGGTGATGAGGCGGCTTCCCTATAAACGAAACAAGGGAAAGGGAGTTTATCCGCTGTGTGCATGTCACTTGGGTTCCTCCCATGCTGGAAACAAATACTCAAGAAGAACAGCATGTGCATCTTTAAAACCAAAGTCACTTCTCTTTTAAGAGAATTTGGGTGGGGGTGGTGATTGGACACGTGTGGACTGTGCAACACATGCCAGCATTTCAGCAGACTCCAGAACACACAGAAACTTTCCACAAAGGCATGTACCCTGACACAGCTTCTCAGAGTGGCAGACATGAGCACATCCATTAACAGACCCAAAGACATACCCTCTCTGCAGCATGGAAAAATAAGAAGCAAAAGTTTACATGCGTATGCTCTAGGATTATTCTTGTAATCAATGCTTCAGCAGTCTGCCTTAATCAGATATGACCTAGGCATCAAATGAACATTCATTTGTTAACTCAGTTTGGGTTATGTTACCTGAAAACCTTAGAAATTTATCTTTAAGCTGACATACTACAAGAGAGAAATTACCATTAAAATAAGTTTTTCAGAATAATGAATTAATTTGGTTAAATACAAGGTTATTGAAGACCCAGACTATTTTTTTTTTTTTGGTGTGTGTGTGTGTGATTTATGTGAAAATTAATCATGGAGTTGAGTGAAGTCGCTCAGTCGTGTCCGACTCTCTGCAACCCCATGAACAGTAGCCCACCAGGCTCCTCCATCCATGGGATTTTCCCGGCAAGAATACTGGAGTGGGTTGCCGTTTCCTTCTCCAGGAGAGCTTCCCGACCCAGGGATCGAATCCAGGTCTCCCGCATTGTAGGCAGACGCTGGAGTTGAGAGGCCAGAAGGGGAGCTCTCACAGAAGAGACCACCTTGCATCTCTGGAAGGAAGATCCCTGCCTGGCAATGGCCCAGCCAATAAAAGCCACTGTGCTTTGAAGTTCCAATTTGTTCCAATGGACTCTGTTTTTAACAGCTCCTCCCAACTTCCCCTTCTCTATAAAAGATGTTCCCCTCCTTTGCCGCAACATACTTGCACGTGGTTCATTGTAGTTGCATGTCCCAAATTGCAATTCTTTGCTACTCCGAAATAAATTCTTTTGGTGGGTAAAATTACTCGTTGTTTTACTGTTTTTGGTTAATAACTATTGCTATTTATAATGCTGGAAACTGAAGCAGAGAAATTTTTCAAAAGCTTATTTCCCCATTCATTTAAAGATGACGACGATGGACATACTGCATGTTATTAACATCTGAGTAGTTATGAAATTAGTTTTGCCACCATGGTCCTTCTGAGATGAGGCCTAAAGTAATGTATGTTTTTTCCAGGTGATAAAAAGATGTATGAAGAACAATATTTGGAAATGAATATACTTTCCTTAGTTTATGATACCTAAGTTTAAAGGTTATCAATTCTGAAGTTACAGAAATGGGTAACAAGCCAATGAAAAGATGCTCAACATCATTAGTCATTAAAGACACGCAAAATCAAAATCACAATGAGATGCTACTTTGCACTTACTATGATGGCTAAAATAAAAAAGACAGAGGACCTTCTCTGGTGGTCCAGTGGTTAAGAATCTGTGCTTCCACTGTAGAGGGCACGGGATCAATCCCTGGTCAGGGAAGTTCCATATGCTAGAGGTACAGACAAAAAAAACACACAAAAACAAAAAGACAGGAAGTAAGTGTTGTTGAGGATGTGGAAAATCAGAACCTCATCTGTTACTCATGGGAAAGCAAGATGCAGCTACAGTCAAAAACAGTTTGGTGGCTTCTCAATGAGTTAAACATTGAATTACCATGTCATTGCAGCAATTCCATTTCTGGGTATGTATCTAAAGAACTGAGAACAAGTCTAAACAAAAACTGGTACAAGAATTTTCATAGCAGTATTATTCATAATAACCAAAAGACAGAAAAAAAACCCACCCCAAATGTCTATTACTAATGAATGGATAAACAGAGTGTAGTCTGTCTACACAGGGAATATTATTCAGCCATAAAAAGGAATGAGGCACCGATACACACTACAGTGTGATCAAACTTCAAAAACATTATGTTCAAGGAAAGCAGCCAGACATAAAAGGTCACATGATGCATGCTTCCATTTACATAAAATGTCTGCTGTTGCTAAGTCGCTTTAGTCGTGTCTGACTCTGTGTGACCCCATAGACGGCAGCCCACCAGGCTCCGCCATCCCTGGGATTCTCCAGGCAAGAACACTGGAGTGGGTTGCCATTTCCTTCTCCAATGCATGAAAGTGAAAAGTGAAAGTGAAGTCACTGAGTCGTGTCCAACTCTCAGCGACCCCATGGACTGCAGCCTACCAGGCTCCTCCGCCATGGGATTTTCCAGGCAAGAGTACTAGAAGACCAGAATAGTTTTCTTTGCTTTATGTTGACTTTATTACATTATTAAAAACAAATAAACAAAGCTACTTCCCTTATGGGAGAGCTAAAGTTCTTTACAATGACATTAACTTCTGTGTTTATTTTTAAATGCTTATTGTCACTTTCACCTGAGTAGACAAATACTGTTGTTTCCCAGGCATCCATGATCCTATTTTAGTGTTCAAGTCTCCTGATAGCCTTTGATAATTTTCCTTTTCAAACTGAATCCTAGGGGTAAAAATGAGATAAAACTTCCAGGATACTCTTTTCAAAACCTAAAATTATCTGTGTGCCTTGGAAAAATCACAGATTTGTTCTTATAATAGAAGTGTTAGAAATAATTAGGTTTATTTGAAGTATTATTATCCATGAGTTTCATGAGAAGAATTGCTGAGTCCAAAGAAATGTTCAGCCAATCCCACTTTATATTTGTTGGTAAAATGCTGTTCATATAATGTGTTTGAGGAACTTTCTAGAGATCTGTCAGGGTCCTGGGTGCCTGTCAGGTTTTTTTCATCAGAGTCCTAAAGTGTCTGCCCAGTGGCATGAGGGAACAGAGGCATAGAGCTTAAAAGTTGGTAGACTCAGTCACTGTTTTAAATATTTACTTGGTCACAACCTTACTTCTTTAACTTGAATCCAGCGTTTTGGAGGCCAGGAGTTTGCAGCTGTGCCTTCACATCTCATAGTTAATATGCAGATGGTCAGGACCTGCCAACTCCTGACTCTCTGCTTGATATTCTTGGTATATTCATGGTACATTATGTTTCAGGATTATTTTGTGTTATATTGCAGGAATTTTCTCTCTATAAAAATTATGTTCATGATTTTTAGAAATCAGATATAGTGTTCACAGTCTTTTTTAAAAACAGGCATAAACATCTCAGATTAACTTTAAAACTTTTTTCGGGGCGTGGCTTTGTTTTGCACGGCACAGAAACAACCAAATATAACTTCTCAGCGGCACTTTGGTTGTTATGAACTCCCATCAGATCTTTCACTTTTGAAAATTATCAGTAGTATAAGTTAACCATGGCCATATTACGTCTTTGTCATCCATGTGGACAAAAAAAAAATGTGGTCTGCCATTTCAATAAACAGAGAACATTGCCTGCCACCAAGCAATCAGCCGCTGCAGCTGTCCCAACTGTGCACCCTAACGGGATTCAGAATGGACAAAAACAGGATACTGGCCCTAGATAGTTCAGATGCATATCAGAGGAATGGTTTCAACAGGCCCAGACTCTTGCATCTTCCCATATATAGTTCAGTTCAGTTCAGTCGCTCAGTCGTGTCCGACTCTTTGCGACCCCATGAATCGCAGCACGCCAGGCCTCCCTGTCCATCACCATCTCCTGGAGTTCACTCAGACTCACGTCCATAGAGTCTGTGATGCCATCCAGCCATCTCATCCTCGGTCATCCCCTTCTCCTCCTGCCCCCAATCCCCCCCAGCATCAGAGTCTTTTCCAGTGAGTCAACTCTTCGCATGAGGTGGCCAAAGTACTGGAGTTTCAGCTTTAGCATCATTCCTTCCAAAGAAATCCCAGGGCTGATCTCCTATAAAAAGGCACTAAAATCCTCGAGATGTCTGTTTTGTGTGTGTGTGTGTGTGTGTGTGATTAATAGTAATCTTTCGATGTTTGGCTACATATATATTGTTTTAGCAAAAACTCCTTCATATCCTCTTCTCCTTGACCTCTCTAGAACAAGACTGCTCCATCAGATAGGCTGCCTTCCTGGACTGTTGTTGTGGTTCAGCTGCCAAGTCGTGTCTGACTCTTTCCAATGAACTGTAGCACATCAGGCTTCCCTATCCCTCACCATCTCCTGGAGTTTGCTCAAGTTCATGTCCATTGCATCAGTGATGCTGTTCAACCATCTCATCTTCTATCGTCCTCCTCTCTTCTGCTTTCAATATTTCCCAGCATTAGGGTCTTTTCCAATGAGCTGGCTGTTTGCACCAGGTGCCCAAAGTATTGAAGCTTCAGCTTCAGCAACAGTAGACGGTAGTCCTCAGGAATATTATTGAATAAAACTGAATTCTCCACAAAAGACTGTGCATTTTCTCTTCAGTGAACAGCTACAAAGAGTTTGTTTTACTTTAATGAAAAGAAAAAAAAAAGAAGAAAAAAGAGAGTCAGGCCAGCACAGTGGGAAAACACTCTGTCATGGGCACTGCTTAGACCACCGTGAGGCCATCCAGTGTCCTGACTCAGGATTTCCAGAACTCTAGTATAAAGAAGCAGATGGATTGTTGAGATTTCAGAACCAAGACGGAGTGGAATAAGGATTAATCACCTAGGACTGAAGGGACTGACAAGGGACAATGCAGCTGCTGCTGGGAACACTGTACATGTGACTTTAATGCTCTTTCTAGATACACAAGGAACCCTTTCTCTTTCCCCTTAAGCTGTCTGTGGTGGTGGTTTTAGTCGCTAAGTCGTGTCTGACTCTTTGCAACCCCATGGACTGTAGCCCGCCAGGCTCCTCTCTCCATGGGATTTCCCAGGCAAGAATACTGGAGTGGGTTGACATTTCCTTTTCCAGGGGATCTTCCTGACCCAGGGATTGAACTCGCGTATCCTGTATCTCCTGAACTGGCAGGTGGATTCTTTACCACTGAGCCACCTGGGAAACCCTGAAGCTGTCTGTAGTCCATACAAATTTAATGGCCTCTGGTTTTCTAAACTGAAATGAAACATTTCTAAGTGGTATCTTGGTCTCTTAAGTCTGAGTTCTCCAGAACTTGTTAACTCTTGTTGAGTATTCTTCCTTTCCTGGCAATATAATCATTTGCGTAGGTTCAAAGGGAATCTTCTTGTTTCTACCTGGATTTGACTGGCAACATGGATTGCGCAGCCAAGGCCTTGCCTGGGTGGCCACAGGGAAGAATGATACTCATTCAATCACCAGGACCCAGCATGTGTAAGGATCTGCAGTTCAGGGATCGAGGCTCACAAGGCCCTCCCAGGAAAACTGCCAGGTGCCAGCCTCATAGGGGGATAAGGAAGTTCATCTCCTGGCAGGTCCAGGAGCCTCAGGATATTCTGGAAACCTCAAGAAAAAAGGAATTTGCTTGAAATAATCCATCTGGTGAAACATGGTGGGTTCTTGGCTTCCTGGACTCAGGACAACAAATAAGATGCTTTCAAAAGTCCAACCTGAAATCCTGACGGGAACTTCCAGCAAAGCAAACTCAAGAGGGCCAACATGATGGATTAACGCTCTGACTGCACATATGGAAACAACCAGGCCAAATGAGACTAGCCTTGTTTCATGATCAAGAAGAATCTTTCAGATGAATTTTATCAAAAGCTGAGAAACTAAAGGGGGAAAAAAAACCCCAAAACTATGGATACTGCATTGCCTACTGCACATCCTGAGGCGCTATCAGGGTCTTGCCTCTCACGGTGCCTGAGTTACTTTGCAACTCTGGAAGCCGCTGGACATGCAGGCTATGCCTTGTCCCTTGGCTTTTTCATGGGCTCCCCCTCCTCCCTTTAGAGAAACTGGTTCTGCCTTTATTTGCAATTCAATTCCTTTACTCCATATACGTTTGCTCTTTTGATTTTTCCTTGAATCGGTTATAACATTTGACTGGTTTCCTCACTGTTCAATGAACAGGGGAAAATTCTAAACATGTGCTGGCTTTCCTATCTGTTTGAGCATCATATCTTACTTCTCCCTGAAAATTATCTTTTAACACTTGTTATAGAAATATTATTAAAATGTTATCAGATATCAGAAAGGACACTGAATAATATGAACCTTGATGAGCTATAACTGGCATGAGCACTTCTGCTCTAAGTAACATGGCGTGAAAACTGATATAACACAGTGGTAAGGAAGGGAAGGAGAAATGGACAGAAATACAAGAACAGTGCAGAATTTTAACGCAAAAATCATAGTTCTTGGCATTTCAGGTTGACGAGTATACAAAAGTTTAGAAAGAGTGTTAATCATTGTATTTAAGCTGAGGCGTCCCAGCACTGGAGCCTACAGGCTGTTGGGTGGGGCTGGGTCTTGGTGCTGGGATGGTGGCTGGCCTCCAGGAGAGCTCACCCTGGTGAGTACCTCCGCCACCAGTGTCCTTGTCCCCACAGAGAGCCACAGCAGCCTCCCACCTCCCCAGAGACCCTCCAAGACCAGCAGGATCACCTTTGGTGTTCTGCTCATTTGTTCATCCACATGAACCTAAAATCCAGTTTGTCCAGCTCCACGAAAAAATGTTAGAATTTTCATCTATTTGAGAACTGGATGTCCTCAAAAAAGTGAACTCTAGTAGACAGACTAGAGTATGGATATCATATCAGTGGAAATACTATACCTCTGTTTATCCAGGTCTTCTGCAGCATCTTTAATAAAACTGTATTTTTTTTTTTCCAAAAAGGCTGCTTAATAGAACATAATCAAAAGTAGACTTCAATTCTCTCTTCCATTTTGAAACTAACTCTTGTGAAAATTAACCAAGGGTAACTCAACAGTGGAAACAGTATCAGACTTTATTTTTGGGGGCTCCAAAATCATTGCAGATGGTGACTGCAGCCATAAAATATGACCAACCTAGATAGCATATTCAAAAGCAGAGACATTACTTTGTCTGTCTAGTCAAGGCTATGATTTTTCCAGTAGTCATGTATGGATGTGAGAGTTGGACTGTGAAGAAAGCTGAGCGCCAAAGAATTGATGTTTTTGAACTATGGTGTTGGAGAAGACTCTTGAGAATCCCTTGGACTGCAAGGAGATCCAACCAGTCCATTCTAAAGGAGATCAGTCCTGGGTGTTCTTTGGAAGGAATGATGCTAAAGCTGAAACTCCAGTACTTTGGCCACCTCATGCAAAGAGTTGACTCATTGGAAACGACTCTGATGCTGGGAGGGATTGGGGGCAGGAGGAGAAGGGGACGACAGAGGATGAGATGGCTGGATGGCATCACCGACTCGACGGACGTGAGTTTGAGTGAACTCCAGGAGTTGGTGATGGACAGGG
Organism: Cephalophus harveyi; assembly: GCA_006410635.1. Classification (NCBI taxonomy): domain Eukaryota; kingdom Metazoa; phylum Chordata; class Mammalia; order Artiodactyla; family Bovidae; genus Cephalophus; species Cephalophus harveyi. The sequence continues at coordinate 175,955 of SJYT01011462.1, forward strand.
AGGCCTGGCGTGCTGCGATTCATGGGGTCGCAAAGAGTCGGACACAACTGAGCGACTGAACTGAACTGAACTGAACTGAACTCACTAAGCCAGGAGTCAGGAGGCCAGAAGCGGAGCCCTTATTCATACCTCACTCATGTAAATACAGATCCTAACAGAAGAGACTACTTTGGATCTCCAGACGGAAGTGACACTGCCTTACTGCCACAAGGAGAAGGAAGATACTCTCTTTGCCTGGCAGCAGCCCAGACAATGACAGATCATTACAGTTCAGCCAATGAAAAATCACTACACTTTGAACTCCCAGTTTCCTCCAAAGGACTCTGAAACAGCTCCCCACAATGTCCCCTACTCCTCTATAAAAAGGTTTTCTCTCTTTTGCTTTATCTGACTTGCATGTCAAGAAGCAACAGTTAGAACCAGACTTGGGCTATTTGCTTTACAGGACTATGCAGGTCAACAAGCAACAAACAGTTAGAACTGGATATGGAACAACAGACTGGTTCCAAATTGGGAAAGGAGTACGTCAAGGCTGTATATTGTCACCTTGCTTATTTAACCTATATGCAGAGTATATCATGTGAAATGCTGGACTGGATGAAGCACAAGCTGGAATTACGATTGCAGGGAGAAGTATCAATAACCTCAGATATGCAGATGACACCATCCTTATGGCAGACAGTGAAATTAAAGAATCTCTGATGAAAGTGAAAGAAGAGTGTGAAAAAGCTGGTTTAAAACTCAACATTAAAAAAAACAAAGATCATGGCATTCAGGCTCATCACTTCATGACAAATAGACAGGCAAACAATGGGAACAGGGACAGACATTATTTTCTTGGGCCCCAGAATCACTGTCATGAAATTTAAAGACGCTTACTCCTTGGAAGAAAAGCTATGATCAACCTAGACGGCATATTAAAAAACATAGACATTACTTTGCCAACATAGGTCCGTCTAGTCAAAGCTAGGGCTTTTCCAGTAGTCATGTATGGATGTGAGAGTTGGACTATAAAGAAAGTTGAGTGCCAAAGAATTGATGCTTTTGAACTATGGTGTTGGAGAAGACTCTTGAGAGTCCCTTGGACAGCAAGGAGATCCAACCAATCCATCCTAAAGGAAATCAGTCCTGAATATTCATTGGAAGGACTGATGCTGTAGCTGAAGCTCCAATACTTTGGCCACCTGATGCAAAGAACTGATTCACTGGAAAAGACCCTGACGCTGGGAAAGATTGAAGGCAAGAGGAGAAGGGGGTGACAGAGGATGAGATGGTTGGATGGCATCACCGACTCAATGGACATGAATTTGAGGAAGCTCTGGGAGTTGGTGATGGACAGGGAGGCCTGGTGTGCTGCAGTCCATGGGGTCACAAAGAATTGGACACAACTGAGACTGAACTCACTGACTTGCATGTGGTTCACCACAGTTGTATGTCCCAAACTGGAATTCTTTGTTGCTCCTGAATATACTCATTTTGCTGACAAAAAATAAGTTTTAGATTAACATTGGAGGTCCCACCAAGATCCACAGCAGACTCCTGACAACCCGGGGGCTGGTGAGCAAAAGGGTGTGTACTCACTAAGTCTACAGGGCTCACTATTTTTCTAGTCACCCCTGGAGTTTAAGGGGAAGGTTTTCTCCTGGATTGGAGCTCCACTCTTTGTGAGTGCACTTAGAACTCTCAAAAGCTTTATCTGGGATATGTTTAAAGGCTTTACCCTTTTTGTTAAGGCTTTGCTTTGTCTGTGAGCACTCATTTGGCACTTCAGCCTTACTTGAAATCAGGCTGTCCCAACTGGAACTGTGCTGGCCTTCGGTCCAATTCCTTTTGGAACTGGGCTGTTCCTATTTGGAACTGTGCCATTCGACCTTTGGCTTGATTCTTTTGTGGATCAAGCTGTCCCAACTGGAACTGTGCTGCTATTTGGCCTGCAGGCTGTTTAAGAATTGCTCCCTTTGCTTTAGAGAAAAAAAAAAAAAGAAAGAAAGAAACCTCCAGAAAACAGGATCCCAGTTATCTAAACTGTCTTGAGGGTACCCCACATTTAAAGACCCTGTCTGATTTTATGTTTAAAAACCACAGTCCCTTCTCATGCATGTTTCTAAAGAAATGGACAAATTTTAACCCAAAGTAATTTAGAACATCACTGGCCATTATGGAGAACTTTCAGACTCCCCAAGCTTACCTTTCTTAAAACTACTAGACAGCCATGACTCTGAAATTATCAAAATTAAATTGGGTGCCTCTGTTGATTGCTATTTTGAGGCTTCCAAACATTATCAGGAATTTAAAATTGTCTCTCTGCAAATACAATAATTATACCGTCCACGGCAAACAAAGACAAAATGGCTCTGAAGCCTCAGGCTCATCCCCCCCACTTCTTTGTCCCTGGTATCAGCTCATTCATCCCCCGACTCCCCCTCCCCTTGCTTCTTTGTCCGTCTCTGCCACCCTCTATCAGAAACTGCCCTTTAAAGGGAAAACTTCTGGGAATTCCCAGGTGGTCCAGTGGTAAGAGCCCACACTCCCAATGCAGGGGGCCCAGGCACAATGCCTGGTCAGGGAACTAGATTCCACACTTTGCAACTAAGAATTTGCATGCAGCAACTAAGAGTCTGAATAACACAACTAAAGTCTCACATACTACAATGAAAATCAAAGACCTTTGAGTGCTGCAGCTTAGATCTGGCACAAATAAATACATAAAATAATTAACTAAAAAAATACAGAGAAATCTTCTGAGGGTCCAAATAGACCCATTACTTATGTAAGTAAGTAAGACCCATTACTTATGTTCCCTTGACAAAGGCTGAATTGCCACACACAGTTAAAAGTTTCCAAAAGTAACTGAGGACCTTGGTAGATTTGCCGAAGAATTTAGCATAGTTATTCAAACCTACCAGTCTGGTTTCTCAGACTTATATCAGTTAGTTCACAAGCTTTTTGAGAGGCAAGCCAAACACTGAATGAAATCAGGCTGAATCACCCTGCGTGGGCCTTTAGAAAAACAAACTCCTAGCTTCTAGTAAAAGAATCTGCCTGCAGTGCAGAAGACCCAGGTTCAATCCCTGGTTTGGGAAGATCCCCTGAAGAAGGAAATGGCAACCCTCTCCAATATTCTTGCCTGGGGAATCCCACGGACAAAGGAACCTGGAGGGCTACAGTCCATGGGGTCACACGAATCAGACATGACTTAATGACTAAACCACCACAGCTTCTGTTAAGAGGTCAGAACGTTTGCTGAAAACCCCCACAGCAGTTACAATTGCCTTTCCCAAGCCTGTTGATGGGAACTAAATTCAGGTTTGCACACTAAAATCTGATGAACCCGTTCGTGACTATTTAACTGACTCCAAATTGTCTTTAAAGAAAATGCTGGTGTTCCTTCAGATGTTGAAATCACTTGGATAGCCCTTATCGCCTCACTTACCAAAGGGATGAATCAGGATCAATCTCTTTTAGTTAGAAGGACAAGGGTGGAATGGGAGATTATGTCCACTCTAGATTTAGTTAACTTGGCAAATCAGCTGACTCGAATCCTAGGTGATTCAAGACCACTAAATTCTTAATCTTTAATTTCTGAAAATGAAGGTGCCTTAACAAAACCCTTCTAGTCTCTGCTATTACTGTAAAGAGCCAGGACACTGGAAAAAGATTGCTAAAAGTGTGTTCTGGGCATCTTTAGCCCTCTAACTAGCCCCTCAAACATCCTCTTAACTCCCTGTGAGGGGCTCTGAGGAATGACTGGGGCTCTCTCAATCCCCTCCTTGAATCAGCTTGGAGAAACCACTCTCCAGACTGTGAACGAATCTCTGTCTTTACAGACCCCAGATCACACTCTCGGTGCTCACCCCCACCACTATAAAGAGAAATACTAAAATGGTCCAAATAGTGAGGTCTCTAATGAATCTCAACAGGGTCCTGTTTCTGAACCTCTTCCCTTTTGCTTAGACCATTTAAGAGGTACACACCCTTTTCTCCTTAGCTCCTCCACCCCCATTAATTTATAAGGCCAGGGCTTCTTGGAAAAGTATCATGCTGGAATTTCTTTCTCCCAAAAAGGGCGAAACAGTTCTAAAATTTGACAGTTGCCATCAAAATAACCAATCAGGTGAATTAAACCACCCTTTGACTTCTTTTATTTGCTCTGTCTCTGATAGTACTGGAGCTGCTTCTGGAAACACTGATCATTTGTCTCTATTCAATCAGCTACCGCCCTCCTTATGGGCAAACCGTCCAATTGATATTGGCAAAATCCTCCCATCAAGATTCAAATAGATTCCCTCAAATGCCCTCCCCAAGTAAATAAGCACTTCAGGGTATAAAGTCTGTAACAGAAGAGGCTACTGGGGCTCAGGGCCTCATTATCCCCTACAGTAGTTCTTGTATTACTCCTATTTCACTTGAGAGAAAACTCAAGTTCTGTTTTTTTACTGGATTTGCATGTGGTTCACCATAATTGCATGTCCCAAACTGCAGTTCTTTGTTATTTCCAAATAAACTCATTCTTCTGGGAAAATAACTGGTCTTTTGTTTTTTAGGTGAATACTTTTAATCAACTTGAGTGAAATAGAAAACCTGAATCTGCAGTGGTAGAATATCTAGCAACTAATCATCCTGATAATATTATCCCTCAAAACCTCTGGCGTGGGACTTCACTGGTCATTCAGTGGTTAAGACTCTGTCTTCCCAATGCAGGGGGCCCAGGTTAGATCCCTCATGCAGCAACTAAAGATCCCTTGTGCCACAACAAAGCCCCAGTGCAGCCAAATTTAAAAAAAAAAGCAAAACCCTGGGACATGGCAAAATTGATACTCAGAAACTCAGAAAGAATTGATACTCAGAAAGAAATTCTAAAAAATTCACATCTTAAAACTATGCAATTACTAAACAAGAAAGGATAAAATAAATGCTTAAGAAGTCAGGGAAAGAACAATAAAATAAACCCAAGGAAAGGAACAAATAAAAATAAAATGGAAACTTCTGATAAAGACATAGAAAACCACCCATTGACTCCAAGCAGTCATTTTTGAGGAAATCCCCTGGAAGGTACCAAAGAAATTCTAAAACACACAGGTTAATAAACACATTTAACGTGCTCTAGGAGAGATTACAAAGAAATGGGAAGACGTGGAATTTAAAAAAACAATGACTGGGCTCCCCTGGTGGCTCAGTGATAAAGAATCTGCTTGCCAATGCAGGAGACACATGCCCTTTCCTGATCTGGGAAGAACTCATGCTGCGAACAACTAAGTCTGTGTGTGTGTGCCCTTAGTTGCTCAGTTGCGTCTGACTCTTTGTGACCCCATGAACTGTAGACCGCCGGGCTCCTCTGTCCATGGAATCTTCCATGGCAAGAATACTGGAGTGGGTTGCCATTTCCTACTCCAGGGGATCTTCCCAACCCAGGGATCGAACCTGTGTCTCTCGTGTCTTCTGCATCTTCTACACTGGCAGACAGATTCTTTACCACTGCGTCACCTGGGAAGCCCAACTAAGCCTACGTGCCACAACTATTGAGCCCGTGCTCTAGAGCCTGGGAGTCGCAACTGCTGAGCCCACCTGTTGCAACTACTGAATGAAGCCCGAGAGCCCATGCGTCGCAACACGAGAAGCCACTGCAATGAGAAGCCCATGTACTTTAATCAGAGAAAAGCCTGCACAACAACAAAGACCCAGCACATCCATAAATAAACAGAATTTTTTTAAAAAATGACAAACAGTTGAGAAATTTAAAGAAAGGAATAAAACCCAAAGAACCCAACCTACTGTAAGTCTTAAGATGTAAAAAAAAAAAAAAATACTGATTCCAGAGCAGGTTAAATTAAAGCAGAACAACCCTCACGTAGACACAGGATGATAGAACAGGAGCACAAATGGGTTGGAAGAAACATCTTAAAGCAGCCATGGAGGAAAGGCAGGCCACCTGCGAGGAAGAGGCTCATACTGATGCCGACGCTGGCTTCTCACAAGACAGCAGGGCACTGTCTGCCAAGAGAGTTGTAAGAAAATGCCAATCAGAAGTCTCCTTCCAGCTATGCCATCGTTCTAGGAAGTGGTCAAAATGAAATCATTTTATGAAGACAAAGTTTACTGCCCACAGGCCCTTCTTGAAGGAAAGAACAGATCCCTGAATGTCAGATCCTTTCCCTCCAAGGCCCTCAGAACACACGAGTGAAGCTGTGCGTGACCCAGGGCTTCCAGGGGTTCGGAGACGCAGTGTGGCAGGGCGCTGATAGCGAGGGGCAAACACACCAAGAATTCATAAAATGTGACCGAAAATCACTGCTTCTCAATTAATATCGTTTACAGGACTGGAGATGCACATGTGGAATCATAATTAATAAGCTAAATGTAAAGAGGTATTTTGCTATTTATCCATGTGTGCCCAATAAACAGTACTGGCTCAACCAGCTAACCACCTAGGAAAAAATAAAGCTAGATCCCTAACTTGTTTCTATTTTACCAAATCATTTCTAGATGAATCAAAGATTCAGCAGCAAGAAAGTTAGGGGAGAGCACAAAAGAAATTCAGCAGAAAAATTACATAATGAGATACAAATGGTCAACACACACACACCCACATCCACACACAGAAATGTCAAGAAATACAAATTAAAACAATGAACTAATTTTACCTAACTAAACTGGCAAAAACCAATTTCTAATGAATTTTTAGCTTCTGTGAAGCTGTGGTCAAATAGGCACTTCACTATTGTAAAAAAAACACCCTAATGCACTTTCCCTGGGGGCGGGGTGCGGGTAGGGGAAGATGAGGAACGGTTCACACTCTCCTGAGAGGCTGGTTGGAGCATGTCTGCCGGAGCCCAATGGACAGACATGTGACAGCAACAGTCCAGTGCCTGGAGTCTCCTCTCGGGCCAGCTCGGTGACAGCCAGGAGGGAGGGTGTGCAGAGCTAGGCAGGAATCACTCAGTTTCAACATGAGGGTGCATGTGTCAGCGTGAACGATCCAACAGACAGGCAGCCAAAATGCAGACAGGTTCTAGCTGGCAATTTGTGCTTTCCAGTATAAATTAACTATCTCTCGGCATTCATTTAAATTTTTATAGTGAGCAAGTAGCCTTTTCAAAATCGTGGGGGGAGGGAGGGGGAAGAACAGCCTTTGAGAAATGTTAGGTATCAGAGAATATATACTGTATGATCCCCACTCTATGACATGCTGGAAAAGGCTAAACTACAGAGACAGGGAAAAGACGAGCTGTTGTCAGAGGTCAGGAGGGAGGGAAGGTGACCAGGTGGAGCGCACAAGGTTTAAACCCACAGAACACACACCATGAAGGTGAACCCTGATGTAAAACTGCAGGACTCTGGGTGATGCTCTGTCAAGGCAGTTTCATTGATTGCAATGAATCTACCACCTAGAGTGGTTGTGGGCTCAGCAAGAAAGAACATGCTTGCAGTGCAGCAGACTTGGGTTCTATCTCTGGGTCGGGAAGATCCCCTGGAGGAGGAAGTGGCAATCTACTGCAGTAGTCTTGCCTGGGAAATCCCAAGTAGAGAGGAGTCTGGCGGGCTACAGTCTATGGGGTTGCCAAGAGTCGGACATGACTTAGCAACTAAACCGCACCAAGTAAATGTGGATAACAGGGGAGGTGTGCGTGTGCAGGGCAGGGAGTGTATGGGAAGTCTGTTGTCTTCTGCTCAGTTTTGCTGTGAATCTAAAATTACTTGCCCTCCAAAATAAAGTCTTCCAAAATTGTCAGATGTTAGGATCCTGATAACCAACACTCTAAAGAACCCAGCTATGTACTGGATTAAGAAAACATCACAGGCTGTTCCAGTTTTGGGGAAAAGGAGAATTGGCAGCAGGAGGAAGAACAAAGTAGGGGAGAGGTGGGCCGAGCAGAAGTCCCCCTGGTCAGGCCTCGTGGCCTGTCCTCTTCTGGTCTTCCGTGCTGCAGGCCAGCTCAGGCTGTACTGGCATCTGTCGTGCTCTTGGCCTTACCCCCAGCAGATGGCGTGATGGCCTCTGTCTCAGAGGTGAGGGGTGAGCACCTGCAGCTAGGCTCATGGGAGTGCAAATGAGGCTGTGACACCTGAGGACAGGTGATGCCCCAGCATTGCCACCTACCCACTCAGAGATGAGATAGGAGAGTGAAATTCTGAGTCAGGGCCACATGCCCAGTCACACAAGTCTGCCTGTCTGAAAGTGTAGATCTGAACCACATGAGCCTGCCTGTCTGTAAATGCAGATCTTAAGGCCTGGAACTGGAGAAGGGGGGATGTGGCTGGGACAGGAGCCTGATCCCAGGCCGTGGGGGAAGCAGGATGAAACCAGGGCCAGTGAAGGGGCGGCTCCGCTAGCTCCCTGGGAGATGAAGTCCGCCCAGAGGCGGACAGATGAAGACAAGCCCTGGGGTTGATACTGTCTGGTGGTGCTGGAACCAGAGGGAGCCCAAGTGGGCGTGGCTCTGCCCTGGCTGGATGGTCGCGCATTTTCAATACTGTCAAGTGATGATAACATACTTCTGTCATGGTTGGTCACTCTGTCCCACTTAATGACCACAGTCACATGACTGATGACCTGGATAAATCAGCTTTGTTAAAAAACATGCAGACAGACCAGCCTTGGTCACAACCTTTGCGGTCTCCCTATGTGGGAGAGCAGAAACCTACCACCACACAGTATTGGGGGAGGGTGGCCTTCCCAGAAGGGAACTAATGGAGTGTGCTGGGCATTCTTAAAATAGTTTCCTCTTTTTTAAATGAACTAATTTGGCTGCTCAGGGTCTTCATTGCTTCATGCAGGCTTTTTCTAGTTGCAGAGAGTTTGGGGGCTACTCTCTAGTTGCTATGCTCGGTCTTCTCATTGTGATGGCTTCTCTTGTGGAACACGGGCTCTAGAGTATGTGGGTTCAGTAGCTGTGGCCCCAGAGCACAGTCTCAGAAGTTGTGGCACACGGGCTTAGTTGCTCCGGGGCATGTGGGATCCTCCCAGACGGGGATCAAACCTGTGTCCCCCGCCTTGCCAGGCGGATTCTTAACCATTGGACCACCAGGGAAGCCCTGTGCTGGGCATTCTAACAAGCCACCATGATGCACAAGTTCACAGAGCAAACCCCTCAACCCTCACCTCTCATCTACTGTCCTCCTCGAAGTGTTAGGACGGAGGTGCTTCCTGCCAGCCTGCCCTCTGTGTGCACACGTGCACACACTGTGTATGTTCACCTGGGCTCAGAGCACACTGTTCTGCGGGCCGCTCTTCTCATAGGCTGACCTGTCTGGGCTGGCACACACCTCATGTAGTCAGCAGGCTGAGCCTGGTCCAAAGAGTGTCCAAGCCCACGAGGAAACAACACAAAGTGAGGAGTTTTGAAGTCATTTGGAAGGGCCACATTTTATTGTACTTGACAAAATAATTATCCACAGTGGACTGGAGCTGAAGAGGGAAAACGGGCTGTGTCTCGTTTGAGAAGTGCCGTGCAGAGATGGTGCCCGATGGGGATGCGGGAGACCCGTGGGCATGCAAGCGGCCCACACGCTCTTTTTAAAAATGTGCTTGCTTGTTTTTGGCTGTGCTGGATCTTTGTAGCTGTGAGTGGACTTCTTCGTGTTGCAACGTGCAGGCTTACTGCTGTGGTTTCTCCTGTTGCAGCGCACAGGCTCTAGGCTGCATGGGCTTTAGCAGTTACGGTGTGTGGGCTCAGAAGTTGCAGTTCATGGGCTCCAGAGTGCGGGTTCAAGAGTTGTGTGGCAGGGGCTTAGATGCCTTGTGGCATGTGAAGTCTTCCCAGACCAGGGATTGAATCCATGTCCCCCATATTGGCAGGGGGACGGGACCAGCAGGGAAGTCCACCCCACATGCCCTTGAGGGTTAAAGCAGCATCCACAGTCCGATTCCAATGTCCCAAACATGGACCCCTAGACCTTCCTAATTGCTTTCTTACTGTAACAAAAAACACCGCCAAACATCCTTGCATATGCATCTTTTTCAGATTTGTGAGAAAATATTTTTAAAAGATCTCTAGGGGAAGATTTGCGAATTCAAAGGGTATGATGATTTAAAAAGTTGTGAGATGCAGGCAAACTGCCCTCCGAGAGGCTTTACCAATGACAACTCCTGTGATGCGACATTTTAGTCTGGGCATGAACTCAACGCTGACTTACTTGCCCTCTTCAAACTCCTGCAGAGGCAAGTGGCATCCACACCCTTGTCACGTCTGGGGATTTCTCCTGGACGCTCCGTTCAGCACTTTGCCTATCATCAGTGAATGCCCATGCTGGGTACTGATTCTTTTTTATCTGTCAGGTATGTTGTAAATATTTCTCCCATCTGTTAGTTGTCTTTTATCTTTGTATACGATGTCTTTTTCTTACAGATGCTTTAGGATGTGATGACATCAACTCTGTTGATTTTTGCCTTTCCCACCTCTAGGTGGTTTTAGACTTTTTTTTTTTTTTTT
>SJYT01011462.1:188378-245909 GCA_006410635.1 Cephalophus harveyi
GGCCTTGTTTTTGTTGACTGTATAGAGCTTCTCCATCTTTGGCTGCATAGAATATAATCAATCTGATTTCGGTGTTGACCATCTGGTGATGTCCACGTGTAGAGTCTTCTCTTGTGTTGTTGGAAGAGGGTGTTTGCTATGACCAGTGCATTTTCTTGGCAAAACTCTATTAGTCTTTGCCCTGCTTCATTCCGCATTCCAAGGCCAAATTTGCCTGTTACTCCAGGTGTTTCTTGACTTCCTACTTTAGCATTCCAGTCCCCTATAATGAAAAGGACATCTTTTTTGGGTGTTAGTTCTAACAGATCGTGTAGGTCTTCATAAAACCGTTCCACTTCAGCTTCTTCAGCGTTACTGGTTGGGGCATAGACTTGGATAACTGTGATATTGAATGGTTTTCCTTGGAGACGAACAGAGATCATTCTGTCATTTTTGAGATTGCATCCAAGTACTGCATTTCGGACTCTTTTGTTGATCATGATAACCAGAGACGCAGACGAAAACAGTTACAGGCCACTATGTGCACTCTATGGTAGTACTTGAAAGACTAGGGACTTTGGAGAGATTTCCAGCAAAATGCACATGTCCAGAATTGATCCAAGAAGAGGCAGAAAATCCATACAGACACATCACCAGAGAAGAAAAACAGAAGATATTACTAAAAGTCTACCACTAATGAAAACAGCAGGCATGGAAGGCTCTACTGCTGAGGTCTCTCTAACTTTCAGAGAAGGCTGCAAACTTGGCCGCGAGGAATGTGTAGTTTTCTCTGACACTGGGAGGCACAGGAGGGCAGGCCTGGCAATGGAGGACCTGCTCCTTTGTTGGACGGATGGGCGGATGGATGGCTGCGGGGTAGATGGGTTGAGAGATGTGAATGTGTCAGTGAGTGGATGCTGGATAGAGAGGTAGGTGGATGACTCACTTACTTACTTGGTGGCTGTGAGGCCAGCTGATTAGACTGGGAATTCACCATGAAGGGAAAGACAGGTTCACTGGAATAAAAGGTCGGAGGGGGAGGGAGGCATGGCTGTGCCTCCCTTTGGAAGCCTCGGGGGCTGGAAGGGCAACTGAGCAGTGGCAGGGCTTGGCACAGCGGCCAAGGTCAAGGAGAAGCAAGGTTCAGATGTGGGAGGGAATGCAGTGGAATTAAGAAATGGAGCCGTAAGTGAATGGAGGCAATGAAATGACAGGCGTGTGGGGCTGGGAACACATACACGGCATAGCCTTTAAAAGTAAAAATAGGGTTTTTAGTGAACTTGGCAGAAGATGGCCCAGAAGTGCCCCTAAGGAACAAGCAAAGCCAAACTTTCCCCTTCAACTTGTGGAGCAGAAGGAGGACTGAACGGAAGGAGGGCTTTGTCCAACAGGCTCCAAGGGAAGGAGCCAGCTCCCGTGAAAGATGCCCACTGTTGCTGCTTGCAGACTGATGATATCTAGAAATACACTGAGCGCTGCTCACCCTTCTTCTTTCAGGGGTGGGTTCTTAGAAGGGCAGAACCTCTGAGGGAAGTTTCAACCAGGTTCCCTACCCACAAAAGGTGGATGTGTACAGCGGTCTCCAAGTATAACTGGGGATGACACCACATGGATGGTTTGGTTGACCTCTGTGTCTCGGGCGCCTGGCACATAGCAGCCACTCAGCAAGATGTCTGCTGAAAACACAAGTGACTTGTCTGCTCCTCCTTAGATTTTCCAGGGTCTTCCACACCCTCTCCTCTCAGTTCCGCAGTCTCCTTTGTGCTCCCGAGTCCCACTTCCAATCACTTGGAAATTTCAGGAGTCAACATATTAAGGCTAAATATTAATGTATTCAAAACAACTATTCTCGTTCACGCAGGTATGTGCTGGGGAGAGACCAGGGTGGATGTTCTGTCCCGTCTCCTCCCCTTCAGTGGGAATGCTTTCTGGACACTGCAGTGGTTGGGAGTGAGAAGGAGCCAGGAGGGAAGTCAGGGCTCTCGTTAGCCGAGAGAAGCATTTTGTGGATACCCTCTTGCTCTGAGCGCTTTACAGGCACACTGGGGCACTCTGCCTCCAATAGGAAATGCAAGTCAGAGACCTTGCTCCTAGTAGATGAGCTGTCATGGAGAGAGGGGTTGCTTACTTCACATCAACAACAAGGTGAAGTCCCAAAGACCCAGGATTTGGAGATCATAACAGTTACTCAAAGCTGTGGCTGGAAAAGGACAGAGGCAGGGGCCACAGAAGGTGACGGGGAGGCTGCGAGAAAGGGGCCGGCGCCTTGGCTGCAGGAAAACCAAGGGGTTTAAAAGCAGGGAGGCTGGTGCGCTGAGACGCCGGGAACAGCTCAACGTCTAGTAGCTCTAGTGGGTTAATCGTGGGACCTCAGGCCCGGGCCATGGGTCCCTTTCTCAGGAACCAGCACCCAAGACCCCCACGACGGGCAGCCTAGGCGTCTGGAGCCCACGGTCCGGGCTTTGGCCGCATTGCACACACTGCCGCCTTTATCCTGAGGAGGCCAAGGCTGTGGCTGGCCTGGGAACACGGCAGCCTTTGCTGCCACCACAAAGCCGCATAGAAACGCCAGCTGCTTCGCTAACCTGTGGCATTTTTCTCACAAAATGCTGCCAGAGGGGTGGGTTCACAGGACTCTCACTGCAGAGATCAAGCCGAGTCCTGCCTGTTCTTCCTTTTGTCCCCACCCCCAGCCTGGGCTGGGCCTCCCCTGCCCAGCCCTCCGCCCAGCCCTCCTCGGGCCAGCCCTCCCCTGCACCCTGCACCTCCATCCCCAGAGCAGGGGCGGAGTGGGGGGGAATGACCCACCGGTGAGGTGCCCCAGCTCCGCTCGCAGCCGGTTTCCCAGCTCCAGGAGCTGCTCCTTCTCCAGGCGCAGCTGCAGGATCTTCCTGGCAGCCTCCTTGAGCTTCCTCTGGAGTCGGGGCACAGACAGGACCTGCAGGGGCTGCGTCCCATGGTCCTCTGTCCCCGCGGGTCCCCCGTCTGCAGGAACCTGCAAACAAATCCACACGGCAGAGACCATCAGACGGCAGAGACCATCAGACGAGCCTGGGGTTGTGGCGGGGGGTGGGGGGGTAGGAGGAAGTGGGAGTGAGAGTGTGGACGGCGGGAGCCACTACCTGACCAACTGTCCCAGAACCCACACCACTGGGTGACGTCCCTCCAGCCTAACAGACAAACCTGTGTCCCTGCAACATGATGCATCCACAGCAGCCTTTGCTCTCATTGCAGGGGGGGGGCGGGAGGTGGGGGGAAGTACGTGATGAAGGTCGTCAAAGCTCCCAGGCCAAGGCTTGCCTGCCCTTGCTTACTCTGTGGCTTCCCCCACCCCCTCACCACCAGTGCTTTTGTGTCTTTCCAGTAAAGACAATGAGCAAGCAGCCCAGGCCCAGGACCCATGAGCGCTACACATGTGATTACCGCCTCCTCTGCTGGCCCCTCTGTCATAGGCTGGGTACCTGCTGTCTGTCTGGTGTGGAAGGGGGCCGCGGAGACCCGAGGTGGGCCCGTGAAGGTAACCCAGCCTCGGTTACTCTTTCTCCAGCCCTGGACATCGGTGTGGCTGGGCCCCTCTCCAGTGCCCCCTCTGCCCTCACTCGCTCAGCACGTTGCTTCCCCTGCCTCCTCTCTGACTTCACCTGTCCAGACTCCTAACTCAGACACTTTCTCCACCTGTCCTTCAGACTTCCCTCAACCATCACAGGCTGGCCCAGGTTTCCCACTGTCCTGACCCTGACGCGAGTGCAGAGAAAGCAAAGGAGGCCAAAGGCAGGAGCAGCGGCTGCTTGGGGTCTCAGCTTGTTGGCCAGGAGGTAGTCCCAGGAAAAACATCCAGGGTCTGCGCCCCCTTGACCGGGCGGCACCATGAGGCCCTTCAGTCTACCACTGGCCCAGCTGTCCCATTTCCCACTGTCCCATGGTCCAACCGTGTGGCTCTTACACACACATGCTGTCCCACCTAGAGGGGGTTTTGGAACGGGGTGGGGTATAGAGAAAAGAGAAAGGGAAAAAGGGGAATGTGTGTGCCTGCCTTTGTGCTGGGCAGAGGCCCAGGAAGAGCCAGTGGTGTCCAAGGCCCCGAGAGAAGCAGGTGGCCTACTTAGGCATAGCTATTGCTGACACCTATGAAAAGCTGCACTGCTGACCCAGCCAAGCGAACTGGCGCCAGAACGAGGAACCTGCGCTGTGTCCCTGGAACAGACCAGCACACCCTGTCCTGGGCCAGTTTCCTGGTGTCTTTTCAGGGCTGGCATGCACCTGAGCCCTCCTATGGCCTTGGAGCCATGGGGACTGCACAGCAGTGCCTCCAGCACATGCCTGGCATGTGGCGTGAAGGGGGCATATGGAGGTGAGATGGCAAAGGGAACATCAGAGAAAGGCCTTGGCTCAGGGTCTCTCAAGGGCACAGGACCAGGACTGGTGGGAGACCTGGAGTGTGAATTCACACACAGGCTGCACAGGCCCCAGGCGGCTGACATGACGACCCCTTTGGAAAGTCGCACAGCCCTGGGGTTGGGGCACCAGCCCGGTCAATTCTCCAGGCTTGGTCCTTCTCTACAAGGATATGCTGTAGGATTATCTTGTGTTATCTGAAGTAAAATCCTGAAAACAGAGACTTTCCAAACCTTAGTAATCAGAACACTTAGAAATCTAAAAATCTCTTCAAAAGTAACACCCCTGCACCACCACTCCACCCCACCCCTCACCCCCCACCCAGCAAAGATGGCCATTGGCCTGAGCCGAGGAACCAACGCTGCCCAGGACGTGGCAGCACTCCGGGCTGGGGAGTCCTGATCTTGAATGGTCCATGCTCTTTCACACAGTGATCACACGTGATGAGCGG
Organism: Cephalophus harveyi; assembly: GCA_006410635.1. Classification (NCBI taxonomy): domain Eukaryota; kingdom Metazoa; phylum Chordata; class Mammalia; order Artiodactyla; family Bovidae; genus Cephalophus; species Cephalophus harveyi. Next base: position 193,204 of record SJYT01011462.1, read on the forward strand.
GGGGCTGCAGCTGGGGCCCCAGCTCTCAAGCTCAGTTCCTGGTAAGATGAAGTTTATTTTGATGACCCTACAGCCTCAGCCCACAGTGACACAATGCTAACAATGACTTGAAGCACCTAGGAGCTTCTGCACTGCTACATTCAGGGGCCAAGGTCCCACCCTGTGACGGTCACATCCACCTGCCCCTACCTTGCTCGGGTGCCAGTCCCAGCATCTTGGCCAGAATCCACGCAGCAGAGGGGAAGCTTGAGGATTCCTAATGACTCTGTTCCCCAGGGAAGGGAGTGCCTGGGCTCCCCCATGCCCCACCCCCTCCCAAGAAGCCCTGTGGGGAGGCTGAGGACCAGGGAGCAGTGTGGGCTCCAGTAGGAGGGAGAGCAGCGCCGGCAGCCAGCACTTCCCCCTAGTGGTCGAAGCCGGGAGAAGCCCAGTAGGCGCCCTGGGGTCTGGGCAGAGGGGCCCACGGGAGGGAGGGGTCTGGGTAAGCAGAGAAACAGGGAAGCGTGACCATGCAGCCTGAGGGGAGCTCCGCGGTCTGCAGGTCCCTTCTGGGTTGGAAGTCTGGACTTGATGTGGCAGAATCTCATCCCCAGGGAGAAGCTGCAGGGGTGGCCTGAGGCCCCACGCCCCTGTCTCACTGCTGGTGCTTCCTCCCCTCTCCACATACATCTCTCTCTGAACCATCTGAGGGTGAGCTGGAGACATTGCACCCCTTTATGCCCCGATACTTCAGTTTGTACTTTCTAGAAATAGGGACATTCTCTTAGTAATCACTTAAGAAAACTCCCCAGATGGCTGACCCAATCCATCTGGAAAGCTGCACAGCCTCTAAGGGTGCAAAGGCTGAGGGGGTGGGGGAGCGGCTAGGCCATCCTTCTCTCGGCTTGGTCCTCCTCTATAGGAACATGGCAGAAGTTTTACAGGGCCATGGCATTATGACCTAACGCACAGTTCACAGGCACCTCCATCAGCTGCCCAGAGGACACCCTTTATGGCCTGTTTCGCCTGCCTGGGGTCCATGTCCCGGGTCCCCTCAGTCCTTGACAGAATGCTCTCAACAGGAGAGGCTGCGTGTTTAGAATCCCTCGCTCAGGATCTGTCCAAAATCTCATACTTGGGAGTCAGGAGTGAGGCTGTCCCTCTCCTGTCCATTGGCCCATGATGTCCGTCTGTCCCAGTGTCGGCAAAGGGAGCTGACCCCTTGGAAGTGGCGTCCACAGGCTGCTGCGCTGGAAAGCTACTGTCCTCCCTTCACAATAAGAAGAACTTGTGGGGAGATTCCTCATAAACAGCTTGTCCAGAATTTCAGCATCCACTGACGACATTCCCATGGTGTCACTCCCTTCACATCCTTGGCTGATGTTCTAAGTAAGAAAGAGTTTCCCTCTCTCCTTCCTTCCCTTGTCAGTTTATTTGCATCAGCATGAATGTAAATTTTGGTAGGCAAATTATAACTGTGACTTCACGAGTGATTAGTATGGATCTGGTCAGTGGGAGCCCTTTAGCTGGCTCCTGCCCCCTTGTCATGTCTCTGCGGCGGTGGAATCGGCCTCTTACCCTGGTTTTTCTCTACAGAGCAGGAAGTTCAGGAATGCGATCTGGGCACTAGCTGTGTGCTCACCCACCCTGGGGAGCCACTGTTCCTTGGCTCCCAGTGGATGGAGCCAGGATGCGTGAACACCCCTCTCTTCAAAGTAACCCACGAGTTTAACCTGGTGACTCCAACCCCAATTTGTGCCCCAGAGGTACCTCAGCCCTCCTCACCACCGTTTCCCCTAGTCTTGGAAGCCTGATGCCCACAATCTCTTCTCTGGGCACCCAACACACAGCTGGGCAATTACAAGTGGAGCTTGGATTGGGTGGGCCTAGCCTGGGCCAAGGGTTTCCTGTGCCTCCAATTTTTCACCCTAGGAGTGACCTCACCAAGGTCATGGGACACCTAGACCTGGAAGGAGGTGGGACCCTGACAGCTGTGCAGAAACTACAAGACCCAGAGAGCTCACTCAACACCCACCCTGGGAGAACAGCCGTGGGCCTCAAGTTGCTTCAGATCCCAGGCTGTCTGCCAAGAGATAAGTACCTCAACTTTAATTTCCACTCATTTGCAGGGTTTCTTCCTCTTTCGCTCAAAGCAGGCAGGGTCAGTGAGTTCTGTGAGGGCTGCTAACAAGGGAGCTACGAGGCCCACTGGGGCTGCAGCAAGCCCCTGGCAGCACCTGGAGAAGCCGTGGCCGTGGCGGGACAGCAGACACGTCACCGCCGGCGACTGCTGCCCAGCTGGGCCTGGAGCCGCTGGACTTGACGCCTGAGATGCAGGGCCGTGCAGATGTCTGAGGCTCCTGGGGATGGCATCCACCTACCCATGGCACAGAGGGTTCACTTCCACTTCCAGTGTCCCCACAGCTCAGACTCCCTCAGCCTCCCCCTCACCAGCCCCTAAAGACACTCCTCACATGTCTGCCTCCGCCAAGGCACAGCGGCCCCCCACGGTGTTCAATGGGCCAGACAGCGTCCTGGGCTGCGTATGCTCCTTTCGAGGCCCTTCACAGCCCCCGATAGTGGGTCCTGGAGTCGGGTCCCTCCTGTGTCCCTAAGTCACTCTCCTTGCTTGGTCTGTGGGATGAGAGCCACTTGGCAGGGGCTGGGGTGGGTGGGGAATACAGTCAATGCTGTTTCTGCCTGAGGACTCTCAGCACCTTCCAGATGTCATCTTATTGTCTCTAACACCTCCCGCTTACAACTGTCACCATCTGCAAACAGGTGACACGGGTAACTGTAGGTCACCATCTGTGATCGCAGGTAACTGACAGCTCTAAGGAGGTGTGTCATGTGACATCCTGTGACAAAAGCCATTCCTTGCAGCATTTCTATAACGGTGTTCAGGAAGCGGCAAAGTAGCCTGTCTGGTAGGCACGCAGGGAAAACGTGCTGTGGGAGAACTCACGCCCTGGCCTGGGACCTTGGCCTAAACCCAACCATGGAACTGGAGGGGGCTGGGTGCCAAGGGCCTGACCGGGACCAGGACACTAGGTGGCCTAGTGGCCAATGCTCCAGGCAGTATCTCAAACACTCTGAGAAGCTCATGAGATCCACAGGGTCCACCCCGGGGGTCTTCTGGAAGGAAAAGTCACCTTGTTACATCCATTCCAGGGCTTCCCAGGTCTTTGAAGCACATGGTCAAGGCCTCCTGTTCCAGAGGACGGAACGGCCCCCTTCATGTGTGCAGGCTCCCTACATAGTTTTAAATGAGGGCTCTCAGCGACCTGCAGGACAAGGGTGGGGTGGCAGCCCTTTACAGCGTCTGCAGAGAACAGCCCAGACAAAGCCAGCCCCGCCAGGGAAGGAGAGGGAGGGAGGGGAGGGCTCCCCACCGGCCAAGACCGCACCCCAGAGCCGTCCCGCACAGGATGCAGAGCACCACGGGGCACCCACCTCTCCTCCAACAGCTGCAGTATCTGGGGCCTTTGGTTGCTGCCTGCCGGCAGCGCCCCCATTTTCCTTCCGAGCTGACCCAAGATGCTTCTCCAGCTCGGCCACCTGCTTCTGCAGCTGCAGAGCCTCCAGGTGCACCTGGTCCAGCTCGTGGGGAAGCTCTCGCTGGATGGTGTCCACATCCAGGGGTTCCTGCAGCACCTGGGGGGCCATTTTAGAGGCAATGTTAGGAAGGAGGCAGGCTCTGGGAGGGGGTCTGGAACAGATCAGCAGGGAGGACTGGGAAGCAGAAGAAGGAAGATACTAGGTGGCATAAAGTCCAGAAAGATCAGAAGGACACATGCCGGTCAGCCTTCCCTCTCTGGCTTAATTCCAACCTCCATTAAGACTGCGCCCCCGCAACCAAGCCACTGCACTTCTGCATGAGCAGCCTGGGTCAGCTGCAGGGTGGCAGGGAGGCACGTGAGCAGAGTCCAGGCCAGAGCTCTGGGGCCACCCTGTCTTTCAGCTGCCTCTTTGCACATCTGCTCTCCCAGGATAAAGAGGGAAAGACAGGCAAAAAGAGAGACACACTTCTCTACAACCTCAACTTTCCCATTTTATTCTCAGGAAGATAAGATACCATCTTCCTATTCCGGAGGCTTCCACCAGGCTTCCACCTGGTGGCTCAGCTGGTAAAGAGTCTGCCTTAATGCAGGAGACCTGGGTTTAATCCCTGAGTCAGGAAGATTCCCTGGAAAAGGGAACAGTAACCCATTCCAGTATTTTTGTCTGGAGAATTCCATGGAAAGAGGAGCCTGGCAGGTCACAGTTTATGGGATCGCAGAGTCGGACATGACTGAGTGACTAAAACTTTCCTGTTCCAGGGATTTCTATAACGAGTTTGTAATGAATATTTTATTCTTCGTCACATACACCAAAAAAGGTGATCATCTGATAAACAAACACTGTTGCTGCTGCTGCTGCTGCTGCTAAGTCGCTTCAGTAGTGTCTGACTCTGTGCAACCCCACAGACAGCCCACCAGGCTCCCCTGTCCCTGGGATTCTCCAGGCAAGACAATGGAGTGGGCTGCCGTTTCCTTCTCCAATGCATGAAAGTGAAAAATGAAAGTGAAGTCGCTCAGTCATGTCCAAGTAAAAACAAATAGAAAACACTTTAGGGTAGACTTTTTCCCTCAGGATAATCAAATAATCTGTGATTACCAACACAAATTAAAAGTTCTTATTTACATATTTATTTCCTGTTTGTAGCTTGTGGGGTGTGTGAAATCCTCATGGTGGGGCAGAACTGGGAAAGGGCACAGATCTGAAGGACCTCTGCCCTCATATGTGACCCAGGTCTGCAATCCCAGAAAGAAAAAAGCTGTCAAGTTCATTTCCACTGCAATAGCCCAACTGCTCTTCAGTCAAGATAAGACATCTGATTTCCAGGCACTGCCTGCTCCCCACAGAAGACACAAAGCTCCAAGCAATGTCTGTCACTAGCCAGGAGTTCTGTTTCACAGAAGATGCAGAGTCTGTAGGATGGTGTAACCTACATACTTATGGACTTGAAAGGACATGGGAAAAGGGCCCCATGGGAAAGAAACACCACAAGGCAACACGGAGGTGTGACACCACCAACACCAGCAGTAAGAGCTGTGCTCCCAGGGACCTCATCAAGACCATGAAAAGCTAAGGCAGGGAATGGGAGGAAAAGTCTGCAAATCACGTATCTGACCAGAGACTCGAACCCAGAAAATACAAAGAACTCTGATAATTCAACAGTGAGACGACAAACAGCCCAATTAAAAATGGGCAGAGCATACTCATGGACCTTTCTTCAAAAAAGACATACAAATGGTTGATAAGCACACGAAAACATGCTCAATGTCATTTTTTATCAGTTTAATTCAGTTGTTTGGTCATGTCCAACTCTTTGCCACCCCATTTCTTTTATCAAGAAAATGCAAATGGGCCACAGCGAGGTCCACCTCAAACCTGCTAGGATGGCTAGAGTCAAAAAGACAGAAAGCAGTTGCTGCTGGTGAGGACGTGAGACATGGGGGCCCTCATGCACCTTCTGGGAGTGGAAAGTGCGCAGCCACTGTGGAAATGTTGAGTGGTTCTCCAGAAAGTTAAGTGTAGAATTACCCTGCGATCAGGGATTCCACTCCTTTGAGTCTACCTGGAAGATCTGAAACAGGCACTTGGACAGACAGGAGTCCACCACATTGACAGCAGCCAAACGGTGGAAGCAACCCAAGTGTCCGGCAGATGAGCGGGTCCACTGAATGTGGGGTTCTTAAGAGGAAGTTTCGACCCCTGTTACAATATGGATGAACCCTAAGGACATTATGCTGAGTGAAAGCAGCCAGTCACAGAAGAACAAATACTGAGTGATTTCACTCATAGGAGGCTCCCAGAGGAGCCGGCTTCACAGAGACCGGTAGAGTACAGTTTACCAGGGCTGGGGGCAGGAAACAGGGAGTTAAGTGTTCAATGGGGACAGAGTTTCTGTTCGAATGATAAAAATGTCCTATTGGGAATAGACCCTGGTGATGGGTACACAATACTGTGAATATACTTAACGTTACTGAATTGTACACGCAAAAACGTCAAATTCTGTTATGTATATTTTACCAGAATTTAAAAAAAAAAACTAAACAAAAGAGGCGTCACGCGGTAACAGCAATAAAGCGCAGGCTGGGTCACCAGCCCCCGGTGCCAGGGTGGAGATGCACTGGAGTTTGTCCAGTTGTCCCACCTCCACCGGAAGGAGTGGGTCAGCCCAGCATCTGGTTACAACCTGTCCCCCAAAAGGCAGGGCCAAGGGGACTGCAAGGGCCGGCACTGGGTGAAGCATCTGGAGTCACAGACAGTGGTGACCAGCACATGCTCTTGCCGCAGCTCAGTGCCTGGGCTTGACGTGGGTCCCTGGACTCGCCCAGCACACCCTGGGTGGGCAGAGACAGGCCCTGCGTGTCAACGGCCAGCACTGTCCCCCCTGCCCTGGACTCCCCTCTGTTGTCCACCAGGTCCTCGCCGTGTGCCTTCCAGGGACACATGAGAGGCGAGCCAGCTGCTCCCAGCAATAACCCCGTCCTCACGGGGAGCCGGAGGCACAGAGAGGCCACAGCAGACTCCTGGGGCTCACTGCCACCCCAGCAGTGCCCTCAGCTGGAAGACCTACACAGTCGAGCATCAGGGGGTGGCCATACCTTCTGTCTCAGTCGTGCCACCAGGAAGCTCAGGAGATGCACTCTGTCTCCAAGCCTTCTGAGTGCCAGTCCCATGGATGCTCTATCGACTGGCACAGCTCCTCCTGCAGAAAGAGCGATTTTGTCAGAATAACATTCCTACCATCCTGGGGGAGCTTCCAACTGCCTGCTGTTGCCTCGAGAAGGACATCTGTGGTGTCCAGGGCAGAGGTGCGTAGGTATGTTCTTCTCTGCCCTCCTACAAGGATGGCTACTTGTCACTGCTGGTCCACTGGGACGTTGAAGACATTCTAAAGCTAAGTGGATGTAGCTGGGTGCCCACAAGGACTGAGACGAGATGCACATGAAGAACCACCTTTATGCCAAGAAAGTAGGAGTCTTTGCAGAAGAAAAATCCAGCTTTACCAGCTAGTGTCTGTTAGAGGCCGACCTGTGTTGACTCCTAGTCATGTGGCTAGGAATAACGAAAATGTCCACACAATCCACAGGTCAGAGAAGAAATCACAGTGGCTATTAGAAATTACTTTGAACCGAATTACCATAAAAGCACGGCTTATCAAAACTTAAGGAATGCATCTAAAGCTGTCCTTTCAAAAGTATTTATAGCCACAGAAGATTTTTTTTAGAAAAGAAGGATGAAAGATAAATGAGCTGAATGTCCATTTCAAAAATGAGGAAAAAAGCAAATAAGGTAGAAGAAAGGACAGAATAAGCCAATATTAGATGCATTGGAGAACGAAATGGCAACCCACTCCAGTGTTCTTGCCTGGAGAATCCCAGGGACGAGGGAGCCTCGTGGGCTGCCGTCTATGGGGTCGCACAGAGTCGGACACGACTGAAGTGACTTAGCAGCAGCAGCAGATGCTGAGGAAACACAAAACAATGTGTAATAGCAGATGACACAATGCTCAAAACATCCATGACAGAATCCAAAATCACTTGTTATGCCAACAAGGAAGATTGTACCTTGAATGATAAAAGACCATATCAAGAAGACAGATTAAAGCAATTCCAACAGGCAATAAAATACAGTCTCAAAACAAATGGAATATTGGAAGTTTCAGCAAAGGTATGAAAAAAAATTTTTTTTTAATGCAGATTTTAGAACTGAAACCATAATAAAAATCTCACTGGATGGGCTCAACAGAAGAAAGAACTGGTGAACTTGAAGAAAAAACAGAAAATTTCCAATCTGAACAATAGAGAAAACAGATTGGAAACAGACAGACAGAGCCTCAGTGACCCAGGGTAGAAAAACAAAAGTTCTAATACTCTTGCCATTGGAGTCCAAAAAGGAAGGACAGTGTGGAGCTAAAAAAAAATATTTGAAGAAGTAATGGTTGAAAACTTCTCACATTTGGTTCAGTTTCAATGCCAAAAGGATAAGCCAAGGAAATCTATGCCCAGACCATCATAATCAGATTTCTGAAACGAAAGACAAACTTTGAAAGCAGGCAGAGAAAAATGATTCAAAGGCAACAGACTTCTCATCAGAAACAATCATCTGATTTCTCCCCAGAAGAAAATGGTTTAAGTGCTGAAAGCAAAGAACTGTAAACTCATAATTTTATACCAGTGAGCATACTCTTCAGGGATGAAGATGAAACACAGACATCTTGGATGTAGGAAAACCTTGTGAGTCTGTCACGGCAGCCTTGCTGTAAAGGATCTGCTGAAATAAGTGCTTCAGACAGAAGGAACCTAGAATCAAGAAAGAGTCACAGAAAGGATAAGGATTCAAGGAAAGAATGGACCATGCCTCTCCTCCTGAGTTTTTAAAATGATGTTTGACAGTTGAAAGCAAAAATGAGAATCCTGTCTGATGTGGTTCTCGATGTACACAGGGGTGGTATCTGCAACAAGAAATGGGGTGTTGAGGCCTGACTGGTGATAAGAACCCCACATTCCACTTGAAACTGCAAAGTGCTGACACTAGGTGACCGTGGTAAGTAAGGATACTGTAATTCCTGGGAAAAACACTAGAAAAAGTACCTAAAGAGATAGACCAAAAAACCAGATTAAAATAGAATGCTAAAAAATGTTCAAGTAACCCAGTGGAGCCAGAATCATGACAAAAAACACAAACTTGTATTACAATAAGAAAAGGAAGAAATTTCCTTAACCTGACACAAAAAAGTAATGATTAAACTTAAAAGTAAAGTGTTGAAAATTCTTCTCTGGGATTGGGAAGAAGGTCAGCTATGATCAACATCATACTAAACAGTTCAGTCAGGGGGAAATAATATAAGAAAAAAAAAAGTAAAAGATATCAGCATTGGAAAAGCCAAAAGTAAGACTTCCACTACCTGGGACAAGATGACTATGTAGGCAGAGTGTTCTGCCTGCCTTTTTCTTTCCTTCCTGAACAATCGAGCCCATAAATCATCAGATGGGTGGCTGGAAGTTACCCTCCGGGACTGATCTGCCTGAGAGCTGCAACCCAGCTGGCGAGGGAATCCGGGTGGAGGGCAGCCTGGCTCAGCTGTCAGAGCCAGGGTGGGCCTAGGTCAAAGGGTGGGGCCTCTGTGTGGGAAAAGGCCTCCGTCCTTGCTCACACCCAAGAACTGGATGGAAGAAGTAACGTATGGAGGACAAGGAGTCAGGCTTCTCGTTGGAAAAGGACGTTAAGAGAAATGGAAGTGGAGACCAGAACAAGCCTGTAAGGCTGGATCAACCATAGAGGAACAGACTGATGAATAAATTTGTCTTAAACACCATGAATTTCTGTTGCCTTAGCAGATGGATCCAAAACAATACTGCTAAGGTTTATGCAGAGGGTTCTGCCTGTAAGTTTTCTTCTAGGAGTTTTATGATTTCTGGCCTCACATTTAGGTCTTTAATCCATTTTGAGTTTATTTTTATACGTAGTGTTAGAGAATGTTCTAATTTTGCTATTTTACATGTAGCTAGCTGTCCAGTCTTCCCAGCACCACTTATTGAAGAGACTTTCTTTTCCTCATTGTATATTCTTGACTCCTTGATCACAGAATGAAATCTGGCCATTTGCAACAACATGGATGGACCAGAAGGGCATTATGCTAAGTGAAATAAGTCAGAGAAAGATAAACACAGTATGATGTCTATGTGTGAAATCTAAAAAATATAACTAGTGAATATAACGAAAAAGAATCAGACTCACAGACACAGAGAATAAACTAATGCTTAATGTGGGGATGGAGAAGGCAATGGCACCCCACTCCAGTACTCTTGCCTGGAAAATCCCATGGATGGAGGAGCCAGGTAGGCTGCAGTCCATGGGGTCACTAAGAGTCGGACACAACTGAGCGACCTGACTTTCACGTTTCACTTTCATGCATTGGAGAAGGAAATGGCAACCCACTCCAGTGTTTTTGCCTGGAGAATCCCAGGGATGGCGGAGCCAGGTGGGCTGCTGTCTATGGGGGTCGCAGAGAGTCAGACACGACTGAAGTGACTTAGCAGTAGCAGTAATGTGGGGAAATGGAAGCAGGGAGGGGTGAGATAATGGTAGAGAATTTAGAAGTACAAACCATTATGTATAAAGTAAGTAAGATACAAGGACATACTGCACAGGAGATGGTTCACTGTGCAGTGTTGAAAGGAGCCAGAGCAACGGCTCTCTCAGCTGCTAGTTCAGTTTTTAGTCACCCAGTTGTGTCCGACTCTTTGCGACCTCATGAATTATAGCACGCCAGGCCTCCCTGTCCATCACCAACTCCCGGAGTTCACTCAAACTCACGTCCATCGAGTCCGTGATGCCATCCAGCCATCTCATCCTCTGTCGTCCCCTCCTCTTCCTGCCCCCAATCCCTCCCAGCCTCAGGGTCTTTTCCAATGAGTCAGCTCTTCGCATGAGGTGGCCAAAGTATTGGAGTTTCAGCTTTAGCATCAGGCCTTCCAAAGAAATCCCAGGACTGATCTCCTTTAGAATGGACTGGTTGGATCTCCCTGCAGTCCAAGGGACTCTCAAGAGTCTTCTCCAACACCACAGTTCAAAAGCTGCTAATGGGGGAGGAAATGATGTGAACAGTCTGGTCTGACCATCAACCGAAACATCCTGCTGCTCAAAAGAATTCAGACAAGAATACACACTTGTAATTCCACTTATCTGAAAATTCACCCATAGGGTGAGGAGTCAGGAGAGTGGCTGGCTCGGCGGGAGGAGGTGGGGCTCTTGGGGTGGCACCTTTGTAACGTCTCCTTGGGCTGTGTTCCTGGGAAGTCATTAGACAGAGCATACAACACGAGACGAGGACGCTCACCGGTGGTATCTGCGGAGGCCGGGACGCTGGGTTGAGCGCAAGCACGGGACAAGGATGTCTTCCAAGGCTCTAACACATCTAGTTGCTCCTCCAGTGTTTTAAATTTATGCTTTAGGTTTTGCATTTCTGCTTCAAGGGCCAGAACATAACCTTCCAAAAAACACAGTAAACACATAGGCAGGGGTGTTTACACTCTCACCCTTTATCTGCCGCCCGCGCCCCCGGCCCAACCCTCAAGACTGTCCCATGCTGTGTGTCACCAGGTCGCCATGCTCTCCGAGTGGGCCCCATGATCAGCAGCCCTCAGTCCTGTGATCCCTGATGCAGAGCTGACAATCCCATCCTGAGCGCAGGCGCCAGAGGTGCTGGCCCACCACTCACCATCCTTTGAGTCCCTGCCCTCAACAGCAGGAGGCGGGGCCACCTCTGTGGCTCGGGATGCTCCCCCGAGGAAAGGCCTGGTCCCCTAGCAGAGCGCAGTGCCAACCAGCCCCTGGTCCAAGTCTGTCTCTGGTTTTCAGATGTGTCACGTGTGCATCCTTCCCTTTTTCCCTCCATGAACCAATACAAAGTTTTTATTGTACATAAAAAATATGACTTAAGTTCCTTTCTCTTGGAGGGAAAGCAGCTGTCATACTTTGACATAATCTATAATGGGGATGCTCATTTTTAAGACTCCAAGTGAAGCCTATTTATGGACACGGTAGAGATGACTCCTCATCTTCCCTGTCCTCCTTGCTCACCAGGAACCGCAGAATCCGCTGCTGCCTTTGGGTCAGGCTGGTTTGTTTGTGAGGTCTCCCCTCCTAACCGGGCAGAAGGAAGAATTTGGTCACTTAGAGCTTCCATTTCTTTCCTCATTTGTGCAATAACATTTCGCAGACTTGTGTTCTGCTCTTTTAGGTGCTGGATCTCACTAGACGGAAAGCTTTTATTGATTTCTTCTCCTTGATACCTTAGAGGCCTCTGTCAAATACAGAAAAAAGAAAGAGAAAATGGTTAGAGCCAAGAACAAGTGATTCCTTTGTGCGTCTGAGGTTGGCTGTGTCTGTGTCTGCCAGCACCCTGCAGCCCCCCTGTCCCTGCTGCCCCTCATCTGTCCTGGAGGTGGGTAATATCGGCAGAACTATGAAAATGCTTTTTCTTTTATGTTTCATAAAGACAAGACCACTGTTTTTCAAAGATAATTTTTATTGAGATTTGGGGATCTTCCTTTTTAGTAAAAAAACCCATCATTCACCCATTAAAGGGGCAGTTATTAAAAAAAAAAAAAAAAAAGAAACAGAGACTTCCCTGGGGGTCTGGTGGCAAAGACTGTGCTCCCAATGGAGCAGGCCTGGGTTCGATTCCTGGTCAGGGAACTAGATCCTACATGGTGCAACTAAGACCCAGTGCAGCCACATAATATAAATAAATATCACAAAAGATGGACAATAACAAGTGTTGGTGAGGATGTGTAGAAAATGGAACCCTTGTACACTGTAAAAGGTAAAAGTACTCAGTGGTTTGTAAATGTAAGATGTAACACAGCGCAGCTGCTGTGGAAAACAATCTGGCTGTTCCTCAACAAAGTAAACACAGAGCTGTTACATAACCCAGCAAGTCCACTCTTGGGTACAGACCTGAAGAAGTGAGAACACAGATCCACACAGAAACCTGCAGACGTGTCCGGAGCAGCTTTAATCCTAGTAGCCAAGATGGAAACATCTAAATGTCCACCAACAGGTGACGGATAGACAAAGTTAACACCATGAAGTATTATATAGCCATAAAAAGGAATGACGTTCTGACACACACTGCAACATGGATGGAACATGAAAACATCATGCTGAGTGATAGTCGAGCACTTTAAAGCAGTTCGCATAAATATACTCCAGGATTTAAAGAAAAATATGAAAAAACAGAAATAGAAGATGTCAAAAAAAACAAAATAGCATCTACAGAGATGAAAAATACATTGTCTGAAGGAAAAATTCACTGGACAGGATGGGATTAAGAGCAGATAAGATACTACAGGAGGAAAGGCTCAGTGAACATAAACACAGAGCAGCAGAAAGCCTCAAACTCAAGAACAGAGTGAAAGACTAAAGGACAAGTACAGCAGAGCTCTAATGGCTGCAGAACAGTGTGAAGCAGACATACACGAACCCAGACCAACGAGGGGGTGGAAAAGGATTCAGAACGCGCTGGCAAAAGAATTTCAAATCTGATGAAAACCTAAGTCCACAGATCCAAGAAGTTCAACAAACCCAAAGCAAGACAAACACAAAGAAAGTCACACCAAAGAGCACATCATGGTCAAACTGCTTAAAAACGGTGATGAAGGAAATCTCTTAAAAACCACCAGAGGAAAAAAAGGCACATTACATTCCTGCGGAAGGACAAATAAAAGAACTGCCAACTTCTCATAAGAACCAATGAAACCTAGAAGACTTCCCACTAAGATACCATGCTGAGAGGTCTGGCCATGGAGTTGAGCTGGGGTGAACGGTGGGCCAGCTTTATTCCAGAGAGCACTAGGGTGAACTAAAGTTGTAAAATTTCTGCAGTGGTATATATTACTTTTGTTTCCAAAGTGAAGCTCTTTCTTCCGTTACCGCTAGTCCCCAGCTTTTCAAGCCACCTCTGGCTCCGCTATGCACCTGCCTGCCTCCTTCCAGCCACTGCTCTGGCCCCACTGCTGCTAAGTAGCTTCAGTCGTGTCCGACTCTGTGCGACCCCAGAGACGGCAGCCCACCAGGCTCCCCCATCCCTGGGATTCTCCAGGCAAGAACACTGGAGTGGGTTGCCGTTTCCTTCTCCAATGCATCAAACTGAAAAGTGAAGGTGAAGTCGCTCAGTCGTGTCCGACTCCTAGCGACCCCAAGGACTGCAGCCTTCCAGGCTCCTCCGTCCATGGGATTTGCCAGGCAAGAGTACTGGAGTGGGTTGCTACTGCCTTACTCTTCCTCCTGCAAACATCCAACCTCCCTCTCTGTGCCCACTGGGCCATTCGCCACCTTCTCTGCAGCAGAACCTTAGGCTGCTCCTGCTCAGGCAGACAGCAGAGTGGTCGGGGCTGTGCCAACTGGCTGGCACTGCTCACATTCTCCCTCTGCCACCTGTGGGGAAGGGACCACCCCTCTTAGGGCCTCAGCTTCCTTGTCCTGAACAACAGGATCCACCTCAAAGTTGCAGTGCAGCCCCTTCTCAAGGTGAATCTTCTGTCCCTGTGGCTGCGTTTGCCCTAGCAGCCTGCCTGGTGGTGGTGCCTTAGTCTTTGTGGGGTGATCACTCTGGCCCTGCTAAGGCGCCATCATCAAAACTAGTGCCAAGCAAAGAGGAAGCTGTGGCCACAGCCAAGAGGCTGCCTGTCTGTGCAGTGCAACCAGTGGTGGGCTCAGCGCTCCCCAGGAAGTGCCGTGTCTTCCTCCCTGAGCAGAATCTGTCTTGGCTTCAGTGCACAACAGACCCCCTGCTGCTCCTACTTAGTGTCTGCCAGGGGCCCACCTCTACAGAACTCAGCACCAACCGCCCCCTGCCAGCCAACATCCGCAGCCTTACCAGGCCAAACCCTTAACCTGGTCACAGTATTAAGGCCCTGAAGGGGGGACACAGGTGTTTTGCTATTATCTGGACGATTCCAGACTTCATTCCTCTGGGCCAACAGAAGCTTGCACAGCATCCTCCACCACCCTGGGCCCCTGCTCGGTAAGGAAGTCACAGCTCTGCGTTAAGACCACCAGGCCAGCTCACCTTCACTGGTGTCTGAGGTGCTGCTCTGCCACGCCCCCTCATGTTGCCTCCAGGGTCCCCTGTACAGAACAGAGGTGCACACCCCCCCCACTCTGCGTGCAACACTTGTTTCTGACCCCCCGGCCATTTCTAAGGTTCCTGTTCACTTAACAAGGCAACCAGCTGCTGACAGGCCTCCCTGACCAGCTGAGCTGGTGCTTGGAGACAAATGTCTTCTTGTAATTGCCAGCCTGGCGGTAAAATACAAAAAAGAAAAATTTCGGTAGGGAGGCTCATTAATAAAAACAACAAAAAAGAGGCATTTGTTTTCTTTCTATGCCCTAGAGAAGGCACCCATGCAAAAACCACCAGCGATGAGTCCCCAGGACCACAGGTGACCCTGGAGACTAGGCTTGGCCCCTCCTTTCCTCCTGGGAACACCAGTGCTCCCAAGCTTGACCACTGGCTGAGTGTGAATCTTCCCAGAGGTTTATTAACAGACACACCTTCCGGAGCTTGACCCCTAGGGCATCAGGCCTTGTATCCCCTGCTGGGATGCTCTCATGTGGCCTTAATTAATCATCCATCTTAACTAATCACATCCATAAAGACCCTATTTCAAAAAAAAAAAAAAAAAGACCCTATTTCCAAGGAAGGTTGCATCCTGAGGCACCAGGGCTAGAATATGCCTTTCGGGGCCACCATTCACCCCAGGGCCGTCCCATAGCTGGGGTCAGGCTCTGGCTGGCACACAGCGGCACGGGAGTCTGTGCTTTTTGAGAGGAACGGCCATCGTCACATATCAAACTGCTCAGTCACCACATGTGAAGAAGAGTGTTTTAGGATAAAGCTCTAACCTCTTTGTTCTCTGTGTTACCGTCTGCCATGGTACAATATCTGAATTTGATGTTTTTTGATATTTCAGATACTAAAGACACAAAGAAGATTGAGTGCAGATTCCCATTAGCTGGTTGAGCCTTGGTCTCACCTTGTGTGAACAGTCATCTTAAAAGAAACATGGCTGAAAAGATCTACCTCCAGTGCTGATTCTATTTGGCATGTTTTCCCTCTGGCTGGGGTAATGGGTATCTCCAAGGGGCCCGGGAGGAAGAGCTGCAAGGGAGACTCAGGAGGGCAGCCCCTCACCTGAGCCTCCTCCCCAGGGAGCAGCCCACGCGTCTGCAGAGCCTGCAGGGCCTGGTCTCTCTCTCGTGTAACGGCTTTCAGCACCACCTCTTGGTCACACAGCCGCCGCTCCGTCTCCTGGAGCTTGGCAACAACCTGGGGAAAACGCAGACTCAGTTCATCTTGGGAGGATCAGAAAGGAGCGGTGCCACTTTCAAGGTCCAGACAAGCTCCCTACCCTGCTGGGAAGCAGAGAGCAGACATGAGGGTGAGAAACCCCAGGAAATATGTGGCCGTCAGAGCCAGAGGAGCCCAGCAAATGCTGGGGCCGCCTATGCTTCCCGCTCCAGAGGCAGCTGCCTGGCCGTTAGAGAAAGGCTGCGGGCAGGGACTCATCCCTGCAAGTTCTGCTGTTATAAACCAAACTCCTCAGTGAGGCCAAGTGCGTGCAAGCGCAAAGGATAACCTGGTGAGGGCCCAAGCCGGCTCCATGCTGCAGTGGACATTCCAGCCTTCCTTCTGCAGAAAGAAGTCAGACAGCCCAGGGGAGTGCAGACCTGATCTCTGGCCGCTGTCAGGCCCTGAATCAAGTCCTCGGCCTGCTGGTACTGCTCCCGCTCGACACTTTCACAGCGGCGCTGCCAGTCCAGCTCTAGCTGCACCTTGTCACGCTCTAGGTTCTGCTCCCTCTCTACCGCAAGAGACAGCTGCTGTTTGTACCTGCAGGGGTAAAAGGTGCCAACATTAACACTGTCCTGAGGTTCCTTTGGGCTGTGATATAGCTGAGATGGGAGGCGTCCCTCCTGGGCTCCCTGGCCAGCCATGTTCACGGTCTCAGCTGACACCTTCACACAGGCCCAGGTTCAGAGGGGAGCAGGCGGCCAGGCCCCCCAGTCCTGAGAAACTCAGCACCGAAGGAGATGAGGTCAAACTCAGTAAGAGACAGGAAGAAAGCCAGCAAACTCAGACAAACAAGAAAACAGCCACACTAGAGAAGTGCGGGAGGGTTCCCAGCAGAGCACACAGAGCTGGAGGGTCAACAGTAAGCTGAAAGGTCAAGCGTAATGCAGTGTCCATCTACTGGGGATTGGGAGAGATCAGAATGGAAGGAGGAAAGAACCACGCAAGTAGGAGGAACTGGTAGGCTCCGCCAGTCAGCACAGTGTCCTTAGGAATCATCAGAGGATGTCCAGGCACCCAGTGGAGACCCTGGCGTGCGTGTGGCACCAGGGCTAGACTGGCCCTCGCGGGGGATCTCATGTGCACGTGTGCTCAGTCACGCCTGACTCACTGTGGCCCCATGGACAGCAGCCTGCCCGGCCCCTCAGTCCACGGGATCATGGTATTCTCCGGGCAAGAATCCTGGAGCGGGCTGCCATTTCCTTGTCCAAGGATCTGATTGGAGGGACTAGATCTCCGTGTCTCCAGCATTGGCAGGTGGATTCTCTACCACTGAGTCACAAAGAGACCCTAGAGCCACCATAACAAAGATTTAAAGCAACCCTTAAACGATCAAGCTGCTCTGCTGCCGCTGCCGCTGCTGCTAAGTCACTTCAGTTGTGTCCGACTCTTAGCGACCCCACGGACTGCAGCCTACCAGGCTCCTCCATCCATGGGGTTTTCCAGCAAGAGTACTGGAGTGGGGTGCCATTGCCTTCTCTGAGCTGCTCAGTGGGACTAACCAATTAACTACCTACAGCTGAGCAGCAGGGGCCTGTGAAAGGAAGATGACCAACCTAGAGGCCTGCGCACACAGTGGCCACATATCTGACAGCCACGGACAGCTGTGACATGTGCAAGGAAGCAGGATACTGGCCTCTGTGCCACAGAAACAGACTCTCAACAGAGGTGGCAGGAAAATACGTAAAGCAGCTCCTGTAAATATGTTCAGAGATTAAAAGCAACCACACACACAGTGAGGAGAGAAATGAAAAGCAAAACGTGTGAAATAAAAACTTCACCAGCTTTGGGACTTCCTTAATGGTTCATGTGGCTGAGACGCTGTGCTCCCAATGCAGGGTGCCCGGGTTCGATCCCTGCTCAGGGAACTAGATCCCACATGCCGCAACTAAAGATCCTGCATGCTGCATCTAAGACCCAGTGTAGCCAAATAAATAAATAAAAATACCAACCCCCTGCAAAAAAACCCCTCACCAGTCTTTCTAGCAGATGAGACCTTGTGGGGAAAGTCTTAGAAGCTAGCAAAAGAACATCCGATTAAAGGAAAGAAAAGAGAAGAAAGACAATAATAAGGATAAGAATAGATATTGAAGTTGAAAACCGAAAAACCACTGAAAAAAGTCAAAGAAACCACATGCTGGCTCTTTGAAAAGATTTGTAAAATGAATAAATCTCTAGCTAGACTGATGAGAAGAAAAGAGAAAATATGTATCATCAATATGAGGAAGGGGAGAGGACCTTGTTACAGACTTTACACATATTAGAGAGACAGTAAAGAAATACTATAAACAATTTCATGTCAGTAAAGTCAACAATTAGATGAAATGAACAAACTCACTGAAAGACACAAATTACCAAGTGATACATGCACAAAACAGAAAATAGAAAATCTGAATATTCAAATAAATAACCAAAGAAACCAGACACAACAGGGTATAAACTGTCGGATTCTATGCAGATGAAATTCCAGAACAGGAGAAACCCATAGTGGCAGAAAGCAGTCCACAGGGTGCCAGGGAGGGAGGGGACTTTGGGAGATGGAAGGGGTTTACATGATGATGGCGCTGGTGGCTGTACCGCATACTTAAGTGTGTATTTGTCAAGATTCATCAACTGTACAGCTAAAATGGGTACATTTATTATATTTCAATGATTCCTTAGGAGAGAGAATATTACCTTTACTCAAGTGTTTGTTCTGGGTGATAGGAAAGACACCAAGACACTAGAACAAATCAGAACTCAAGAGATGATTCCTCACACGGGACGAAATAGCCCTGGTGCAGACTGGGAACTGTGCTCTGTGGGAAAGACCACGTCTGACCATCCGCCCTGCTGCCCCCATCTTCGCCCCCTTCCTCCATCACACACACCTTCCAATATCCTGCTGGCATCTGGTCAGCTGTGCCTTCAGCTTCATCTCCTCTTCCTGCAGTGACTGAACCTGAAGGTCTTTGGAGATCATCTCCTTGGATAGCTGAGCAATCTGGGCATCCCAGCTAGACTTTAGAGCTGATGCCTCTTCCCGAAGTCTAAACCAAGAAGGGAAGCGACGTGAATGTGGGCGTGGTTCTCACCCAAGCTCTCTTTTACAACACACACACACACACACACACGCAGTCCTCAGAGGAAATGCTGCAGATCAAGGTCTCTTCTATACACATCAGGGCACAGACTTCCCTGCCTAGATTAAGAAATAGTCCTACCCAAGAAGAAATATCTACCCATCCCTCCCAACGGCCCAGGCACTGACTAACGCCTGTACCACGCCAAGCCCACACCAAGTGTGTGAGGAAGTAGGAGCCAGGAGATGTCTCTTGGAGCCAGAGATCCTGAGACAGCACCATCTGACACACCTGGGCACCCTCTGCCATGCCTAGCACAGTCCTTCCACATACAGACATTCAACACGTATGTCCAAACTGAATAGTAAGATAAGGTTCTACATTCATTGGTACAATCTTGAAAATTTTCATAAATCTCCCAAGAAGCAAAACTTGAGAAAAACATCTAGAGATATTGACTGGAGTAGCTATGATATTAACCACTCAAAGCTTGCGGGGTAGTCACCCTATTTGCGGCTCCGGCCTGTTTCCCTCCTAAGCTGCATTCAGCATGCTGTGGGGTAAATACTATGGTCATGCACTGGCCACTGCCCAGAGCCACAGGCCCATAGGTGGGCCACGGACTGCAGCACAGATGTAGACAAGCCATGGGAAGGCAAATGGCCATCAGTCTACAAGGCTTAGACCAAAGTCCTGAATGCAGTTACCTTGAGACTTAAAAAAGCTCCATCCAAACAGGGGCAGAGACAGGAAGGAGAAAGGAGCAGCTGCCCTCATGGGAAACTTCTTTCAACATTTCAGCTTAAACAGGCCTCAACATCGAGGCTGGTGTGCTGGTTAAAATGCTCTTGGCAAAGGGTCGGCCAACCCCACAGGAACGAGATGGCTCTGCTCTGCTCTTCCTACCCTGGCCTATGACCCCCAGGCCTGTGAGCCCCTGCCTGAGGAGCCCTGTGCTCTCCACTCTCTCGGGCATCCCAGTGCCCTCGCACACCGGGCACAGACATGAGGTAGCTGGGTAGGGCTCTCTGCTCACAGGCAAAGCCCACTGCAGTGGGCAGAGGCTGATGTGTGTGTGGGGGGCGGGGGGGGGCGGGTCCCACAACCTCAGTCCTGGTCAAGCCAGGATTATCATCACTCTGAGTAGCAGAGTTCTCTGTTCATAAAGGACTGCAGTGAAGCTCATTTAGGAAAATCCTTTAAAGACCAAGGTGGGAATGAAGAAGGGGAATGAGTATGGGGAAATGTACAAAACCCTACAGCCCAGAGGAAAGCCAAGCTGCTCGGTAAAGCATTAGGATTCTTCAGTTCTATCACTAACTTAGGAAAAGGAACCCTCTTTGAACCTGCCTAGATACAGTATGTAGTAAAAGTGTCACATTCTCAAAGGATTAAGACCTTTCAAGTGTGAGATTTCCAGTGTTATTCTTAGCTATTGGAAAAAGTCATTTTTCTTAGTATGATTTAAACAAATTACTTCTAGTACGTCCAGATTCATACTGACCTCTTACCTAAAATAAACCATGTCATCCTAGTAACACAGGGGGCTGCCAAACGTTGGAAACTTGAGAACACGTCCAGCTCAGACACAGCGCTGGTGTCAGAACAGGGGCTGCAGCTGTTCCTCTCCAGGTCCACCGAGGACCCCTTCTCTGGGGCAGTGCCTGCTCTGGTCTCACGTAGTTGTTGGGGTGATAAAAGTAGCAGGTGGGGGCCCAGGTGAAGTGAAAGTCACTCAGTCGTGTCCAACTCTTTGCAACCCCATGTGATATACAGTCCATGGAATTCTCCAGCCCAGGAAACTGGAGTGGGTAGCCTATCCCTTCTCCACGGGATCTTTCCAACCCAGGAATCGAACTGGAGTCTCCGGCACTGCAGGTGGATTCTTTACCAACTGAGCCATCAGGGGGCCAAGAGCCTGTAGCAAAGCTGCCCCCCACCCCATGAGCCAACCTAGAGCCAAGACCACATGGGGCAGTATGTATAGGTGGGCAGGGTGCTCATGGAATCCAGGCTTCACCCTGGCTGTGTTCCACCAGACACTTAGCCCCGGAGCCTCGAGTGTCCCATGTCTGACATGACAGAGGGAAATGAGAGGTTCTTCTCTGTTCTGTGTGTCACTAAAAGACAAAAGGACATGAGATGCCTAGCCTGCCCTGGAATTCCAAAGCACTCCTTCCCCTCTACCTACTCACTGGCAACTCTGCTCCAAGGCCCAAGGAAAGGGAAGCAGCTGACAGCCCTGGGAAGTCGACTGCCCGGGCCCCACGCATCAAGCAGGATGTCTGTTCTGAGCTTCCCGTTATAGTCCCTGACCTGATCCTTCATGATTCCATATGTGTTGGGCTTCCACAACTATAAGAGAAGTTGCTGGAGCTTGAGAGCCATATTTTTATTTCTTCTTAATTTCTAATGAATTCTCACGAGATGATTTGCACACAGCAGGGGCTTTGTATGTGGCCATGAATGGGATCCTGGTTCCTGCTCTACTTTGCCAAGACCAAGACAGCACAAGCAGGCCTGTGTTCTGGAGAGCAGAGAACTTGCCCTCGTTGAGTCCTGGCCTCCGTCCAGCATTTGGACCAGCGCTGCCCAGCACTGAGCCATGGGCCATTCAGGGCTCCCAGGCACATGGCCAGTCTGAATTGAGATGTGCCTTTAAAATTTAGCATCAAAAAATGCAAAATACCTCAATAACAATTTGTTTAGGCAAGTTTAGGTATCCATCTTCATTAATATTTTTTAATTGATTACTTATTTTTTTCTCAAACTTAAACTTTTAATTTTGTACTGCGGTATCACTGATTAACCAATTACTTTCCCATGTGGAGCAGTGGTAAAGAACTGGCCTACCAATGCAGGAGACGCAGGTTCAGTCCCTGGGTCTGGAAGATTCCTTGGAGGAGAGCACGGCAACCCAGTCCAATATTCTTGACTGGAGAATCCCATGAACAGAGGAGCTGGCAGGCTACAGTCCACAGTGTCACAAAGAGTTGGATGCGACTGAAGTGACTTGAACACACAAGCACACAATGAGATGGTATTTTGGACATACTGGGTTAAAAAATGTTATTGAAGTTAATTTCATCTACTTCTTCTTGAGTCTGAGCTGTGAATATGAGGAGGTTAAAGTGTCCTCTGGCCCCACCATATTCCTTTTGATAGGTTATATGTCTGCATGGTTACACGCACACAAGGTCCTCACAATACGGTCTCAGCTCATCATTTCTCTACCCTGCTATCCACAAACTAATGGTCACAAGAAAACCAGCACAAATAGGCCCAAAGAGACAACAAAATCGTAATATGGGCCATTTTGTTGCTGACTTGTAAAGAGTATGTCTCGGTAGGAAAAGACGCTGATACAGACCCTAAGGCTTCTCCTGGGAACCCACTGATGCTGCTCGTCACGGCCTCTCAACTGTCCAGTGGGGAAGTGGGAAGGAACATGACGGCGGACCCGCCAAGAGGAGAGAGCAGAGGCAGGAGGCCTCCCCCCAGAAAGGCCTGTGCACCCAGACCCTGGGCTCTGAGTCACTGTCTGTGAGAAGGGCCCCGGGAGAGTCTGTCCAAACCAAACAGGAATGGCTGGGAGACACACACCCTTGAGGTTGAGCCGCCTCACCCCTCCAGCTATTGCCGCTTAGGTTTAACAGATCAAACAGATCAAACAATAAGCTTCCAAAGAAGCTATCCTTAATAAGCTTTGACTTCCTAGTATTTTATAGTGTAAGAGCCATTTTCCCCTTCAGTAGAAATATAACTTGGCAGAGAATTCTCTGTAAAAAAGAGAGACAGAAATATTTCCCAAACAAAGGGAAAAATCCAGTTGCTAAACAGCAGGATTTGCAAATGACTTATTTGTCTTAATCATTTTCCGTAAACACAGCTTCTCAGAAGATCACTTCCTTTCTGGCTGCCAAGAGGCTGAGTTCAGTTACTGCTTCAATTACAATGATCCTTCAGAGACACCAAACACAGTGGGATAGAGTGTTGTGTATGGCCTGGCTTAGATGTCAAAAAGAAAACTGGGTTTGAAAAGAAGTTAGTTTGGAATTCCCCAGCAGTCTGGTGGTTAGGACTCTGTGTTTTCACTGCCAAGGGCCTGGATTCAATCTCTGGTTGGGGAACTAAGATCCTTCAAGCCATATGGCATGGCCAAACAAATTAATAGTTTAAATAAAATTTTTTTTTAATTTTTGGTTGTGCTGGGTCTTCATTGCTGTGTTCAGGTTTCCCCTAGTTGCGGTGTACAAACTTCTTATTGCAGTGGCTTCTCTTGTTGTGCAGCACGGTCTCCAGGTGCATGGGCTTCAGTAGTTGCAGCAGGCAGGCTCAGTACTGGCGGCTCGAGGGTCCTAGAGCAAGGGCTCAGTAGTTGTGGCGTGGGGGCTTAGTTGCTCCTCGGCATGTGAAATCTCCCTGGACCAGGTATCAGACCCGAGTCCCCTGTATTGGCAGGCGGATTCTTATCCACTGTACCACCAGGGAAGTCCAAAAAGAATTTTTAATTAAAATAAATAAAAAAATAAAAAGAAACTAGTTTATGGAGAAACTGGGACCCTTGTGGAAAATGGTGCAATTACTGTGGAACACAGTTTCTCAAAAAGTTACATCTAGCATCTCCACTTCCAGGTACACATCCAAAAGAACTGAAAAGAGACCTGAGCAGGTATTTGCTCACCCACAGTCACAGAAGCACTAGTCACAGCAGCTAAAAGGTAGAAACACTCCAAATCGCCATCAACGGCTGAAATGATAAACAAAAGGTAGCTGTATGCAAGCAATGTGATGCTACTCAGCCTTAAAGAGGAAGAACATTCTGATGCCTGCTATAACAACGTGGATGAACCTTGAAGCCATCACGCTGAGTGGAATCAGTCAGTCAGAGAAGGACAGACACTGAGGGATTCCACTCGTGTGAGGCCCTTAGGGCACTCAGATTCACAGAGATGGGCGGTGGGATGGTGGGTGCCAGGGGCTGGGAGAGGGGGATGGGGAATCATTATTGAAGAGGCACAGTTATAATTTTACAAAGAAAAGGGTTCTGGAGACAAATGGCGTGACAGTTGCTCAACAGTGTGAATGTGCTTAATGCCACGGAACTTAAAAATGGCCAAGATGGTAAATTTCCTGCTCTGTGTATTTTACCATAAATAAATAAATGCACACATTCATACATACGTCCACACACACTTTCAAATGAAACAAAAGGAAAGAGAATGGTTAAGAAAAGTGACAGGAGAGCTGCCGCAGTGACTCCCAACACCCGGTGCCCACTTCCCTTCATCTGAAACAGGTAACTAGGCAGCCAGGCCCTTGGCCCGGGCTCACTTGTCAATGGCGGCGTCCTTCTCCTTGGCGGTGTCCACCTGCTTCCACTCGGCCCTGCGGAGCTGTACTTCGAGGTTCTCACAATGTGCCTGCAGCTCCAGGGCCCTGGCCTCTGCTGCCTGGAGCTGCTCCACGTGGGTGCTCTTTGCTGCCATCAGCACAGTGTCCCTTTCCCTGGCCAGACGGTCCAGCTCCTCATGCCTGAAACACAGGGAGGTCCCCAGCAGCTCACATGGGCCCCGTTCCGGACCCCCTAGCCCAGAACCTCCCTCGTCCTGCTGGAGGGCTGCATACGTGTCCTTTTAGAGGGCACTTTTGCCCACTTCTCTGCTCCTTATTCCTCACGAGGAACCACTGACTGAGAGATTTTCAGACACTGGCCCCCCCTCCCTCCCAAGCTCACAGACCTTGGGAAAAAGACTTGAGCAGATATTTGTGCCTTGGGAAAAAGAACCCAGAACAGGTGCTTCAGCAAAGCACCACCAGCAGAAGCCCCACCGACTAGGAAGAAGAATGCAGGTGCAAACTGTCCTCCCTTCGCAACTACCCCAACTGCTGAGCTGCTTTCAACCCAGAATTGGAGACTTCCAAGGACTGGGGGCCTCGGGAGGCAGGCTGCATGTCCGTCTTGGTCGGAGATGTCAAACCTATTGAAACTCTGTCAATGGAACAGATATTCGTCTTGAAAATACAGGTGTTGCTGACATGCAACACCATGCTGACATGATGACTTTTTAAGGTTTTATTCTATTTGGCTTCAGTGAAAAGTAAAAAAAAAATAATTGTACAGCATTCTCTTCAGATTTCATCAGCGTTGTTTGATGAGATGGTTAGGCCTTAGTCAAGTCATGTGATGTACTTTTCACTCCAATTACAATCAGTCCTCATCTTACTCATCTTGCAAACTGTTCAGTATTTTCCACCTTCTAGCAGCAAAAAAATATACACATAGCAGCTGCTGTACCCATTAGTTTCTGGCAAGATATACCTTTCTTTTTCACCAAATCACAAAAAGTGTTTGATCATGACAACTAGTGAAGGAAAGGAGTTATCTCTGAATGCATCATCCTGTGATCACTGGTTAGTTATTTTCGAGAGGCAAACACCAAGATTCCAGGGCACAGACACCACTGCCCACAGCAGGGAACACAGGGTCCTTGTCACCTTGGGTAAATATATAATGCCACCTGGGTTGCACATGACTCTGCAGGGCCATGCAGTGTGCAACACAGAACATCTGTGTGCACCCTGCTCCTGTGACTTGTGCCAATGGGTTAAGTATATTAGCGTTAAGGTGTCAACCTGGACAGCTTTCAGCAAGTCATTTTACCACATGTGTCCTGTAATTCTCAGTGTTTTGATATTCCTCCAAACACACACAAATAGAGCTGAAAAGTGAGGGGTGATCCCAGAAGAGCAGGCCTGACCCTCGTGGTCGGGGGACTTTATCCCTACACTGACACTGGAGCCAGAAAACACTCACTTCCTCCGAAATGTCTCCTCTTCTTTCTTTCTGGTGAGCTGCATAGAGTGAAGTTTACCCTCTAAGTCTTTTATCCTGAAAAGAAGCAAACGTTAGTGGAAAAAGCATGTAAGAGGCTACTGCAAAGCCAATCTGGAATAACCCGGGACAGGCAGATGCCTCGGGGCTAGAGCCCGGACCGCTCGCTGGCTGCGTCCACCCACAGGGAGGCGGGGAGGCTCCGCACCGGGCGTCCTTCACAGCCGCCAGGTCTCGGAGCTCCCAGTCTCTTCGCTGCAGCCTGTCTTCCAGCTCTGCGTTCGCTACCTCGGCGCCCTGCAGGGACTCCGCAGCCTTCGCCCCAGCCTCTCTCAGGGCTGTAAGCTCTTTGTTCAGCAGTTTAATCTTCGAGAAGAGGATTCAAAATGAGGATGTAAGTGGAACAAACAGAGGTGTTAAGAGTTAAGTGTTACCATCTTATCAGAACAAGGAGAGAAGAAAGACCGGAATTTGAGAAGCAGCAAAACAGTGAGAATCTCCTCACATGCTCTCACAGCCTGGAGAGCAGGCCCCCGTGTGAATCCAAGTCGTACTCCAGCACCCCAGCTAGGCCATGATCTGGACACTGGAATCACAGAGGCAGGCGGAGGCTGTGAGAACGTGGGTCCCTGCTGAGTGATCCCACTCCGATCCCAGCCACACGCTCGATTTTCAAATAGCCTCTCCGGGGCCTTGGTTTCCTTGACTGTAACGTAGGGGTGATGGTGCTGCTGCTCCCAAATCTGTATATGACCTGTGTGCAAGCTGTGACGCCCTCTAGGGACAGGGGTTCAGGGGACCAGGACCGTCTCACAGCAGCTAGAGGTGGGAGCGGGGCACGCCCTGGCCACTTTTCCCCGCTCTTCTCCACAGGAGTGCCCACTCCACTGTGAGGCAGAGGTTAGCCCCACGTGTCCTGCTTGTCTTCTGTCCCCTGGTGCTCAGAAGTCCCCAAAGAGGCCTCATGGGGGTCACCTTGCGGCAGCCCCAGCCTCAAAGTCCTGCTGGCCCTGGGTGACAGGAACAGCATTCTTCCAGGGGAAAGTCAGAGAGACTCTTGTTCAAGGGTCAGGCAGGGCCCAGCGCTGCCCCTTGGACTGTGGCCCTGTGGGAGGCTGGCAGCCTGGAGGAGGCACCTTGATATCACTAGGGCAAGCATCCATCCACCTGGCTGGACGCTGCCCAGGTGTGGCCAGCTCGGGTGGCAGGACTGGGCCAAATGTCAGCCCTGTTTCTTTGTCCCCTGCACACCTCCCCGTCCTCTCCCGGCTGGCCCATCTTGGTGCTAAAGGCCAAGTGTGTGCACTCCTCATGTGTCCCCTGGCCAGGTCAGTGCTTTAGAGAAGGCATGCTCGAGGACGGCAGCCAGCACCACAGCTGGGAGCACCAACAGCAGACAGGCCTCCTTCTGAAAACAGGGGGCGAGCGACATCTCCTCCCAGGCCCCTTCCGAGGTGTCACGGGATTTCACAGGCCAAGGACGGGGTTTGTGGGACGGCGGCTTCTCCTGGGGGAGGCCCTTCCTCAAAGTCAGAGTAACCAGACCCAGACTGGGGGCCCCGGTGCTCCTCCTGCTGGGCAGAGTGGCCATCACTCCTGGCTAGGGCCCTGGTGGGCACGGTGGCGAGCACATCCCCTGCATGATAGAGGCCCCAGCCCAGATACAAAGGGGGAGGGAGGCCTCGGTGTGAACCCTAACTGGCCAGGGGCTTCCCACTGATGCCGAGGACACAGTCACAGTCCGAGGGGCCCGCTACCTGGAGCTCGTGCGCCAGGACCACGCTGCTCATGCTGTCGGCCCGCAGGCGGAACTCGTGCTCCCGCTTCTGCATTTCAGACTCAAACTCCTGGAGCAGCTCCTGGAACAGAAAAGGGCTGCTGGCGAAAGGAGCACAGTGGGGCCGGCAGAGGCCCACAGGCTCGCTGAGGGTGGGAGGGACACACAGGGCCTCATGGAGGATGCGGTGAATGGTGGGACTGGGGCCTGGAACACCTGATGAAGGGCATTGGAGAGCCTGTGTTTTCACCCCGGGCATGGGTTTGTCTGTTTTCTCCGTGATCCTGTGGGGTTTGGCTCTGCCCAGAAAGAGCAGCTAGCAAACCCACAAGGAAAGGTTAGCAGAGGCCCGTAAACCCAGAACCACCTCTCCTAGGAGTTAAGCTGCTGGTTCCGTCCATGTCTCTAAAAAAATGCCATTCTTTCCTATCAGTCCTCCATGCTGCCTGCCGGGTTCCTGAGCAGCCCCAGCCCAAGGTCGTGGCTCCACCCCCCAGCTCTGTGAATGCCTCACTCATGGGCTGAATCCAAAAGTCCCTAAATTACTATACTAGTGATTCACTGCACACCCAAGAGTGTACAGTTATGACAGTTCCCACCTCATCGTTTTTCTGAGTTTTCAATTCCCCTCCTCCCCCTCCCCCGCCACTCCTCTGGTTCTCTCCTGTTTCCCGGGTGGTGTCCGCTTCCCAGGACACACCCCACGGTGTGATTCTTTCCCCTCCTGGGATTCCTCTCCCTGGACTGCCTCACAACCGATATCCAGGCCTGCCCTTCACAGCTCCCCAGGCGGTCCCCAGGATCCCTCGATGTCCCCTCCCCTTCTCTCCGAGTACTCTTGCAGGAAAGGAGCCCCCTTCCTGCCTCAAGAGTTCGCATCAGGGTGAGAGTCCCAGGATCCCCGGCCCCAGTGGGCCTTCTCCCAGTTGTGGGAGCGGGAGCCACCCCCTGCCCCACCTCGCTCAGGCTCGTGGGCTCCATGTGAGGCTGCCAGCTGGGCCCTGTGACTAGAGCCACCCCGTCCTGGGGATCCAGGGAGCCCACCCAGCTCAGACCCTCCTTCTCCCAGCAGCCTTCTCTGCTCCCTCCATCTCTTGGTTCTCAAAGTTCTAAACTCAGAAGGGAAACAGAGGCAGCTAAAGGTTGACCCTTCGGCCCTGACCCACAGGTGCTGCTCAGAGCTCGCTCAGTAGTTACACTCCAGTAACCTCCGGAGAGGGCGAGGCATCCACACCCCCACACTCCAGGGCTCTGGCCTGGCATCGCTGCCCACAGGGCTGAAGGCCTTTTCAAGTCTATCCCAAGCCGCGGCGGAGGAGCTGGGCCAGGCTCTGCCTTATAGGTTTTCTGGATGTGTGTAGCATCTCCTCTTTGTTTCTCTGACACATTTTTCGTTCGGGGGGACAGGGATTTCAGTCTGAAGTCTCCACCCCAAGAAGCAACTGCACCGTTCACTTGACAATCTGATCCCTTCCCGTTCTTTCCGGTATGTTTCTGGAATTTATATTGTTAGATGAATCCTGGACTTATCTTCCATGTCTCTTAAATTTTCTGTTGGACTTTCTGTGTCTTTTTTCTATCTTCTGAATTTATTCCTTTATATGTACTTGTAATTGTCAAAATTCTATCTTGTTCTGATTGGCCCTTCCTCCTAGCATCCTGAGTTATGGATGCAAAATACATTCCTGGGGGCACTGATCACAGGAAGCCCCCACAATGCGCCTTGAGGCACTGAAAGTGAAGATGCAATGGGATGAATGGCTGGTCCTGTCCTGTTCCCGGCCCATTCTCCCTCCTCCCTGCCACCCGCTGCAGGCTCGAACTCTCACCTCAGGGGAGGGACAGAGGAAGAGCCCTGTGGGGAGGAGGGAAATAGCCAGCCTCTGCCCCCGGAGCAGGTAGGCAGCTATTCTCCAGACCCATCCTCCTGGACCAGGCTAGTGAGAGTTGCAGCATCACTGGCACCGCCTGTGGGGCCTAGGAGGCCATGGCACCAGAGCCACCCATGCAGAAAACCAGCCCAACACGGACAACCAGACACCACGCACGGGCAAAGCTGGCACGGCGGGTCCACAGGGCCCACGCTGCTGCCCCGCTCTGATCACACAGTGGCGGGCTTTAGGGTCACTGTCTCAGGAATCACCTTCCCTGTTCCTCTGGGCCTCTTCTTGGGTTGCTGGCATTTCTCTGTCTTGCAATCCTGCCTCAGTTACACACTCCTACTCAGGAATGAAGCAATAAATAGTTCACTAGGATGTTGAAATTAAGACTTACAAAAAGGAAAGATAAGGCAGAGAATGGGAGAAAATATTCAAAAATATATATACTTCAGGACTTATTTCTGGAGTACACATGAAGAACTCACAAATCAATAATGGGAAGACAACCCAATTTTTTTTTTAAGTACAAAAAAGCTGAACAGACACTTCACAAGGATATACGAATGGCCAATAAGCACGTTAATAGATGCTTAAACTCTGATCATCAAGGAAAATCGCATTCAATCCCCAGCTACACACCCACTAGACTACTAAAAGGAAAAGGCTAACAACACTAAGTGCGAGCAAGGACGGGAAGTGACCAGAACGCTGACCTGCAGCTGGTGGGATGTGATCCTATAACCATCCTAAAGGACAGCTCTTCTCAAAAAGTTAGACAGAGCTGTAGTACGCGCCCCGGAAGCTGCACTCCTGGCGGTGGAGCCCGTGTCCATTCAAAGACAGCCAAGAATGCTCACAGCAGCCTTATTCAAACTGGCCCCAAACTGAAGAGGCCCAAGCGTCCAAAGTGTGAGCTGACGGAGAATGGAAACCCACCGGCACCTCCACACAGCACACAGCACCGGCAGGCACCGAGCAGGAACAAGCCGCCAACCGCACGACGTCCATGCGCCTCAGACACGTCACGGCGAGAGAGAAGCCGCACAAAAGGGGCAACAGCTCGAGCTCCGTTCTCACAGGACTCTGAAAGGCAGTTCTCACTGCAAGTGGAAGGCAGCAGGCTGGTGGGACCAGGGCCAGGGGCGCTGCTCCCTGATCGCAAAGAGGCACACAGAACTTTGGGTGGCAGGAAAGTTCTGTCTTGGCTGTTACCTGTTACCTTGGTTGTGTTTAACCTGTCAAACTGCACACAATATGGTTGTGTGGACTGTAGGAAATGACAGCTTAATGAAGCTGAATCTTGGCAGAGCTGACTAGGGTGCTGTCTCCCTAAGGTTAGACCTACGCAGCAGGCACTTGGGCCCACACAGCTGCCTTCCTTCTCCCCATGAATGATTCAATTTATTTCAGGAAATTTGTGCTGAGCTTCTGCCTGGGGAAGGCTACTGGGCACTCTATCTGCATGTGAGCAGGGGTTCGTGGCCCCAGACACAGACTTCCACCTGCACATGCACAGCCCTCAACATCCTGAGGCCTAAGATCCCTGAGTCTGTAGGTCCATGGGGTGCGTCTCCCACAGGTCCCCTCCCCCTGCTACTCCGCCCCAGGGAAGGTGCAGGCCTGTCCGGGTGCTGAGGCCCTTTTCCTGCTCCTGCCACTGCTATGGGTTCTCACTGTCCTTAATCCTTTACAGTCCTGTCTCTAGCGGTGTCTGGAGAGCAGACACGCATGGCTGATGTGGCCTTTGAATAGGAGGTCTGGATACAGACACACAAATCACAGCGAGGGACAGTCAAACTGAAATGCATGTCCTGGAGTTAGTCTGAATCTAACCATCTCTCCTAGCCTAAAACCTCACAGTGACGTTACCTGACACTCGTCGTTAGGGTGAGCACAGGTTAACACGGAGCGGGAAGACAGGAGGCCCAGCCCATGGAGGAGCTGTGAGGACAGGCTGAGCCCACCCAGCACAGCACGTGAAAAGCACAGTGAGTGAGAAGCGCAGCACACTAGCAGGATTCCAGGTTTCTGACCAAGTAATGAGGGCCCTGCTTTTGAAGAGAGCTGGACAGAGTTACCAGAAGGAAAGGGTCAACGGAGGCTGGGCCCAGCCAGAGCGTGCAGGCAAGAACAGGTGTGTGTCTGCCTCCTCCCTGAGATAAATGCATGGCAGGCTCCCTCCCCTCCTCTGAAAGTCGAAGCTGGGAGCCTCAGACACTGCATGGTACAACTGAAAATATACATTTTTTTAATCCCTTGAGAAGCCAGCTGAAGTTTAAGGGGGGTCACACGAGTAACCCTTGTTGGGATCAGAATATGAAAATCATTGAGACTGACTGCTCAGTTCAGTTCCGTAGCTCATTCATGTCCGACTTTTTGTGACCATATAGACTGCAGCACTCCGGGCCTCCCTATCTATCACCAACTCCCAGAGCTTGCTCAAACACATGTTCGTCAAGTCAGTGATGCCATCCAACCATCTCATCCTCTGTTGTCCCCGTCTCCTTCCGCCGTCAATCTTTCCCAGCATCAGGGTCTTTTCCAATGAGTCAGTTCTTTACCTCTGGGGGCCACAGTATTGGAGTTTCAGCTTCAGCATCAGTCCTTCCAATGAATATTCAGGACTGATTTCCTTTAGGATCTACTGGCTCGATCTCCTTGCAGTCCAAGGGACTCTCAAGAGTCTTCTCCAACACCACAGTTCGAAAACACCAATTCTTTGGTGCTCAGCCTTCTTTATAGTCCAACTCTCACATCCATACATGACTACTGGAAAAAACATAGCTTTGACTAAACGGACCTTTGTCGCCAAAGTAATGTCTCTGCTTTTTAATAAGCTGTCTAGGTTGATCATAACTTTTCTTCCAAGGAGCAAACGTCTTTTAATTTCATGGCTGCAGTCACCATCTGCAGTGATTTTGGAGCCCCTCAAAATGAAGTCTGTCACTGTTTCCATTGTTTCTCCATTTATTTGCCATGAAGTGATGGGACCAGATGCCATGATCTTAGTTTTCTGAATGTTGAGTTTTAAGCCAACTTTTTCACTCTCCTCTTTCACTTTCATCAAGAGGCTCTTCAGTTCTTCGCTTTCTGCCATAAGGATGGTGTCATCTGCATATCTGAGGTTATTGATATTTATCCCGGCAATCTTGATTCCAGCTTGTGCTTCATCCAGCCCAGCATTTCACATGATGTACTCTGCATATAAGTTAAATGAGCAGGGTGACAATATATAGCCTGGATGTACTCTTTTCATGATCTGGAACCAGTCTATCGTTTCATGTTCAGGTATAACTGTTGCTTTTTAACCTGCAGACAGATTTCGCAGGAGACAGATAAAGTGGTCTGGTATTCCCATCCATTTAAGAATTTTACACATGTTGCTGTGATCAACACAGTCAAAGGCTTTGGTATAATCAAAAAAGAAGCAGTAGATGTTTTTCTGAAACTCTCTTGCCTTTTTGATGAATCAAGTGGATGTCGGCAATTTGATCTCTGGTTCCTCTGCTTTTTCTAAATCCAGCTTGAACTTCTGGAAATTCATCATTCATGTACTGTTGAAGCCTGGTTTGGAAGATCTCCTTGCAGTCCAAGGGACTCTCAAGAGTCTTCTCCAACACCACAGTTCGAAAACACCAATTCTTTGGTGCTCAGCCTTCTTTATAGTCCAACTCTCACATCCATACATGACTACTGGAAAAAACATAGCTTTGACTAAACGGACCTTTGTCGCCAAAGTAATGTCTCTGCTTTTTAATAAGCTGTCTAGGTTGATCATAACTTTTCTTCCAAGGAGCAAACGTCTTTTAATTTCATGGCTGCAGTCACCATCTGCAGTGATTTTGGAGCCCCTCAAAATGAAGTCTGTCACTGTTTCCATTGTTTCTCCATTTATTTGCCATGAAGTGATGGGACCAGATGCCATGATCTTAGTTTTCTGAATGTTGAGTTTTAAGCCAACTTTTTCACTCTCCTCTTTCACTTTCATCAAGAGGCTCTTCAGTTCTTCGCTTTCTGCCATAAGGATGGTGTCATCTGCATATCTGAGGTTATTGATATTTATCCCGGCAATCTTCATTCCAGCTTGTGCTTCATCCAGCCCAGCATTTCACATGATGTACTCTGCATATAAGTTAAATGAGCAGGGTGACAATATATAGCCTGACATACTCCTTTCCCAATTTGGAACCAGTCTGTTGTTCCATGTCCAGTTCTAACTGTTGCTTCTTGACCTGCATACAGATTTCTCAGGAGGCAGGTAAGGTGGTCTGGTATTCCCATCTCTTTAAGAATTTTCCACAATTTGTTGTGATCCACAAAGTCAAAGGCTTTGGCGTGGTCAATAAAACAGAAGTAGATGTTTTTCTGGAACTCTCTTGCTTTTTCAATGATCCAATGGATGTTGGCAATTTGATCTCTGGTTCCTCTGCCTTTTATAAATTCAGCTTGAACATCTGGAAGTTCACGGTTTACGTTCTGTTGAAGCCTGGCTTGGAGAAGTTTGAGCATTTCTTTGACTGTTAACACTACAAAATACTGAAGCCTTTGGTTTCTGCTCAAAGCTGTGCAGCCTGTGGCCGCCAGGGGGCAGGAAGCCCGCGCACAGGCAGAGCCTGGCCCAGACCTGTAGGTAAGCACTTAGGGTCCTTGGTGAGGAAACAAGTAACCCATTGCACTCCCCGTCCCCACTTCACCACAGAGGTACGGGGCTCAGGCCTGCCTTCTGACCACCTTCCTCTCTTGTTCCTGGAAGCCTCTCTCCTGCTAGTCCCCACACCACACCCCTGCCCTGTGACAATGTCCCCTAAACTTCCCTGTTCTTGAATTCAAGGTTCAGCCTGGACAGCTGGCTCCTCTGTCTACAGCCACCCTCTGGGGAAGCCCCAAACTTCCAGCTCTGTACCTTGTGACCACCCCCCTCCGCCCTGACCTCCTACCACGTCTTCCTGGGAGCCCAGGAGCCACCTCCTTGTACACAGCCTGACCAAGCGCCCTCCCCATCCTCCCTGTGCAGTTCCCCCATCTCAATACGTGGCAAGTCGTCCCGCCAGGCACTCAGCCCCAAAGCAGGCATGTCCTTGGTGCCTGCCTCTCACCCCATCTGATCTATCAGCGTGTCCGCTGGCTCTGCTGTCTAGGTGTATCCAGAACCTGTCAGTGGCTCAAGTCCCCCACCTCTCACCTCGGGCTGCAGCAGCCCTCTTGGGTCTCCCTGCCTCCCCAGCTCCACAGTCTGTCCTCAACCCTACAGAAGAGGCTCTTTTAAAGAACTGACTTGGCTCACAAGCCCCCAAGAGTTTCTCAACTCACCTGGAGCAAAGGTCATTCTCATGAAGGCCTGGGAGGCCTTCATAGCCCTCACCTCAGCCTCCTTGAACTCGAACTCTGTTGCTACCTGCAGACTTGGGCTCCCAAGTCCTCTTCTCAGGGTGCTCTGACTTGCCTATTAAAAGACCAGTTCCACCTCACCCTGCCCCCGTGTCACACAGGTGATGTCCTCAGAATGCTAAAGCCAGAGACTATACTATTCAGGTGTTCACTGCATCCCCGATGAGGGCCAGCTCACTCCCGGGGCAGGTGGGGCTAGTGCTCAGCCCTAACCCCAGGGCCCAGGAACGTGCCTGGTGAAATCTCTTTGTTAAATGAATGAATAAATCAATAAGCCATTGTTTCTCCTCTAGAGGCTTCTAATCCTGGGACTGCTAACCAATAATGAAAAAACAAGTCCACAACCTACAACTTGCAGACGTAATAAACATTAAACAGACTAACTCAGCTCCTGTCGTCTTACATTTCTTTCCTCAAGGTAATAATCAACATTACCATTGAATCAATTCTACCTTTGACAAGTCAGTAATGAGCACAAAAATCTTCAGAAAAAGGAGACAGAAAACCAGCCCAAAGGAAGCCACAAAGCCGATGAGCGCATAATACCCTTCCTTCAGTCACAGGGTCGGGCACGAGCAGTAGAGCCTCAAGGCTGGCACGGGCCTCAGCTGGCCCTGAACCACACTGGGCAGCAAAGGCTGCCCAGGTTCACAGCGGCAGCCCTGGACAGAGCCTACAGTTGGAGAGTCCAGACGTCAAGTTTCCTTCCTACAAGAGACAGGGCTGGTATGAAAATGCACATCTGAAGGGGCCTTCCTTGTGGACAAGGGGGCTCAAAGCCTGAACAAGCCTGAGTCACAGTAAGGACTTCTTTGAGTGTGGGCAAGCTAGGAAGTCACCCAGAGACCCAGCCCACTGACCACAACACCCACCAGGGCCACCGCTGCCTCCATGTGCCACTGGACTGCCCTGTTAACAGGGACGATTCCACCGCTACCCAGAGCCCTTCTGAAACTCCTTCTCTGGAAGAGACTCTGACACCACTTGAGGAAACCTCATGACCTAGATGAGTCACAGCTGGTCCTCTTGATCACCCAGCTCAGCCCCCAGTGACCTCGGACGTTTCCTAAAGTCAAACCCACCCATAAGAGACAAAGTTCTTTGCTCCCCAAGGACTCCAAAAGAAAGTCCTCTGCAGGAAATGTCAAAGGCTCTACAGAATGTTTGAGTGATGGCATCATTGTAGACAATGAAATTCGAGCTTCCAGAGGGGAAGGAAAGGACAGGGCCTCCTCCTGCGCCTGCGGTGGTTAATAGATGCGGCTGGGCCCGAAAGCTCGGTCATGACAGTTGCATCCATGGGTATCTTCCATTCCGATGGGCACAGCTCATCAGGATGCTGTCCTATCTCAGGGCACCGACGCCATGCTACGGGATGGAGGGCCCGACACTTGGCCTCAGCCCACCAGCTGACCGGTCTGCCCTCCTTGAGAACTGCTGACCCCAATGCCAAGAAAGGACAGGCCAGCACAGGCAGGCACAAAGTTCATATCCGCCCTGTGGCACATCCACTGGGAGACCAGGGTCCAAGTTCAGATCACTCAGTCGCTATCACTCCAAGGAGGGCAGAAGTGGGGACACAGCCAGGCTGACTTCCAGCTCCAGCTCCTCTCCAATATCCCGGACACAAGTCTAAAAATAAGTCGTGAGTCGCTAACCCACGGCAGGAGGACAGTGCCTAAGAGTTCACACGCTGGAAGTGTCTTGGACTCAAATTACAGCTCCTCGATTTACTGAGGGGGATCTTGGGCAGGTTACTTAATGTCTCGACCTCGGTTCCCTACTTGCAAAATGCAGAACAAAATGGTGTCTCTGTTGTATTGAGCAGATAAATTCACACACATGCACAAGGAGCTACGTGAGGCAGTTTCCATAAACACCTGCGGCTGTTACAACAACCCAAGCGTGGCACATCCTGGAAGAACAAGGGGACCCATGGCGCTGCACACACACAGCCCTGCCAGACTCAGCCCGAAGTAGGAAGGATGTCCTTCACCCCAACTCCAACATAGCGAAGCCTCTCAGATGTGGAGGCTGAGCTTCAGGGACAACAAGGAGAAATTTCGGAGACAGGTTTAAGTGTCTCCTGTCAGTTGACACAGCTATATTTAAACTTAGGGTCATTTATTGCTTGTTGAAAGAAATACAATTATCACAATTTGAGTTCCCAGCTCTCTTCCACAGTAAATAACTCTTTCTCAAGTAAATAAAGGATGAAATATTTATTCATTCCCAAGGAAGGAGAATTCTGGCGGAGTTACCACAGAGGAAGATTTAGATACCCTGACATATTTCGCCACAGATTACCACAAAGTGGAAACCTGTGATCCCAGGCTGATACTATACGACCCACAAAACAACGGTGCTGAGGAAGAAGCGGATCCCCCACCCTACCTGCCGCTGCAGGCCAAGTTCGCCGTCCAGCTCCTTGAGCCTCCTCTCCAGCTTCCACTTCAGGTTCCCATACTGCTCCCGCTGCTGATCCAGCTCACTGTTCCTGTCACTATGTAAAAAAAATAATAATAAGCTCAGCATTAAGAAAGTCACACTGAATAGTCTCCAAACTACACATTTGCAGGGTTTCCTTTGCAAACGTGAGGTGACAGGTAATGCTGCTTCTTTGCAGGAGTGGCTTTGGCAGGACCCAGGGGACCCGTATGCTATATCCGGACAGGTGACTATCTGCAGAGGAGAACATGACATGGGATCCAGGCTCTCAGGACAATCCCACAAGTGCCCAGAATACAATCAAAAGTCACCGGTTATACCAGGACTTCCCTGGCAGTCCAGCAACTAGGACTGCTTCCACTGGAGGGGGCCCAGGCTTTTATTCTTTCTTTGGGGAATGAAGATCCCACATGCCGAGCAGTGTGGCCAAAAAAGAAAAAAGAGACACAAAAGTCACTGGTCATACCAACAACGAGGAACTCTCCACTTGAATGAGAACACACAATCCATAGATGCTAACACCAAGATGACACAGATGCTGATAAGATCTAACAAAGATTTTAAAGCAGCCATCCTAAAAATGCTCTGAGAAGCAATTTCACACAGCCTTGGGACAAACAGAAAACAGAAACTCTCAGAAAAGAAAAAGAAAATATAACAAAGAATCAAATGGAAACTTGAGAACTAAGAAGTACAATAACCAAAACAAAGGACACTCTAGTTGGGCTCAAAGGCAGAATGAACACGTTACAGAAAAGAACTAGAGAATGACAAAAGTTACCTGACCTGATAACAGAAAGAAATATGCTGAAAAAAATGAGCAGAGCCTCAGAGCCCCGTGGGATGATGACAGAAGATGTAGCATTCACATTGTCCTCACCGCAGTCCCACGATGGAAGGAAAAAGAGGGTGGAGCCAACAATGTACTTGAAGAAATAATGGTTGAAAACGTCCCAAATGTGGTGAAAAAGAATGAGCAGAAGTTCTGGGGAGACACTTCACTAAACAATATAAAGCACGTCAAGCCTGCAGCAGAGCATGCAGCTGAGGCCTGTCCTTTCTCATCATGAGTGGAGCCCGTGGGCCTGACAACAGCTTCAGGGTCTCAGTCGACCTGCCTCAAGTCAGCTCTTAGTTTCAGATTTAATATATATTTCACATCATTAAAACAATAAGTCCCCTACATACGATCCTTCTAGAGGCGAACTTTCCAAGATGAGAACATGTGTTTGCAAGTCCATTCACATAAGCTAGTTCATGTGTCTGGCGTCCACTGTCATGTGCGTGCATCCTCTACATGTGGTTGTGCTTTCGGGTACTTTACTGTATAGAGTACAGTAGTACAGTATCTTTATTTCAACCCCAGGATGTCCAGAAGCAGCCGTAAAAGCAGCAGTGATGATGTGGCTGGTACTGTACTGTAAGATTAAAAATGTTTTCTGGGACTTCCCTGATGATCCAGTGGTTAAGAATCTGTCTTGCAATGCAGGAGAAGTGAGTTCAATTCCTGGTAAGGGAACTATGATCCCACATGCCTCGAAGCATGTGTGCCCATGTGTCACAACTATTGAGCCTGTACTCTAGGCCTGAGAGCTGCAACTATATTGAAGCCCTCAGGTCTAAGATCTCATGCTCTTCAACAAGAGAAGCTACCAGCATGAGAAGCCTGAGCACCGCAACTAGAGAACAGCCCCTGAGCACCGCAACTAGAGAAAAGTCCTCGCAGAAAAGAAGACCCAGCTCAGACAAAATTAAATAAATAAATATTTTTTAAAAAGAGATTGTGGCAATTTATGTCAGAGTGTTCTGCCTATGTTTCCTGTAAGAGTTTTATAGTGTCTGGCCTTACATTTAGGTCTTTAATTCATTTTCAGTTTATTTTTGTGTATGGTATTAGGGAGTGTTTTAATTTCATTCTTTTACATGTAGCCGTCCAGTTTTCCCAGCACTGCTTATTGAAGAGGCTATCTTTTCTCCATTGTATATGGACCAACAAACATATGAAAAGGTGCTCGAAATCACTAACTATCAGAAAAATGCCTATGAAAACTATAATGAGGTATCACTTCACACTGGTCAGAATGGCCACCATCAAAAATCTTGACTCCTTTGTCATAGGTTAGGTGACCATAGGTGGTGCATGGGTTTATCTCTGGCCTTTTGATCCTATTCCACAGATCTATATTTCTGTTTTTGTGCTAGTACCATAGATTCTTCATTATTGTAGCTTTGTAGTACAGTCTGAAGTCAGACAGCCTGGTTCTTTCAGCTCTGCTTCTCTTTCTCAAGACTGCTTTGACTATCCAGGGCCTTTTATGCTTCTATACAAACTGTCTTTTTTTGTTGTTGTTGCTGTTGCTATTCTAGTTTTGTGGAAAATGCCATTGGTAATTTTACAGGGACTGCATTGAATCTGCAGACAGCTTTGGGTGGTATAGTCATTTTCATAATATTGACTCTTCCAATCCAAGAACATAGTATCTCTCTCCATCTGTTTGCATCATCTTACCAGTATCTTATAGTTTAGTACATACAGGTCTTTTGCCTCCTTAGGTAGGTCGATTCCGAGATATTTTCTTCTTTTTGTTGCAACAGTAAATGGGATTATTTCCTTGATTTTTCTTTCCAATCTTTTGTTGTTAGTGTATAAGAATGCAAAAGGTTATAGAGTATTAATTTTATATTCTGCAACTTTATTAAATTCCTTGATTAGCTATTAGTAGTTTCCTGGTGGCATTTTTAGGATTTTCTATGTAGAATACTGGGCTTCCCTCGTAGCTCAGTTGGTAAAGAATCTTCCTAATCTGCCTGCAGGGAAGATCCCCTGGAGAAGGAAATGGCAATCCACTCCAGTATTCTTGCCTGGAGAATCCCATGGACAGAAGAGCCTGGCAGGCTACAGTCCATGGGGTCGCGAGAGTCGGACACGACTTAGCGACTAAACTACTACTACTTCTATGTAGAGTATCAAGTCATCTGCAGACAATGACGGCTTTATTTCTTCTTTTCCAATTTGGATTCCTTTTATTTATTTTTCTTCTCTGATTGCCATGGCCAGGACTTTCAAAACTATTCTGAATAATTGAATAATAGTGGCATCATAAACAAGATGAAAAGACTACCCTCAGAATGGGAGACAGTATTAGCAAACAAAGCAACTGACAAAATATTAATCTCCAAAATATACAAAATAGTTCATGCAGCTCAAAAATAAAAAATAAA
The DNA here is from genome assembly GCA_006410635.1 of Cephalophus harveyi. Classification (NCBI taxonomy): domain Eukaryota; kingdom Metazoa; phylum Chordata; class Mammalia; order Artiodactyla; family Bovidae; genus Cephalophus; species Cephalophus harveyi. The sequence goes on from SJYT01011462.1 coordinate 233,708, forward strand.
AGGCAAAAGACTTAAATAAGACATTTCTCCAAAGAAGACATACAAGTGACCAACAAACACATGAAGAAAAGATGTTCAAAAATCACTAATTATTAGAAAAATCCAAACCAAAACTATGATGAGGTATCACCTCACACTGGTCAGAAGGCCATCATCAAAAATCGATGACAATAAATGCTGGAGAGGGTATGAAGAAAAGGGAACCCTCCTGCACTGTTGGTGAAAATGTAAATTAATATAGCCACTATGGAGAATAGTATGGAGATTCCTTAAGAGAGTAAAAATAGAACTACCATATGACCCAGCAATCTCACTACTGGGCATATACCCAGAGAAAAACATAATTCAAAAAGACACATGCACCCCAATGTTCATTGCAATACTATTTACAACAGTCAGGACACAGAAGCAACCTAAGTGTCCATCAACAGAGGAAGAGGCAGGGACTTCGCCGATGGTCCAGTGATGAAGACTCTGCGCTTCCAACGCAGGGGGTGCAGGTTCAACCCCTGACTGGGGAACTAAAATTCCGCAATGCTGCACGGTGCAGCTAAAAAGTAAAAAAAAAAATTTAAATGACAAAAAGCCAACCAAGCAAAAAACGCCAGAGAAACAGATAAAGAAGTGGTAGGTGTATACAGTGTAATATTACTCAGCCACAAAAATGAACGCCATTGGGTCATTTGTAGAGACACGGATGGACCTAGGGACTGTAACACAGAGTGAAGTAAGTCAGAAACAGAAAGGCAAGTAACACGCATTAACATTATATATGGAATCTAGAAAAATGGTAAGAACGATTTTATTTGCAAAGCTGAAATAGAGACACAGACATAGAGAACAAACATATGAATACCAAGGGGGAAAGCGGAGGGAGCAGGGTGAATTGGGAGATTGGGACTGACTGTATGTACACTACTGCTACTGCGTATAAGATACCTAGTGAGAGCCTACGGTATAGCACAGGGAACCCTACCCAGAGCTCTGTGGTAACCTAAATGGGAAGGAAATTAAAAAAAAAATATATATATATATATACACTCACACATATATTCACTTTGCTGTACAGTAGAAACTAACACTGTAAAACAAATATACTACAATAAACATTTTTGAGTGTTTTATTTTTTGCTTGTTTCTGTATATTTGTGTGAAGAGTACTATAAACCGATTACAGCGCAGCAGCACGGCTACTGCGCCCACCGCAGATGCCCACCTAGGTGCCGCTGCCACCAGGGCAGGAGGCGGCGCTGGCGAGCTACCGGCTGGGCCTGGACGAGCTCTGCTGGGCTTACAAACAGGCCCTCAGAACAGAGGGCCTTACTGTAGAGGACTTACTGTAATTATAAACTCAAATATGTTTTATTACAATAATTCAGATTTGTAACTCATGGGAAAAATTTCAAATAGTTAAACCAATCTCCACTAATTTCAGCTGCACTGGGACCAGAAAAAAACATCCAGGTATGGCCTTGCCTGCCTTCCTGTGACAAACACTGCGCAGGTGGGAGCCCGGCCGCCCTGGGGGGAAGGAGGCCCACGGAGGGCAGGGGCGCGGGGCCGCTGGCCCTCACCTGTGGACCCGCTCCAGCTCCAGGCGGTGTTCCCGCAGCCTCTGCTGGTGCTGCTGCTGCAGGTCCTCCAGCCGCCGGGCCTCGCTGGCCAGCGCCTGCTTCAGCTTGGCCACCTCGATCTTGAGCTCGCTCACCTCGGCCTGCCTGGCCTCCTCCAGCCCTCGGGCCTGGGCGAACGCGGCGTCGTAGCGCTCCAGCTCCCGGTCCCGCTCCTCCAGCACCTGCAGGTTGTAGATGAAGTCCTCCCGCAGGCGCCGCAGCTTCCCCTGAGCCTCCTCCAGCCGGCGCTGCGTGTCCTGCAGGGCCGCCTCCTGCATTTGGGAGCGCTGGGCCTGCAGCGCTCGCCACTCCTCCTCCTTGCGAGCCAGCAGGGTGTTCAGGTCCTGCCCCGAGGGTGGGGGCATCATGTCAGCAGCTGTAGCGAAGAGAAGGCGGGCACTGGGTTCACTGCTAGGAAGCCTGCGCCCCACAACGCCCACCTCAGACCCCCACCTGAGTGCCTGCTGCCACCAACGCAGGAGGGTGCTCTGACTAGTTACCAGCTGTCTGGTCACACCTTGAATCCTGGAGAGCCAAAGGCAGCTCCCCTAGGGTCCAGCAGGGCAAGGGCACACAGACCCAGATTCCAAAGGCTCTTTCTACCCTCTTCTCACCCTGCAGCAGAGGGAGCACACAGGAAGTGCAGGATCACAGAGGGAAGAGAAGAAGGAAAGACAGGGAGTGTTGCTTGCTCACTTACAAGAGCTGCTGCTGCTGCTAAGTCACTTTAGTCGTGTCTGACTCTGTGCGACCCCACAGACAGCAGCCCACTAGGCTCCACCGTCCCTGAGATTCTCCAGGCAAGAACACTGGAGTGGGTTGCCATTTCCAGTTTCATGAAGTGCTCTATTTTGCAAATAAAAACCCGAGGCTGCTCCGGCCAGTCCCATGTGGCTCCGGAGAGCTGGTGCCCCTTCCTACCCCCATGTTCTACTCCTGGAGCTGGAATGCAGCTCTGGAGATCCACCATCCAGGAGCATGCTCCACTGCTCTTGGGGCCAATCTATCGTGCACAGACATGTTTTTAAAAACACAATAAAGTGCTAGGAAAAAAAGGGAAAAAAATACATAATACACTACTCCAATTTTTTAATTGTTAGATTCAACAGCATAAAACCACCTTGTCAAATTTCCAACAAGCGTCTGGAGATCTGTTGCTTCCCACGTCCACTGAGGATGCCCACACAGGGGGCAGGGTTGCTGAGAGTTGCTCCCCACCCGGGCACCTCCATGACTGTCCTGGTCCCAGCACCGGCGGAGATGGGGTGGATTCTCACGTGCAAAACCGCTTGTGGGGGTGTGGAGTGGGGATGGAGTGGGAGTGATATCTCCCTGGTTGACTTATGCAGTGAGTCTGAGGCCATGGGTCATGCCCCACCAGCTACACAGCAGGCCCAGAGGGATGCAGGCTGGCCCAGATGCCGTGAGCATCTTCTGGGACAGAGGGTGGAAATGTGAGTGATGCCTGGCTCTGAGAGGGCTTTTCCAGGAAGGCCAGGTGGGGTCTGAGACAGGCATCTGGCCGTTAACTTCTGTGTATCATTGTCCTCAAAGCATCTGAAATGTCTGATTCATTTTAAGTGGGTCTTTTTTTAAGATGAAAAGACATACGGTCCCAGGCCATCTCAACCCACAGGGTCAATAAACATTCACAGAATTCCTCCTGGACAGAGGGAGATTTCTAACAGGAACAGGATTTCAGGGGCCTGTGAAGACACCCTGCGGGTTGTGAAGGTTCCATGTAGCCCCTGCCCTGAGGGGTACCAGCAGCATCAATACTGGTCTACCTTGGTCAAAGTAAAGCAAATATCCATAGGCAAACTCAGAAACAAGAACAAGAGAACCTGAGGGTCTTTTTGTTTGTTTTTTCACACATTACATTGACAGTAAACACTCCCTGAACCAGAAAGAATACTACTTTTTTCAGAGACATGAAGTTCATTTCACTCCTGAAATTACTAACAAAAACCAACAACAGTTCTACCATGAACCCTTACTTTCCAAAACTCAGTGGAGGTAAGAAATGGACAAACTTTTCATGTTGTTCAAGGCTTTGGTGGCATCAGGTTTCTTGTGATGGAATGCTTTGAGGGACCTCAACTCAGACCCCTGCAGAGCTGCTGCCCCCAGCACCGCGGAAGCAGACAGTCCTGCGTCCTCAGACAGCCCAAGCCTTGCTTAGTAGATGAGTTGTGAACTCTGCCCTGTGAAAGGTGATCACTAATAGTACAACACATAAAACTCTAGAGGAAGACAACAAAACAACAAAAAACAAGTCCATACATACCCCACCAAAAAATTATCTATTGTAATAAAAATTATTACTATACATCCTGGTAGCAATATGAAGAAAAAAAAAAGTAAAGGAGAAATTGTCAGAACGGTCTGGGTTTTGATGTAGAGACTCCCAAAATATTCCGTCAGGACTAAAGAAACAGTAAGGGTGTGTTTTCTGGAAGATGTGTGCTGTGTGCTGGGCTACCCCAGCAGACAGCGGGAAAATGAAACAAGCTTTCTAGACATTTGTCTCTCTGAGCTAAGCACAGCAGTGGTCAGAACACAGGAAAATAAAATAAGAAAACACAACATGAAACACATTGGGATTGGGCAATAAAGGCCGGGTAATTATTAACTATTAAGGGCGGCTTGTTAGAAGGCAAAGCACAAAGGAAGGCAGGATCCATCATCGGATTTGCATCTTTCATACAGAAAAAGTAAGGCAGTCTCCCAGGTGAAGCCACCGGCATTTACTAGATCTAGACCAATTCCTTATGTAGTTCTTCTGTAAGGGCAACGAATTCTGCAGGGCAGGGCCTGGCAAGCTTTGTTCCTTTTCGGGCCAGTCAGTAAATATTTGGGACTTTGTGGGTCACAGGGTCTCTATGGAAATGCCTTAACTCTACATGAAAGCAGCCGAAGACAGAAAATGGGCAGGCTGAGTTTGGCCCATGGCCTGCTGTGCTGACACCCTGAACCTTACAGAGGAGATGCTCTTATCAGCAACTGTGTGACAAATACTGTCATTTCTTAAGACTGGTCATTGGACCCCTAATCCTCAGGGGTCCAAGATGAGCTCAATTCGGACACAAATATCCATCCACAACTCTTGCCTGGTGTCCACTGGGGGTGTGGGCCAGGCTCACGGAGGGGAAGAGACGCACGCACTTCCAGCTCAGCCAGTCTCAGGGTTACTGCACCAGAGAGGAGGCACAGAGGGGAGTCCCCGCCACACCCCTCAGGGAGAGGGCACAGGCACAAGAGGCTGAGAGCGGGAGGAGAGCGCAGGGCCCTGTGATACTGCGATAGAGTAATAGATGTAAACACTGGTCTTCATCCATGGTTCCTGGCCTCAGGCTCCTAAAACCCTTATTTCCTAAATGACAAGAGCTAAACAGGTATCTTTAGTTATACTGAGTTTTTGTTCCTAGTTCCTAAAATAAACTCGGTGAAATGATGTCTCCCATTATTCATAACAAACCTCTTTCAACCACACCTGAGTCAGTTAATGATGTGAGTTTGGAAAGTCCTGGATAACCAATGAATGAGGGCTGGTTGCCAGCAGAACTAACCACAGGATTAGAGGGTTGAAACTTGCAGCTCTACCTCCCAACTTTCAGGGAGCTGAGAGGAGCTGGAGGCTGAAATCAATTACCAATGGCTAACGGACCAGTACTTTGGCCACCTCATGCAAAGAGTTGACTCAATGGAAAAGACTCTGATGCTGGGAGGGATTGGGGGCAGGAGAAGAAGGGGACGCCAGAGGATGAGATGGCTGGATGGCATCACTGACTCGATGGATGTGAGTCTGAGTGAACTCCGGGAGTTGGTGATGGACAGGGAGGCCTGGCGTGCTGCGATTCATGGGGTCGCAAAGAGTCGGACACGACTGAGCGACTGAACTGAACTGAATGGTTTAATCAGCCTGTATAATCTGGTCAGGATTGTCAAAATCCTGCCAGATGGGCCTCCAACCCATGATTTGCACAGGACTGCCAAACAATCTGGAGAAGGGGATGGCACCCCACTCCAGTACTCGTGCCTGGAAAATCCCATGGATGGAGGAGCCTGGTGGGCTGCAGTCCATGGGGTTGCGAAGAGTTGGACATGACTGAGTGACTTCACTTTCACTTTTCACTTTCATGCACTGGAGAAGGAAATGGCAACCCACCCCAGTGTTCTTGCCTGGAGAATCCCAGGGACGGGGGAGCCTGGTGGGCTGCCATCTATTGGGTGGCACAGAGTTGGACACGACTGAAGCGGCTTAGCAGCAGCAGCAGCAACCAAACAATCTAGGCACAAGTGCATTTATTTAAAGGAGGTTACTCAACCAAAAGACATCTTCCAAACCCAGATACCCAAAACCCAAAACCTGTCTCTTTGCTGCGAAACAAAACTAAGCACCAAATCTCAGCAGCACCTTCCTGGGGAGATTCAGGGGCCAGTCCCAGGAAAAAAATAGACCAGGCAGCTGCTCAGACTTGTCCACAGTCTTTGAGGACCAGCAAGGGGCCGACTAGCCACAGGTAGAAGACTAGACTTAACCTGGCTGGCAACTAGGTTCATTTTGTCCCCATACAACAAAACTCCCTTAGACAAAAAGGTTTGCAGTCTTTATTTGCAAGACAGTCAAGCGACCAATGGATTTCAAATCCACCTCCCCAGAGGCAAGCGGCTTGGGGTATTTATGAGATCAGGAATAAAGAAGCAGGGGGGTCAGAGGTGTGGGGAGCATGAGGAAAGGGGATTGAAAAATGGGACTTCCCTGGTGGTCCAGTGGCTAAGACTCTGTGCTCCCAATGCAGGGCGCCTGGGTTCAATCCCTGGTCAGGGAACTAGATTCTGCAAGCAATGACTAAGACTCAGCGCAGTCAAATAAGTCAATATTAAAAAGAAGAAGACTGGTAATTGATCTTCACAGTTATCCTAGTTATTATTATCCACAGTATCCTAGGATACAGGCCTCTGCATGTTTTCATAAGTTTATTTTAAATTCATTAACTCATGTGGCTGCATCAGGTCTTAGTTGCGACATGCAGGGTATTTTATTGAGGGGTGTGGGCTTCTCTCGCGTTGTGGGGCACAGGCTCCGGAGCATGCGGGCTCAGTAATTTCAGGGACCAGGGACCAGACCCTCAGGGAAGTCCCCCTCTGCACATGTTGAGGGTGGGGTTTTCGACTCTCCGATGTCAAAAGGTCACCAAGTGGACATTCCTACTTGTCCTTTTGCAGGGTCAGCGATCCTATCCAGTCTTAACTGGCTCAGCTCAAACTAGATGCAGCTGACTCCAAGTCCCGGAAAACAACTCAGGCAAACGTTATTTAGGTTACATGTTGCTGGCAGGATATCCAAGTCTTAAAACCACCTTGATCAGTGAAGGCAGGTGAACGGGCTTGACTAATTATTACGCATGGTTTCAAAAGCATCCATAAAAATCCCTGAACTACCAGATTTGGAGAGCCTCTAGGCTGGTGAAGGTGTGGAGACATGGAGGACAGTATGCTGGGAGAGAGGGGGTGCGAGCTCCCAGCCCCTCCTCCCCACCTTGTCCTGTACAGCTCTTCCATCTGGCCGCTCAGAGTTGTGTCCACTTACAATAAACCAGTGATCTAGTATGTGAACACTTCCCAGAGTTCTGTGAGCTGCTCTGGGACATTACTGAACCTGAGGAGAGGGGTCCTGTCCTGATTCAGAGCAGCCAGCCAGGAGAAGCACAGATGACAACCTGGACTTGCCACAGGCATCCCACGGGGCCGGCACTAATCCCCAGCAGTCAGTGTAGAAACTGAGTAAGATAATGTGTGTGCTGATGATGCATGGCAGAGGAAGCACCCCCCGACTAGGGGCCTCAGGGAGCAAGCAGGCCTTCTGACTGAGAGCAGGGAGGGAGGAGGAAGCAAGTGTCCGGATAGCGCTATCCTAACTAGGAGCACGTGGTGGCCTCCCCCCAGGGCTCTGCAGCAGAGGATAGCTGCGCCAGGGGCCGATCTTGGGCAGAGCTCCGGCCTCCACGCCCACTCCTGCTAGGCAGTCTCACCCTACCCACAGGCATCTGACGGAGACCCCGGGGCCTGCCACCCTTGATTCTGTGTGCCCCTGCCCCCGTAGCCCTCAGCTTGTCAATGGCACCCCCCTCCATCCAGCTGCCCAAGCTAAACACCTGGAACTAGCCTGGACTTCCTGCTGTCTCTCACCCCCCAGGCCGCCCTTCAGCCACCGTCATCTCTCACCTGGAGCCTCGCTGGCTCCAGACCCTGAACTGGTGCCTCTGCTGCACACCTGCCCTTCTATGGCCACCAAAGGGATGGGTTGGAAAAAAAAAAGCCTTCCCTCCCCACCACACCCACAAGGGCTTCCAGTTCCCCAGTCCGCTTACAACACCTGGATCCCCACCTTCAGGGCTGGGAGGTGCCTAATCTTTCTTGTCAGTCAGCTGCCCCTCTGCCTGGCAACTGGCATGTAGGCTCCTTCCTGTCACTGAGACCAACTTAAGTGTCACTCCAGGAAATCCTCCCAAATCTTCAACCAAAACTGGCGCAAGGACGGAGCCCTATTCACATTCAAATTCTCTGCTTGGCACTTATCAGGAGACAGTGGTTTACTGCTATGTGTCATTCTTTCCTACACGTTCCACATGGTATCCCATACTTAGAACTCCAGCACAAAGGAGGCGCTCAAAAGTATGTACTAAATAACTTAAATGGAAACAAAAACTATCCCAGGACAATCATAAACGTGGGGCTCTGGGCTAGAGCAGAGGGGCTGGAGGAAGGCAGGTATCTCTGCTCCCCGGGGCCCTTAAACCCTTCCTCCTCCAAAGGCTCGGCTTCCTTAAAGTGCCCACAGCCCTGTGCGCTCCACCACAGAGGACAGCCCTGCATCCACTGAGTTCGCCTGGCCCACCTCTGCCACCCCATCCATGGATTCCCCCACTCCAAAACACCCTAGCCCCCCACACTCTGATCGCCAGCCCTCACCCTTCAGCTCCGGTCACTCTAGATGGACAATTACTTGAGCTTTATAGGTGTTACTGGAGGTATCAATGAACTACAGGAAAACCGACATTCACTTTAACAAGTTTTGAATTCAGTAAAAAAAACTGGAGTTATTGGCTTCAAATTCAATCAGGTGCCACGTATTTCCCTGATGCAGACAGCTGAGGGGATTCCCCAAGTATGTCCCAGGTACACTGTTCTGTTCCCCAATTCCTGGCACACTGAAGCAGAGAACAAATGCTTGCTTCTATTCCATGCAGGATGTATATATATCATTGTAGCCAGAGAAACATGATATTAAGTAATGTAAAATTTGCACAGACATAGCAAACTTTATTAAATCCATTCATTTATTCATTTAACAAGTATTTATTCAGCACTCATTACATGTCAGGAGCTGTTTCACCTGTGGAGGCATAGGGGCCAGGTCCCCACCCCAACGAGTTGTCATCCTTGCAGGGACAAGACAGAGATGCACGGGAACAAAGGGAGCAGGAGGTAACTTCTGGGAGTGGCTGGAGGCCCCAGCCTCCAGCAGGAAATGGCAGGAAGTGGCTCTGCTTAGCCTTCAGGAGGCTCACATCCTGCTCAGCTGTGGCCCCTGCCCTGGTGCAGGGTGCCCAGGACCACTGGGAAACCAGGGTTCTGGCAGGTCAGGCTGGCCACCAAGTTCAGGCAAAGTCCAGTGTGAGATAACAAGGCGACTCGGTGACCTCCAAAATTTCAGGTTCACCCACACTAACTGGACATCTAATGGCCTGGCCCCCTGCAAACCCCAACATATGCACAAACCCGACTGCCTACGGTGGGGCTGTGTGAGTGCAAGCTGGTGGGTAGCCTAGCGAGTTCTGGGGTCTGGCACAGGACTCACTTTTCAACAGAAATCATGCTTTCACAGGCCACCCACATACCTATGCACGATCACAGGCGAAGAGTCAGTTTTTAAGCAAATATACAACTTTAAATGATACTGATGCTACTGTTATCGTTGATGAAGTGCCCATGAGTCATCACTATGGTTCTTTATGGAGACAGCAGGCCAAGGTCAATAGGGCTCCCCCTTCTGAGGACTCCCGTAGGCTTGCCTCTTAAATGCACCGATCGCACAGTCACCCATGGGAATTAAGTTTCTAGTATAAAAATCTGATCATGTGATATTGTGCCCACGGCAGATGGCCTTGTTGAAAAAAAAGTTCAACCTGTTTGGCACAGTATATGAAGACATCTAGGGGGCTTCTCTGGTGGCTCAGTGGTAAAGAATCCGCCTACGAATGCAAGAGACACGGGTACGATCCCTGATCTGGGAAGACCCCACATGCCTCAGAGCAACTAAGCCTGTGTGCCACAACTATTGAGTCTGTGCTCTAGAGCCAGCGAGTCACAACGGCCGAGCCCACGGGCCGCAACTGATGAAGCCAGCATGTCCTAGAGCCCATCCTCCACAAGAGAAGCCACCGAAATGAGAAGCTTGCACACTGCAACTAGAGAGTAGCCTCGGCTCTCTGCAACCAGAGAAGAGCCCACACAGCAGTGAAAAGCCAGCACTGCCAAAAAATAAAATTCCCAGAAAGAAACCAGCTTCTACTGTGTGCGCTCTACTGCACCCTGACATGCCCGGCGCTTGCGCTCCTTTCCTTCCCACTCCAACACAGACAGCCTGCCCTGCTTCCGTTATAAATCCTAAAAGCCCGGCGCTTGCGCTCCTTTCCTTCCCACTCCAACACAGACAGCCTGCCCTGCTTCCGTTATAAATCCTAAAAGCGCCGAGGCTGAGATTAATGGCTTTTATTAAACACCGGATTTAAAATCTGGACCCAATCTGTCTGTCAGCCAGCAGGTATCTCCAGCAAGCATCCAGTTTCCGGGAGGGACCAAACAAAACTGGAGAAACTGGTAGCTGGTAGGTGGGGAGCCTGCTGTCAACTCAGCTTGGCCCATAGCACTCACGATCTTCAAAGAGAACCAGTGGGCTCAGCGGAACCATGCTAGGTCGTCTCATCACTCTGGTGTTCTCATCTGTAAAATGCTGAGCTTTCTAAACTTCGTTGTTTTTTTTTTATCTAAAGAAGAGTAATCTGTCAGTTCTAAAAGGCACTTGGAAACCCCTGGGTTTTAGGAAGAGGGAAATTACTCCTCATGAAAGCCTTGGTTTCCCAAACATGGAAAGTTTGCAGGCTGCAAACAGACACAAGCAGCAGAAGCCCCATCTGGGAGAACACCTCAGTCCCGAGTGAGGTGGAATGCACCCCTGGTGCACCGACACTGCCAGGCTACACGGTAGACAGCAGACAGTGTGGAAGAGCTTGGGCGCTCACTCGCTTACCCAAAACCCAGCAGTGGGCTGCGGCGGTTGACCATCCTTGTCAGATCAAAGGGACCAGTGAGAAAAAGGCTCCGAAGTCAGCGTGTCCAGGCAGTGAGAGACTCAGAGGATAACAACGGAAAGAGCTGCGAGGAGAACCCACGGCCAAGCATCTCCTGACAGCCAGTATCATACTTAAAAAGAGTTTGGGGCAAAGGATGAGTCCTAAGGAATTATGAAAAGGAGCTCCATGGAAGAGAAAAAGCTTTCCAAGCCAAGTGGGCTCTGCAGAGGGACCTACCCTGCCCTGCTCTGCCCTGGCAGGGCCCCACCTCTCTGGCATGCTGCCTGTTGGGACTGCGAGCCAGATGTATAGGGCAGGAGCCTGAGAGAATGATTCTGTCCTTGCCAATCTCAGCCCTTGCCAAGATGACCAAGTCATTAGAGCAACGCACGTCCAAGTCAGAGAGGAACTCACAGGCTACCTGACTGCAGACATCACAATGGAACTGATCATACTTTTGTTCATCTGACCAAAAACTCGGAGCAACTGTTTTAGAATAAACATTGACAAGTACTTAAAATACTTGTACTTGAAAATACATTGCATGACCTCAATAAAACCTAAGCAGTTACACAAAACGCCGTTTGTAAAGGTTCAAAGTCAGATACAGAATGTTGTCTTACTGGTGCTCTGTAAATATATTTAATAAGCTCAATCTGTGAAACATGTTTGTGGGACTTGAAAGAAAGTCCAGAGGCGGCTCATCTCTGTATTCGGGACAAAGGACTCAAGGCTGGCACCCTCTGGAACCCCCAAGTGAACGAAGCTCAGTACAGGTGATCATTAAGGGGATCGAGGGGGTGAAAACTATGGGCCTGTGACTCCTGTCCTTCACTGACTGCCAACAACCATTTGTAAAACCTGAGGTGAGAGAAGAGCAGCAAATGGATCTTAATTCCATCACTGGAACTTGCTGGGGATGAGGGATACTGCTCAAGTGAGAATACAGTGCTTTTTTTATCTGCATTTACAGCTGCCAAATTCCCATGCCTCCCCGACCCCGCCCAAAAAAGCAAATAAATGATAGGAGATAAGTTGAACAGTCTTGTAGTTAATCTGCTCATACTTTTAGAACCACATAAATGTTTCACATACCAAGACTTAAAATCAATAAGGACTTGGGAATTCCCTGGCGGTCCAGTAGTTAAGACTCCGTGCTTTCACCAAGGGCCCAGGTTCAATCCCTGGTTGGGGAACTAAGATCCCACAAACTGCACAGCATGGGGGCGG
>SJYT01011462.1:246138-265562 GCA_006410635.1 Cephalophus harveyi
GGGTGGAATCAATAAGGACTCAAAGTGAAATATAACCAGAAACAAATGAACCTCTTTATTACAAATTAATAACATAAATACACTAAGGCAACTTTGTAAAATAGATTTTGACTATATACTTAAAGGAAAAAAAAAACAATCACATGCAAATATCATACTCTACTTAAGCAGGTTTGTTTTTCACAGAAAAATGGCTTGGCAATACTGAAACTATATGTGGTCTAGGACTGAGTAAAACGGTAAGCATGCTGAGAACAACAGGGCTCCCCTGTGGCTCACAGTAAAGAATCCACCTGCCAGTGCAGGGGATGTGGGTTTGATCCCTGGGTCGAGATGATCCCCTGGAGAAGGAAATGGCAACCCACTCTAGTATTCTTGCCTGGAGAATTCCATGGACAGAGCAGCCTGGTGGGCTATAGTCCGTGGGGTTGCAGAGAGTCAGACATGACTGGGGGACAAAGACCAGACCAGGCTGAGACAACGGGAGCCAGAAGTGGAGAGCAAAAAGGGATGTATTAATAGAAGGAACCCTGTGGTGACAGATTGAAATTGCAGGTACAAACTCAGTTTTCAATATATATACAGATATACAGGTATAGAAATAGATACAGATGTATAGGGTGTACACAAATTTATGCTTCCTAGTGCTGCCCATTGAGAAAGCCAAAAAGTAATAACCCTCCAGTAGCAATGAGCACACCTCCAAAGATCTTGGTTTCTAAAAAAAAAAAAAAAATCTTCTAAATTAAAAGGAACCAACACTCCTTAGAGAAATTTCTGATTCCAGGTTAGGTCAAGGAAAGCACAAGATTGAGTCCAGAATATTCTATGGTACCAGAAAATAAGGAAGTGCTCAAAATGTTGGGGATAGGCTAAAAAGGACACGGAAGCCAACCTGAACAGGTCAAATCTGCACAACAGAGCAACAAAATAAATGACAGTGATGAATTTCTGTGTGTGCATGCTCACTTGTGTGATTCTTTGCAACCCCATCGACTGTAGCTGGCCAGGGTCCTCTGTCCATGGAATTTTCCAGGCAAGAATACTGGAGTGGGTTGCCATTTCCTGCTCCAGGGGATCTTCCTGACCCAGGGATTGAATCACCATCTCTCCTGTCTCAAGCACTGGCAGGCAGATTCTTTACCACTCAGTCACCCTGGAAGCCCTTAGTAATGGTCTATAACTTATGAAATAAAATTAAAATGTCCACGTCAAGATAAATAACTGAATAAATTAAAATATGGAAGGTTCTTCCTTACAGTAGAATTCCAACTTGAAAGTAAAAATAATGGAAATGAAAAAATCACTCTGTGGCAAAAGCAACACTTACAATTGTCTCAGAAAATGCTCACTTCTGGATGCTAAAATTAGTGATTTTAAACAATATATTTACACACTTTCAAAGTAACTCCCCACGGGAAAAATGGTAACTCAATGATGGAAACACCTTGTAGATATCTCCTAACACAAACGACCAAAGTTAGTATCAGCAGTAATGGGACAAATCGACATTATACGACTCCTGATAAGATGCAGAGAAAAACACAATTTCACAGGTAAAGGTTTCTCTTACCAAAAATGCATAACTTAAAAGTAATCATAAGGGAACATCAGATAAACCCAAACTGAGGGGCATTCTACAAAATAATTGACTGATAAAAGTCAAGGAATACCTGAGGAAGCGCTCCAGATTAAAGAATAAGAAAGAAAACACGGGCGGTCCTGGATTGGATCTTGTAAAAGAGAAAAGTCATCCGTGGGATAATTGCTGAGTCTGAATAAATCCTGTACATTAGATCATGGTTTTGTATGAATTAAGTTTCCTCAGTTTGCTAAAAAGAACTATGGTAACATGAGAGATTAACATCTGGGGGCACCTTGGTAAAAGTACCGAGGCAATCTTTATACTTCTTCTGCAACTCTTTTGTAAATCTCAATTTTTTTTCTTTAGTTACTCTGGACCAGGCTGCCTGGGTCTGAACCTGTCCTCACTGGCTGTGGAACCGGTAAACTCTCCCATTTCTGCAGCGCCCTTCCTGAAGGGGTCGAATAACAACGCAGAGCACTCAAAGCGCGGCGCCAGCGAATGCCCCAGCCTTGCCACCCGCATGCGACACGGGCGCTTCAGAAAAGAGCCCGGGCGGGCTCTGCGCACCGGGCTCCGCGGGCCCGGCGCCGCTCTCGCGCCCACAGCCCTGCAGGGTGGCCCCAAGGGAGTGCGCGGCGTCTGGCAGGACTTGGACGTCTCGGGTTTTTCCAAGAAAAGAGACGACGCCCGTGAAAAGCGACCCAAAGGGCCACACCTTCTCGCGTCCCCGTGAGGCCGCTCGGCGCCCCGCCGCGTCGCCCCCGCGCCCGCGCCTCACCTGGAACGCTGGCCCCAAGCAGCCGCTTGTCCCTCCGCGTTGCCATGGTAACCTGAGTCTGTCGGCCGCCGTCTGGGCGCTCTCGGTACAGCGCTCGAGTTCCGCCGGCCGGAAACGGGAGCCCTGACATCTGGTTCCGGATTCTTCGCGCCCCGCCCGTGCGCAGGTATACCAGAGCCAGGAAAGTTCCGGGCTATTGGATGGCAGGTGGCCGGGTTCCGCGATCCCGCCGGTCTCGTTGCCCCAAAGCTGTTGGCGGCTCTGACGGGTCGGGGTGGGGCCTGCAGGGAGCTGTACCTGGGAGGGGAGGGGCCCAGGCTGCACGTGGGCGTGGAGCGGAGTAAAAGTCCGAGACCACGAGAACTGCGAATTCACGCGTGGATCCTCCGGCAGTGAAACAGGCAGACACTGCGAGGGGGCCCCGGGAGAGGCGGGCTAGCAGTGAGCTCTGCGTGTCCGGGATGAGCGGGGCTCAGGATGGCAGGACGGCCTTTCAGCAAGGGCGCTGTTGCACCGTGTGCTTGGCTTATGAGAATTCATGTTTGTGTGCACTCATAACCTGTGTGCTTTGGTGTTTGTGTGTCCAGTTACGAGTTTAAAAAAAAAAACACCTCACAGAGGCAACGAGCAAACCATTATGTCAAGGCCCCCATACTTAGAGACCCTCTTCCCCAGTATCTGAAGGTCTACTGGAGCTGAAGAGGACCAGTTGCCCGAACAAATGGAGACACTCATGTTCAGCCTGCCTGGCCAATCGCACAGTGGAGCTCCAGGAAGTAATGGGCACAGAAGCAGTGGTGGCAGCAGAGAGGGGGACATAGTCTTTGGTCCAGCTTCTCCTCTCCATCTGTGTTTTCTCCACCCTGATGGCATTCTAGCTGCACAGGGCCAGTCCTCAAGCTGTTCCTGCCAGACCTCTCAACACAGTTAATAGTAAGAAAGGCTCTGCTTTAAGAGGCAGCTCTTAGAGGGAGGTCCAGGGTTATTAAACGTCAGGCAGATCAATAATTCAAGCCTCCTGGAAAATGGAAGAAGTGATCCTATCAGTGCACAGAAACCATGTGAAAATAGCCCTGCCTTCCTGCCTGGGGAAGCCATAAAGGGGCCGCATGACCTTTAACCTATATCCCATAGGCCCTGGGCAGCCTCACTGCTCCCAGCCCAGCTTCAAAGGGCAGTCCAGCTTCAAACCCCAGGCCCACTCCTCTTGTTACAGTTTTCTGGGACTCTGTTTGCTCTTCTCCATAAAGTAGAGATAATGCCTTCCATTCCCCGTGGATTTGAGGATCAGAAACAACATATGAACTACATGCGTGCTGGGTCAGCCCCAGTGAAGGGGCTCTGGGGTGTGTGTGTGTAAACCAAAAGGGCCAAGAGGATACACACTTTTGAATAAAAATAAATCCGAACAACAAATAGGAGCTCTGCACCTCACCATCCACGTTCTGAAACCTGACCAACCCCACCATGACCTTCTCCCTCCAATTACCCCGACACTAACCCTAACCTGAGCCCTGACCTTGACCCTAACTCTGTGACTTCACCAACACGAATTCTACCCCCTAACCCTGACCCACCCAACCATTACCCTGTCCCTGACTCTGGGCACTAACCCTAAGGGTGGCCCTCGATTCCTATGGTGGGGCCAGCTCCTACCACTTCAATCACCCAATATCCCAGAACCTCTGATTCCCTCACATGAGCCCCAGATAAGGCTTCTGGGGTGCTGGGCCCAGGGAGGGATGGTACTCCCCTGCCTCTGCACATCATGTCCCCCCACAGAATGATGGAGGCCGGCGGTGGGCCCTCACCTCCCTGGGAAGGTCCTTGTCACTCCTGGTGGGCCCACAGCCCCACTAGGGTCTGCAACTTTGTCCACTTGGGCTCTGGAGCTCAGCCCCTTAACTGTGCCCCATGTCCAGGAGCTCAGTAGGTGCTCGTGGAAGGGGAGAAGGGGCACACTGATCACTCTCTACCCAGCTCCCTGCCCGATCCTCCCACAGGTCAGGCCAGACCCAACATTCTCCCAATCTGTCTCCCCCGACCTGCCCACCATCCTGCCAGTCAGACCAGACCCCCTCTTCCACCCAGAGTGCGCTCTGCTCACCCTGCAAGGCAGGTGACTCTTCAGCCAGCCTGCTGCATCCACACTGTAGCCAGTGCTGACGGACCGTGTGTCTGTCCTGGGGCCACACAGTGACCACAAACAGGGCATGAGACAACAGTTCTGGAGGCCACAAACCCAAATTAAGGTGTCTGCAGGGCTTTGGTCCCTCCAAAGGCCCTGGATAGAATCCTGACCCACCCTTTCCAGTTTCAGGTATCTAGTGGTGCTATCCTTGGTGCCCCTCAGCCCATTGGCACATCACTCCACTCGCTTCCACCTTCATCTCGTGGCCTTCCTCCCAGGTCTGTCTTCATAGGTTCTTTTCCAAAGTCACCAGCCCTACTGGGCTAGAGCCACCCTGCTCCCATGTGACCTCATCTTAACTGATTACATCTATAAAGATCCTATTTCCAGTGACTTCCCTGATGGTCCAGTGGCTAAGACTCCACAACTCCCAATGCAGAGAGCACAGGTTCAATACTGGATCAGGGAACTAGATCCCACATGCTGCGACTAACGATCTCTCATGCCACAATGCAGACTGAAGATCCTGCGTGCAGCAACTAAAACCTGGAACAGCCAAATATATAAATATCTTTTTAAAAGTCTCTGTTTTCAAGGAAGGTCACATGCTGAAGTACTGGGACCAGAACACATCTTTTGGGGGCCACCATTCAACCCGCTACAGACTGCTTCCCCTGAGATGATAGCTATCCAGGGCCAGCTCCCCACAGGCCACCCTATACTCACAGATGTGGTAACAGAACAGTGGGGGTTTAGGTTAACGCCCTGCCCAGCACCTCCATGACTAGTATAGCCGGGATCAAACTGTCCCTGCACCCCAAGCATACAGTGGGAGCCTGTGAGGGTACAATGCCTGTGGGATAATAAAAACATTTCAGGGGCACTGGAGGGCTGGCAAAGAGCTAGTGCTGGGCCTTCCTGAGAAGCCGGTGGGCTCTGAGGGGCCCTGCTTCCCAGTATGTCATCTGGGATGGCGCCCATATCTCATGGAGCCCTCATAGCCACACTCGAGTGATTCTAGAACTCTCCACACTTTGCAGATGAGGAAACTGAGGCCAGGGGCCCTCAGGAGTGGGCCAAGGCTGCCAGCCTGGGGCGGGGGTGCTCAGCCATTCTGCTCCCATTGGTGCCCCGCTCCTGCCACACACACACCTAAGCTCAGAGCAGATGTCAACACTGGGTGACAGGCTAGCTCATTGTGGGGTGGCGTAAACCAGGATGGCCACCCATCAAAGGGCTGGACTTGGGCTTTGGCCCCCAGATCCTGGAATGTTGCTTGTCCTGTTCCTGAGTGATCATTGAGTGACCCTGTGTGGTCAGACTGGCCTGGCGGCCGGCTGCCCTCCCAGGACAGTGCCCCCTAGTGGTGGCAGAGCGAACAAAGAGCTGCCTGTGGAGGTCCCCGTTCTGACTGCCCCATGACTCCAGGTCCTTCCTCCAATTTTTGCCAACGGCACTCATGGTGCTGGGAGCTGACCTCACAGTGGGAGCCCTACTGCAGGCCTCTCATGGGGTCCCCAAAATCACAGGGATCTGGGTGGGGCCAGCTTGGGCACATGGCCTTGAGCAGTCACTTTCCCCTTGGATCAGGAAGGTGCCTGTGCTGGGCTGCAGTGACCTACCCACTTGCTCCCAGGCCCCAGGGCAGGAAAGGCCAGGCTGCTGCCTGCTGTCTGGGCCTGGGTGCCCCAGTGGACTTCCAGAAGGGGCTGGGCCAATCCTTGCGGTCCCAAGGAAATAGGGACCAGTGGGGGCTTTGTGGGAGATGTCCTTCACCCCTCCCCCAAGTATGCGCCAGGCCATGGTCGGCCAGCTGGATGGTCCCTGCCCGTGTCTCCAAACAAGCGATGCCCTGTGAACTGGGCAGCAAACTGGGGCAGGGGAGGGCATCTTCATGGCCCACAACCAGGAAGGGCCTCTGGTGGCAAGCACAGCGCTCCTGGAAGAGATGAATGGAGAGGGGGCCCAGGGTAGCCATTTCCTAGAGGTCAAGGCCCGGAGGCAGAAGCCGGGCTCTGGATGTGGGCAGGACAGAGGAGGGTATTCCTTGTGAGACCGGTGTCAAGGGACGAGCTGCCCGATGAGTGGGAACCATGAGGGGGTGTGCCTCACAAGGTCAACTGACCCCCACAGCCGCCTTGCCTGGGGGGCTGGTGTCCACCTCACTTTGCTGTCCACTGCAGCCCGTGGGGTGGTTCTGGGCTGGGGGGTTCTGGGCTGAGGAATTCCAGTCACCAAACCCCCAGGGACCATAAGGTCCACACTCTGGGGTGAAAGTGAGGAGTCCAAGGGTGAGGGAGGCTGGGAGCTGGAGTGACCAAGCAGAGCGGGGACAGGACCCACTCGCATGCCTTCCTGGAAACCACCCGTGAGCTGGCGCTCGAGGGGCAAGGGACTGGCTGTGTCCTGCCCGCCCCTGAGCGCCCCCAGGCATTCCGCCGAGCTGCGCTGAGTCACCGGGAGGAGGAGGGCTGCGGTCGGCGCAGGAAGGTTGAGCAAGGCCTTTCCTCTCCGTGGCTGCACCGTCGCTCAGCCTGGCACGAAGCCCGGTCCACTCTCTCGGCCCCTCCGTGGCTCCTGGCCTGGCTCCTTGCCAACACCTGGCCGTGTCCTCCAGCGGTCCATGCCAGCCTGGTGAAAACCAAGTGCAGGGTGGGCTGAGACATCCATCCTCCACCTCAAGAGGACTTTCCCAGGCCTCTAGGGGCCAGGCAGGGGCTGGGGCATGACCTCTGTCCCCTGGGGCTGAGATGCTCCAAGTTGAGATTAGGGGGTGAGTGGGGAACTATAAATCTGGATACCACCTCAGAGAAGGCAGCCCAGGTGAGCCAAGTTGGAGCCCTAGACAGCAAAACCAATGATCAAAAAACCCACACCCAACTCACCGCTAATCAAGTAGGCAGATCCCCAGCAAGGGTAAGATTGAGAGAGTTGGCCAAAGCAAGGTCAGGGGCTGAGTGCATAGCCAGGACTAAGTTGTCTGGGCCAACAGGCAGCCCATCTGAGTGAGACCTGAATGGTGGCTGACGAAGAGAGATAGAGGCCTGGGCGGGGGCAGCGGGGGTGTGTGGCGGAGGAGGCTGCATGGGAGGCTGCCTCTGGCCGCTGCATGGGAAATGGACTACGGGGGTGGAGAGGAGGCTGGACAGTGTGTGGCGGCGCCCTTCCCTGAATGTCCTCACTCACCTGACTTCATGAAGTGCCTGCTCTGTTCCGGGCACCGTTCCAGACCCCAGAGCAGGCAAAGTTCTCCCAGGCTTGGGGGGCCATGGGCCGGGCCTGAGGCGCTGCAGGACTTACCCGGGCCCTGGTATGGGAGTGGGGGAAAGAGGGACTCCAGGGGGAGGCCCACTGTGCAAGGGGCCCAGGGCATTGAGGGTCCTCAGGGAGCCTGGGATGCAAGTGTGCCCTGGGGTCACGAACAGGAGGATTGTCTCGGGGGCCCTGAGAGGGGACAGAGCTACCCCAAGATGGCCAGAGAAAGAGGATGGGGTCTAAGAAAGCACCACTGCGCTTGGGGGTCAGGAACTGGACAAGGAGCGTGGAATATAAGCGTTTGCCAGGTGCCCCCTGGGCAAGGTGCCCCCTAGGCAAGGTACCCAAGTGAGTGGGAGTCTGTGCTGTCGGGCTCAACCAGCCTCCTCGGCTGCCCCGACCTGGGAAGGGGCCTCGTGCGCACCTGGAGAGCAGGCGCCGCCGCAGGTTAGCCTGGCCACGTGAGCAGCCGCTGCCAGCGCAGGTTGTGTGGTTGCCGGCTCTGTGCCAAGCTCCTGGCTGAGATGGCTGTGCCAGGCCCACCAGCAGAGGGACCCCCTCCGCCAGCCCCCAGTGGCCTTCCAGCCCCCAGTCCTTCCCTGGCTGGCCACTCCACCACTCTTAGCCACGCCTCACGCAGGCCCCAGGTCGGGGCAAACAGCAACAGGTGAGGCTGGCGGGGGCACAGGGAGGTGACGTCCCACAGCAGCAACCCCTGAGCCTGCAGGACCCGGAGGGAAGTCTGCGAGCAGCAGATAGAGGAGCTGTCCATCGGGGCCCTGGACTGGGTGGCCTCCAGGAGGAAAGGAGGGAGAAATGCGTAGCGGGGACCGAGGTTGGAAGGGCTGCCTGTGGGGCCTGGAGGGCACAGGTCTGGGAGGACCCAGGGAAAGGGCAGTGTGTGGATACAAGGAACAAATAGGGAGATGGGGGGGGGGCCTCCAGCCAGCAGGGAGCACAAAGTGACAGTTCCGACCCCTAGGACCTAGATTGGCTCCAAGAAGGGCCACAAGGAGCCCTGACCCCCTTCCTGCCCCCAGCCCACAGCCCAGGATGGGGCAGAGATGGCAGAGCCCCGGTGGCTACCTGTGGGACAGGTGGAATGAAGCAAGTTGGAGGAAAAGTGGGGGTGGTGGCGACTGGATCCAAAGGGCTTGGGGAAGCAGGCAGGGGCAGGGAGAGTGCAAACCCTGGGAGCCATGCCCTACCCAGCCTCTAGACCAAAAGGCTGAACTAAGAAGGGAAGGTTGTACCCCCATCCACTGGTTCCCGATCCCAGGGAGAGACGGGTCTCGCTGACGGCCTTGCCTGACCTGGTCTGTCTTCCCCAGGCTGAATCAGCCCTGCAGAGCCAGTGGCCTTTGCTGTGGCCAAGGCTGCAGACAACCCACACCCTTTATGCCAGGTGGGCTGCTCCTCCCGCAGCACCCAGGCGAGCGTGCCTCCTGCTCCATGCCCATCACTAAGGCCTCCAGCTTGAGGCTGATGATCTGCCCACTGAGGTGCAAGTGCTGGAAGGGACAAAGGACTGGGGCAGGGCTCTACTGCCCCAGGAGTAGGAAGGGGAGACCAGGACAGCCTCTAGACCCAAAGGGATGTCCTTGCCCAGCAATATCTACTCCAGTTTAAACACAAGAGCAGGCTTATTTTTTTAAATCTATTATTGTAATTACGAAAGTAATAGATCAACAAGTGGTGCTGGGACAACTGGATCTTCGTGTACAAAATAATAAAGTCTAATCCCCATCTCACACCATACACAAAATCCACTCAGTACTCAATAACCAACACCTAAGAGCCAACACCATAAAATTCTTGGAAGAAAACATAGGGGTGCATCTTCATAGCAATGAACTATTAGCTATGACACCAAGAACACAACAACCCAAGAAACAAATATAAGACTTCTCTGTATCAAAAGACTATATAAGAGAGTGAAGAGACAACCCAGGAAATAGGAGAAGCATATATATGATAAGGCTCTAGAACATGTAAAGAATTCTTACGACTCAACCAAAAGAGACAATCCACTTTAAAAAATGGTACAAGACTTGAATAGATATTTCTCCAAAGAAGATATACAAATGGCTAATAAACTCATGAAAAGATGGTCACTGTCCTTAGTCATTTGCTGTTGTTCAGTGGCTCAGTTGGGTCTGACTCTGAAACTTCATGGACCACAGCACACCAGGCTTCCCTGTCCTTCACCATCTCCCGGAGTTTGCTTGAACTCATGTCCATTGAGTCAATGATACCATCCAACCATTCATCCTCTGTCACCCCCTTCTCATCCTGCCCTCAATCTTTCCCAGCATCACAGTCTTTTCCAATGAGTTGGCTCTTCAAATCAGGGGGCCAAAGTATTGGACATTCAGTTTCAGCATCAGTCCTTCCAATGAATATTCAGGGTTGATTTCCTTTAAGACTGACTGGTTTGATCACCTTGCTGTCTAAAGGACTCTTAAGAGTCTTCTCCAGCCCCATAGTTCAAAAGCATCAATTCTTTGGTCCTCAACCTTCTTTATGGTCCAGCTCTCACATCTGTACATGACTCCTGGAAAAACCATAGCTTTGACTATACGAACCTTTGTCAGCAAAGTGATGTCTCTGCTTTGTAATATGCTGTCTAGGTTTGTCATAGCTTTTCTTCCAAGGGGCAAGCAGCTTTTAATTTCATGGCTACAGTCATCATCCATAGTGATTTTGGAGACCCACAAAATAAAATCTTTCACTGTTTCCATTTTCCCTCCCATCTATCTGCTGTGAAGTGAAGGGACCTGATGCCATGATCTTAGTTTTTTTAATGTTGAGTTTGAGGCCAGTTTTTTCACCCTCCTCTTTCACTTTCATCAAGAGGCTCTTTAGTTCCTCTTGGTTTTCTGCCATTAGAGTGGTGTCATCTACATCTCTGAGGTTATTGATAATTCTCCTGGGAATTTTGATTCCAGCTTGTGTTTCATCCAGCCCAGCATTTCACATGATGTCATTAGTTATAGGGAAATGCAAATCAAAACAATATGACACCACTTCCATAAGATACCACTTCACACTTACTAAGATGACTTTGATTTTTTAAACATGAAAACTAACAAGAGTTGGCAAGGATGTAGAAAAATAAGAACTCTTATACATTGCTGGTGGGAATGTAGAATGGTATGGTTAGAAAACAATTTGGCAGCTCCTTAAATAGTTAAACATAGAATTATCATATGATCCAGCAACTCCACTCCTAGGTATATGCCCAAGAGAAACAAAAACATAGGTCTACACAGAAACTTTATAGGAAAGTTCATAGTGGCATTACTCACAACCTCCAAAAGCTGGAAATGACTCAAATGTCCATTGGCAGATGAATGGGCAACCAAATGTAGGTTATTATTCACTCATAAACGGGAATGAAGTTATAAAGACAACAGTGTGGATGGACCTTGAAAACACTGTGCTGAATGAAAGAAACCAGACACAAAGGCCACATACCATGTGATGCTTTTTACGTGATAGATGTGAAATAGGCAAATTCACAGAGACACAATGCAAGTTAGCATTTCCTAGAAGATGGAGGAGGAAGAAATAGGAAATGATGACTTAATGAGTACTGGATGGGTTTTTTATGGGGTTTTATAGGTTGATGACCCCTAGAGTAGGCAATGGCACCTCACTCCAGTATTCTTGCCTGGAAAATTCCACGGGCAGAGGAGCCTGGCAGGCTACAGTCTATAGCGTTGCAAAGAGTTGGACACGACTGAGCGACTAACACACAGATGAGCCACAGAATTAAAAGACGCCTGCTGCTTGGAAGAAAAGCTATGAACAACCTAGACAGTGTATTAAAAAGTAGAGACATTATTTTGCCGACAAAGATCTGTATAGTCAAAACTATGGCTTTTCTAGTAGTCATGTACGGATGTGAGAGTTGGGACTATAAAGAAAGCTGAGCACCAAAGAATTGATGTCTTTGAACTGTGGGGCTGGAGAAGAGTCTTAAGAGTATCCTTGGACAGCAAGGAGATCAAACTAGTTGATCCTAAAGGAAATCAACCCTGAATATTCATTGGAAGGACTGATGTTAAAACTGAATGTCCAAATACTTTGGGCCCTGATTTGAAGAGCCAACTCATTGGAAAAGACCCTGATGCTGGGAAAGATTGAGGGCAGGAGAAGAGGGTAACAGAGGATGAGATGGTTGGTTGGCGTCCTCGACTCAGTGGACATGAGTTTGAGCAAACTCTGGGAGATAGTGAAGGACAGGGAAGCCTGGCGTGCTGCAGTCCATGGGGTCACAAAGAGTCAGATGCGACATAGCAACGGAACAACGACAATAAAAACATCTCTTACCTAAGGGTATAGAGGGGACCTCAACACCAGGCTCCTTGTCTTCTCTTGTTGAGATCTACCCCGGAGCTGAGTCTCCACATGTATATATATAGAGAGAGAGAGATGCCGGGGTCCTGCCCTGGTGGATCCAGGGTGATTCGAAGGGGAGACGGATAGGCGAGGAAAAAACTTATTTATTAATTAATATAAGATTAGATTAAGAAATAATAGTATAGTAGGAAAATTAGGTGGAGTAAAGAGGCTGAATAACTTGGTTTACGTGGAAAGCCAATAAAGCTCCAGACAAGGGACTTGCACCATCTATGTTGGGTCACCGGCGCCCGTTCGAATATCGGAGAGCGCCCTGCCTTGGGCTCTCTCTCTTACGGATCTTAGAAGCCAGGACAAGTAAGTAGACATGGTGAGCCTCCACGCCCCAGATGGGAATTCAGCCTGAAATCAGAGTTAAGAGGAGACACGGGGGAAATCAGTCCACTGGTCCCGGCCTCTATTGTCTAGAAAGTCCTTTTATACCGTTTTGATTGTACATAGAGATCAATGGGTAATACAAAATTATGCAGCGTCAGCAGCCCAGACTCTTATCAAAACCAGGCTTTTCTCTCTGCATACCTAGTTGCATACACAAGTCTTAGGTGATTTACATCATCTTCCATCCAAAAGGGCCAATTAACATTTTACAGCCTTTTTTCTGATAAGGGTTTGTCAACCAGAAGACTTATTTGTGTTGATCTTCCCAAAGTCTGGTGCCACTCTCAGCACTAAATAAAGTTACATTCTTACATAGCAAGGACACAAGAGGAGTGCAGTGATATATAACAAAGAAAAGTAATTAACTCAAAAGTCTAGTGTTGCTAACATCAAAACTACTATATATCTTTTTCCATATACCATTTACATTGATTAACATCCTCCCAGGTGCCTAAAAGATAAAGAATATGGAGGCCTGGCAGCAGTCATTGAGTCAACAGTGAAAACCCTCTACCAATATAATTTTTAACTCTTTAGAACAGGCTCTGTATCTTTAAGATGCTTTTAAGCTTTGTGCCTCTCACAGTTGGGGGGCTGTAAGTAATTCACAAGCTGTAAGAAGTCCGGGGGAACCTGTTAGGCAAGCTAGAGAGCTATCAGAGGGGGTTTAACTGAAACATCCCTTTCAAATGCAGAAGACTAAAGCCCCGAGTTGACTTTTTCTAGAGTGTGTCAGAAGAGTGGAAAAGCAGAGTACAAAGGCCAGCAGATTTTTGGTTTTTGGAGTACATGCTCAGGAAATTCCAGGGGGAACCCCTGAAGCCTGATCACGTCCTTGCGTTTTGTCAGGCTTCCTTCCTCATGACCTTGTCACGGGCGGGATTCCTCACGCTGGCTCCCGGCAGAGAGATGTGGGCAGAGGGAGGCAGGGCATTTTGACACCAGTGTTTTGACAGAGTCTTGCAGAAGGGAAGGCATGGCTAAGTACCGGACACTTTGGGACAGCTCAGACTTGCCTCCCCCTGGCCAGGATCCTCCTGCACTCACCTGGCCCCTGAGCTCTGGCCCCAGTCCCACCTGGGGAGGAGCCACATTCCAGGTAACAGATGCACAGGAGGCTCACTGCTCTCCCCTGGGAAGAGGGCCCAAACAGCACACGCAGAGGTACAGGGGCCTGGAGGAGAGCCTGGACAGAAGAGTCCCGGGAGCCTCTCAATCTGGCAGGGTCGGGGCAGGCTCTGCTCTGCCGCATCCCTGGTCTCTACCTCTCACAGACATGCCATCCATACCTGGCCAGGCCAGTGGCCTTGTGCCCACTCCCCATGCCCTGCCTCTGCCTGCGCTGCTTCCTCTCTTCCGCATCCAGGCTCAGGTCTGCACTTGAGTCCTTCCTCCCCCAGGGCCAAGCCTGTTTCCTCATCTATGATGGGGGAAGGGGAGAGGAGAGCTCCTGAGAACATCACAGGGTACCACAGGGTGTGGCAGTGGCCTCAAGGCTGAGGCTACTGTCCTCAGAGCCTATGGCCTTAAGAATTCCCCTGTTTGCCCCCTGTGTGTGCCCCAACCTCGATGCCCTCACTGGCCGCCCAAGGCAGAGCTCAGTTGAGACGGGGGTGGGAATCAGGGGTGCAGGGTGATGGATGGCTTTGGGCAGAATGGAGGGAGATGCCAGGCTGGGACAGGCCTCAGTCTGAAAGCCAGCAGATAGATGTTGGGGCACGAGGGGGCGGGGCAGGCTTGTCCCCATGGGAGCCCTGGCCTGGACCCAACCAATCCCGCTGCATGACAAAGCAGGAGGGGGATGTCCCTGACAGGTGAACTGGGTGAGCTTTCAAGCCCTCCCAAGAGTGGTCACTTTACAGGCAGGACACTGAAGCCAGAGCATGTCAGGGTTGACCTGGGCCACCTGCACAGCTCCCTCTCTGCTGGGCCCCTTCACCCCACGAGAAGAGTCTTGGGTACCACGTGCCCAGTGGCCCCACTGACCTTGGGTTCTGAATGCTCTGGGAGCAGCATCTACCCCATCTCAGTCCTATCTCTTAATGGCATGGGCACTGTGGCCACCAAGGAGAGGGGCCATTAGCCCGCCCAAGCCTGCTACCCCTGCCTGGACCCAACCCCCTACGATGCGCTGCTGTTCCTCACCTCTCAGGGGATACCCTCCCTTCCGGGCCATTGAAGGGTCAGGAGGAGTAGGCAACTGAGGCAGCCCCTCTTGGGACTGAGCTTGGCCCAAGGAACAGCAACCAGCCAGGTCTGCAGGAGAAAGTCAATGGCTATCAGGGGAATCACCGACCAGGACCAAGGCAGAGCCCACCTGACCCCCAGTCACAACCCCCAACTCAAATTCCTGCTCCAGACACCCCAATTTTCCCATAGAACCCCACTTCGGACATCCCCACACCCAACTCTTTGTGAACCCATGGACTGCAGCATGCCAGGCTCCCCTGTCCTTCACTATTTCCCAGAGTTTGCCCAAGTTCAAGTCCATTGAGTTGGTGATACTATCCAACCATCTCATCCTCTGTTGCCCTCTTCTCCTTTTGCCTTCTGTCTTTTCCAGCATCAGGGTCTTTTCCAGTAAGTTGGCTATTCCCACCCCCACAGACACCTCCAAACCCTACCCATACCCTCACCCCCATGCCCAGCACTGGGTGGGGAGGGCAGATGAATCAGGCTGGACTGGGCAGGGATCTGGCCTCTGTAGCCTGTTTCTATCTCTCCCACAGCCTGGGCCAGCCAAGTGGTCAACAGGTTAATTTTTCAGGGCTCTTGTTCTGAGAAAAAGCCGAGGGGCAAGCAAGGAGGAAGGGGAATGGCCTGCCTCAAGGAGGGGCCCGTGCACCGCTGGCCTCGAGTCTTCTGGAAAGGCGGGCTCCCCACCCTGCATCGCGGAAGGTGTGGCCCAGGGGCGCTCTGAGTGAGGACCGGCTGTGACAGTCCTGTCTCCAGGTCCCTAAGGATGGTGCGGTACAGGGGCTAGACCCCACAACAGGCGGCCCTGGCTCAGCCATCAAGCCTGTCCCGTGACTTGGCTTTCTTCAACTGACCCAGCCTACACTGGCCTGGATCCTGACCACAGGGTGGTGGCAGCCAGTGCTGGGTGGCACAGGCAGGCCTGGGGCAGGGCGAATGGACTGAGTGGGGCCTGGAGTCGGGTGGGGAGCACCCAGGGCTCAAGGATGGGCCATCTGTATGGCCCCATCATGCCCAGGAAGGCTTCCCCTCGCCTACAGTCAGGCTCTGCTTAGGAGTAGGAGGCCTGTTCCACACCCTCCCTGGGGGTGCTGCTGCTAAGACCCTCAGAAGTCTCTCCAGGTTTCAAAGATCATTTTTGGAGATAGTGGCACAGTGAAGCCTGGTTCCCACCCACATAGTGGGTGGGAAGTGGAACTCAGGCGCCAGGATGAGGATGGGCCTGGTAGACTTCTCCTTTTGGGGACGGTGGGGCTCAGCCCACCCCCCAGGAGCTGCAGCAGCTGGGGAGGGGTGCAGGCAGCCCTGGATGCTCCTCGGTACATGTTCCAGGGCCTGATGGGACCTGCAGCTGTGATTTGGAAAAACTGGAAGAATTAGAATCCAGGAGACAGGGCAGGTGGGGGCACTGGCAGGGGCGTGGTGGGCCGCGGGGGAGGGCGCAGGTTGGGTCGTGAGGGAGAGCGTCCCCCCACCTCGCCAGGAGCGGCTGCACCTCCCCAGGTCACCTACCCACTTCCCTTTCCACCCATTCCTTTCTCAGAGAGGGGCAGCCTGGTGTGGGGGCTAGCCCAGGGTGACTGTGGGGGGCCAGGCACTGGAGGAGGCCTGGGGCAAGTTGCCACTGGCCTTTTCTGCTCCTCCACTGCACTGCAGAACGGCACCCACTCCTTCCCTCCTGTGCTTCGGGATCCTGGTTCTGGAAAGAAGACTGAAGCACCCGGGGGAGGTCGGGGCTTGGAAGGCCGAGGGTCTCAGGTGGCAGAGGTTCCTGGCCCTCCATTCCAGGGCCCCGGTCCAGGGGGGGGCCTGGGAGAAGTCTGCTCTGCCCTTCCACTAACTGGCAGCAGGTTGGTTTCCTATGCAGAGCCACACACAGCAGCCATCACTGCCACCCCGCTTTGGTCTTCCTTCGCATCCCCAGTCAAAGCGAGGGGGACTTCCAACCTCTGGGCGACACAATCCCTCTAGGGGGCGGGGGCTGGTAAGCAGGTGCCTGATCAGCCTGCCCCCTCTCTCCCCTCTGGTCTTCTATGTCTGAGGGGCCCTGGATCTGGGAAATTGTTCTCTCCCTCCTTGGGGCTCCTGCAGGACCACTGTGTCCCTGGATAACCATCCCCAGCCCTCCCAGATGGACCCTTGGGGTCTCTCTCCTTCTGCAGGAGCAAGGGTGGACCCCAGGAACTCTCTCAGAACACTGGGTGGGGGATCTCCCCGGTCTCAGATTTCAGAGAAGACCCAGCCCTAGTCTAAGGGGCGCTGGGAGCATTCAGGCGGTCCCCAGCCACCCCACATCTGTCTCCCTTCGTTGGCCACTCTGAGCTCTTCCATCTGGGGGCAGGAGTCGGGGGTTGGGGCTGTAGGCCTGGGGCTCTGGTCCCTGTGGTGGTGGTGGGGCACCAGCTCCCAAGTCTTATGAAGATGGGGTAGGGCATCCAGGTGATGGCAGGAGGGGCCTACACAGGGCAGGGTGTGGCTCTAAATGATCTGAGGCAGAGCAGGGAGATGCACCACCCTGGAGGTTGGAAGTCTCAGTACAGGGGTGGGATTCTCTTCTGTAGCTCTGCCCTGCACCCCCACAGATGCCCTCCCAAGTTGGTGTGCCTTCTACCTCCAGCTGTGAGGAGGCCAGTGATCATTGTTGGTTGGTGCAGGCAAGTGGAGGTATCACCTGAGACCCTATGGGGACCCCCTTCCTTCCCAAGGGCCCCTACAGACACCCAGGGTCCAGACCAACTCAGTGGGGCTTCTCCTGGGAGGGCTAGGCAGAGCTGCTGCTGGAGGGCTTGGGCTGGGCTCCCTGCTGTCTTGTATTCGCATGCCTATGTGGCAACTCCTCTAGCATGTGGAGGTGAGGGTGGTTGGGCCCCAGGCCAGGGTAGCAGCAACACCTGGCCCAGCCTCTGTGATTGCCAGGGCTTTTGGACAGGGGATGGTGGTGGGGTGGTCTCCCAGCATTTGGAAAAAAAAAAAAAAAAGATCAGAAGTCCTCAGTGGACTTGGTGTCTCCAAAGGAGTGGTTGGATGGTGAACTCTGGGCTAGAAGGCCCACACCACCCTCTGCCCAACCCTCTTTGCTGTGCCAAGGGGGGTTAGCCACCCCACTGGCCTCTGGAGGGGGTAATCCTCCAGAGGATGCACCCAGGGAGGCTCACTCTGTCACCCTGTCTGGGATGAACAGGAATCTTTGAGATAAACCCCAGAGACACCATTGCTTGGCCTCCTGAAGTCCCCGAACACTTGGGTGTCTCGGTGGAAAGTGTCCTGTGACTTGAGACCAGTCACCAAGTGGTGTCCTGGGCCCAGGCCACTCTGTGGTTCCTCTTTAAACCTTAGTTCTTTCCATGTTGCAGATGAGAAAAAGCGGGTTTGAAGCATCTTGCCTAGGACCGGCTGCGATTAAATCTCCACTTAAGTGAGGGTCTGCGGAGTATGGGGATGGGGAACACGCCTTGGGGCCCCACCATCCCCCAGCACAGCCAGGTTCTGGGAGCTTGAAAGGAGGAGCAGCGGTTGTATTTGACTCCACAGGGGAAACGGAAGTCAGAGAGGATGACATCTTTGACCAAGATCACTCAGGCGGGGTGGGGGGGGACGGGCGATGTTCGCCTTCTCCCTCCTCCCCAGCCCAGGAAAAGGGGCGCCGCCCGCCTTGGAGAAAGCAGAGGTTTGGGTGGGAGCGCAGATCCCAGGGGGCTTGGCTAGGGTGGCCTGCAAAGTCTCAGAGCTGAGTTGAGAAGTGAGAGTCCCACGGGTTCCGCGTGCTCTTGGTGGCGTGGGGTGTGGCTGGGTGCGCACCCTCACTTGTCAGCGCGGCCCCGAGCGCCGGGGTCGACAGGGGTCGGTGCCTCGGAGAACGCGGGACCCAGTGCGCTCGGTACCAGCCCGGGCAGAGAGAGGCGAGACCGCACAGAGTGGGAGACGAAGGGGCGGGAGGGGGCTGCGGGCCAGGGCTCTCAGCTCAGCGCCAGGGGTTGGCGAGGCTGGGGGGCCGGTCTGAGGGCGCGGGGCAGCGGGACCGATCCGGCGAGAAGGCTCAGCCCGCGCCGCTGTCTGCGCCGTCGGGGAGCACTGGGTCGCCCCTCCCGCGGGGTTCGGGCGGGGCGGCGCCAGGCAGCGGTGACGTGCACTGGGGAAGTGCCGCGCGAGCGGCCGGAGCACTGAGTCGCCCCCCGGCGCGGCGTCTGGCAGCGAGGCGGGCAGAGGCGCGCGGCGACCGAGCGGCAGCAGGTAGACATGGCCCGATGCTCCGCGGCTCCGGGACCGGGACTCTCCCAGCCGCCCCGGTGCTGAGTCTGCGTCCGGACTGGCGGCGACCTGGGGGTCCGCGCGTTTTGCCTTTCACTCTTCTGGTTCGGGGCCACGCCGGGCACATACGAGCCCCCCACCTCCGGCGGGCCTCACTGAGAAGCCCAGGGAACCAGCCGCACCCCTTTGAGCCCTCGGACCTGGGTTGCGCGACCTCGGGTTCACGGGCTCCTCCGGGCGCCCCTCTGTCGAGCGACCCTCGGGGGCTGGGCACCGCCAGGAGGCGGCTATGCGGGGCGGACGAGCGGGTTCCGGGTATAAATAGCTCAGTTCGCTGCTTACGGCCTGGGCGCGCCGGCTATATTTGGTGGAGCTAACGCCTGGCCCCGGCCCCCTTGCCGGGGTGGGGGGCGGGGGGGCGGGGA
>SJYT01011462.1:266407-349813 GCA_006410635.1 Cephalophus harveyi
TCAACTCCTTCCGGTTCTCGCTGCAGCCCTAAACACTCACCAACCCACACCTGCCCTCAGGCAATGGGTTCTGATCGAGACCCTGGGTAGAGAAATAGGGAACCCGCTCCGGGATCAGACTGGACTCCCCGAGCTCACTTCACTCCCCTCCCAGGTCCCGAGCTCTGGGAAAACCAGGTGGGGCCTCGGGGTCTTGGTTTACTTATCTGCAAAGTGGGTTGACAATTCATCCACCTGGATGCTGGCCCAGGCCAGTAGCCACAGGCCTGTGAATGGGAGGGAAGCAGTGGGGGTAATGGCCTCCGGGCGCAGGCAGGGAGTGCTGCCTGGATTCTGGGTGAGGGGCAGGCACAGCCCCTGGGGCCCAAGTGCTTCTCTGTCCCAGAGGCACTAGGCCGTACATCCAGAGGAGTTTGGGACGACAGGATCACTGTGTGTGATGACCATGGCCAGGCTGAGTGGTCCACAGCACAGCAGATGGCAGCCGGACCTATGGCTTTTATGCAACCCAGGTCAGAGAGGTTTGTCCAAAGTCAAGAGGAGGAGTGGGTGCGGTGAGGGTTGGAGGGTTCTGGGGTCCAGCACCTCATTCTGAAGGCTCAGGAAGTCTTCAGCTGTCAGATGGGTGCTGGGAGGGACGGGCTTATAGAGGAGTGTGTCCTGGAGGATGGACTCAGCCCCTTGACTGATGGACAGAGGCTTGGGCTCAGCTTAAGGAGTTGCTCCCATGGTGTGAGGTCTGCCCCCAAGGGGCTCTGAGGATGGCGGTGGCAGTGCCCAGACAGGTGTGGCACCTTCCTGCCCAGTCTGTGGTATAGTGAGCGCCTAGGTTGGACATTGGGAGGCCCGATCCCAAGGCAGGCTCTGTAATGACCCCATGTGACCTTGGGCAGGGCCTGATACCCAGAAGGTAACTCAGCTCTCACTCACTACAGCTGGACACCTCTGCTTGAAGGGCAGCAAGGAGGGGCAGGCGTTCATGCTCCTCAGGAAACTGACCAGGGAGAGCGTGAGGAGCAGGGTCTGTGGGGTCCCACTCACTGGCTGGTGATGTCTGCAGGACAAGGCTGACTTGCTCCAGGGCAGGACTCGCAGGGACCTAGCAGGTGTGGAGGGGGCCAGTGCCGCCCCTTCGAGGTGAGGAGCCCAGAAGAGCGACCCCAGGGCCCCCCGCGGCCCTTCTGGGAGGAAGCCAGTGGAGAAGACAGCCACTTAGAGCCATCAGTCCATTGGACGCGCCTCCGGATCAGGCGGGATCAGGCAGGATCAGGCCTCCGGCGCGTCGGGCACTGGGCCCGGGCGCAGGGGCGGGGCGGGGCGGGGCGGGAGCGGACAAGGCCTGGGGCTCCTGCCGGCGTCGTATCGGCGAGCGCCGACCTCCCGGCTTCAGTCTCCATCTATGCGATGGGCCGTGCAAGGAAGCCGGTCACGGAGACCCAGGGTTCTCAGTCAGTGTTTCGAGAGCCGGGCCGCGCCCACTTGGCCCAGCTCCAACGCGGGAACAGTGAAGAGTGCCCCTCCCGGGGGGAACCACGGGGTCCCCTTTGGCGCGCTGGGAAGCCCAGTGCGGCTCAGGGGTTCGTTGACCCTGGTGGCCTTACATGTTGGCTCTGCGTTCTGGCCAATACGGTAGCGGACAGGGAGGGCGTCTACTCCAGGCAATACGGCAGCGGCTCCTCCCTTGGCGCGGTCACGTCCCCCACGTCCCGCGCGCTGCCTGGCAGCGGGGCTGGGGCGGGGCCGCCCGGAGCATCCTCTCTTCCCACCCTCACCCGCCCCCAGAGCCCCCCAGGGTCGGCCGGATTCCCACCTGCCCAGCCGGAAGCTGAAATAGGAAGGATCATCCATCCTGCTCCCTGGGGTGGGGATTGGAGTCGGGGTGGGGGATGGCCGGGGTTCCACTTCCCCCTCTCCAACCCTTCTGATCTCAGCCAACACCCTCCCCCCCTTCTACTTGCTCCAAAGCCCCCAGGTGGTGGTGGTGGGAGCTAGGAACCCAGTTTTGGTGGAAGGGTCCCTTCCTGGCTGGTGGGGCTTGCTGACACAGAGATCCCACCTTCTGGACCTTGGTCTTAGGTGACAGTTTAGGGCTGGGGGGGGTGGGGGGGTGCACTGCAGGAAGTTGAGTAGGACAAGGTGACCACGTGGATGGCAGGGCCAGGCTGGGCAGGGTTGGGTCCAGGCCTGAGGGGGGTTAGCTTGGGCCTGCTCAGCTACCTTCAGGCCCCTCCCCATTGCCCTCTGAGCTTCTAGAGGAGGGGCCCCCCAAAAAAGGTAAACAAAAAAACATCCCCAGGGCCACTCTCGAATGGCCTTCTTGTCATAACTGGGTGATGGAGGTGGAGAATGACTCAGAGCTAAGGGCTGGCCTGGGCGGCAGTGTCCAGTCTGGTGAATGAGACCATTGTTTCCACCCCACTGGCCCCTACAAGACATGAGCCCACAGGAGAGCTTGTGGGAGCGCTGGGCATGTGCGTGGTCAGAGAAGGTGGGGTGGAGGGCCCAGGCCAGGCTCAGAAGGTCTGAATCAGACTTTCACCCACTGCCCAGCTCCCACCTCCCCAGAAAAAGCCACAGGCACCTCCCTCCAGTCACAGCTCCAAACACCAATGAGGGAAGTGCTGAGATGCATCCTGTCCCCACTCTTGGAAAGGAGACAGGCACTCTGATCAGAGTGTCCTGAATCATCTGGTTACCTGTGCACAACAGGGACTGCAGGCAAAAGAAGGGGAGCCCCTCCCTCCTCCTGAGGGTACAGCCACCCCCATGGGCTTCAGGGCCTTGAGGCCTGAGGAGCCAGGAGCTAGCCTCACTGGGCTGTTTCCCTGTTGCTCAGGCATGTCTTCCGAGCCTCCTGGTGCGGGAAGAGTCAGGAAGGAATGTAACTGCCCCTTTCTTGCCCCACCCACCTGGAGCTGGTCTCCAAGAACTAGAGGTCCAGTTAGGTAACTGGCCAGGCTGGAAAGTGCACCGACTAAGCCCGTGGGACAGGCCACCGGCTCTGGGGCTGGAGGCCCCCTACACTGAATGCCCCCTTCCTGGTTCATGGCCTGCCCTGGAGGCTGACAGGCCACAGACCCAGGGCCCGAGGTGGGTGAGGGAATTGCCAGTATAGAGGCCCAAGGGGCAGCAAGCCTGTG
The DNA here is from genome assembly GCA_006410635.1 of Cephalophus harveyi. NCBI lineage: Eukaryota > Metazoa > Chordata > Mammalia > Artiodactyla > Bovidae > Cephalophus > Cephalophus harveyi. The sequence goes on from SJYT01011462.1 coordinate 269,548, forward strand.
GCTGGAATGGAGTGGCAGAAGGGGCCCGGGAGGTGGTGAGGCCACCAGGACGTGGTCAGGGCTGGCTCTGAGGTGGGGGCGTGGGGTCAGGTTGGGAACACGCTGGTATGAGGTTTGCACTAGCTCTTTGGGTGGAGATGTAGGGGTGGGGGTGAGGCTGGGCACCCTCGCCACCAAGGACATTGAAAACCGGTGAATGTAGTCAGAGAAGGGGGCCATGGGAAGAGGGGTGATGCAGAAGTTTGGAGCCTCACCCCAACTAGGACCCTCACCCAGATAGCCAGTGGGTCCCTGAGGCAGCAACTGGCAGGGGCCCCTGATGTAGGAGGGCACGAAGGATGGGTCATTCAGAGGGATCTCTGTACATGTGTCTCTTTGGGCCAGGACCTGGGGGCAGCCCCTGGAGCCTCACCTGACCCAGAAGTGGGCACACATACCCACCTGGGAGATCAGCTTTCCGAGGCCTGGAGGGCGGGTTATTTCTGGGCTGGGAACGTGGTTTGCGTGCTTCCCTGTGAGAGTAAATGTCACTGAAAGGACAGCCGGCCAACAGATGTGCTGGCGCCACCTCCCTCTGCGCTGTGCTGAGGGTCCCCGACCAGTCCCCGAGGGGGCCGCTCCTCCCACCCTAGGTTTCCCTTGGAGTGTCAGCCAGCCTGTACCCCAGCCTGCCTCCTCCACAGGATAGGCTGGGCTGATGAGGCCATTTTGCTCTTGGAAATCTTAGCTGCACCCACCCCCCGCCATAAATACACAGAGCACTTCTGGGTGAAATCCCTTTGCCCCTAACCTAGAGACCCTTGCTCTCCATCATCTTCCCCTGCTTGCACACCCTCCCCCATTGCAAACTGAAGTTCACTAGAAATCTCCCTTTGAGAACCATCTGGTGTGGGGAACAGGGTGGGGGTCATCTCAGTGTGGCTGCAACCTGGGCTGGGGGCTTAGCCAGGAGAAAACAGTGTCTCTGGGGTGTCAGGGGATGGTGGGAGAGATGACCATACAGGACCTTGATCCAGGCGTGTGAGATGGCCCCCTCCTTGTGTGAGCCTTGGCCCCTACAGGTCCTGGAACACGCTGTACCCTCCTGCCTCTGGGCCTTAGCACCTGTCCCTCTGTCTTCTCACCCTCCCCAATGCTCTTTCTCCTCAAGATCCTGGAGGCCTCCAGGGAGGACCCAGCCCTGGCGGGCAGAGAATAGGGCTTCAAAGGTTGTGGTGCCCATGATTCCCCTGGTGCCCCAGGTCTGGCTGGTGGAACCAGGGAGATCTTAGAGGGAGGCCCTGTCTTATAACCGTGGGTTCCAGCTATTCCTCACCCCAGACACACTCTCCTCTTTGGCCTCCACATGATCCATTTGATTTACTTTACAAAGCTCATAACCCCAAACAAGCCAGGATACTGAGGACAACCAATCCCTCAGTGTCCCCGTGACCACAATCACGACCCCTGTCCGGAGTCCGGGGTCAGGGATTCCTGCGTTTTCTGCCTTAGTGTCATTACATCGCAGATTCACATTCCTAAGAATATACTTTGTTGTTTTTCGTTTGTTTTAATATCACTCAGCTGCACGTACCTTAGAGACCCTTTAAACTTAACGCTCACAAGGGGAAGGGCAGAGGTTCAGTGCCCCCACGGCACGCAGTGTTTGGGATGACATTTGTCCACTTGTCCCGTACCAGGCTCAGGCATGTGGCCATGTGATCCAAGGCAGGGCTCTGGAGAACCTGGGGTGGGCCACTCTGAAGCTGTGCTGACTGTTCGGGCGCAGAGGCCCTTGTCTTTCCTCCAGTCCTGTCCCGGGTTCTGTGTGGCCTCAGATGCAGAGGTGGCCACCCAGGGTGCTGCGGGGTCACGGGGCTGTGCCTGCATTTGCAGGAGGATGAGGGCTCCCTTGACTGGGGTGCTCCCGTGCACCTTTTGGCTGTGTCCTCAGATGGCTGCATGCTTCTTTGCCTCAGACACACCCTCCATCCTGCTCACTGAAGTCCAGGTGTCTTCTGAGCACCGGGGTCTGAGTGCAGGGAGAGGTGAGGGCTTCTCTTGGGTTTCCCAGTGGTGCCTGTGGCCCTGGCCCAGCTGAGAACCAGCGCAGGATCTGAAGGAGGACCTCTGGCCCAGTCTGGGGGTGATGGCAGGGCTGCTGTTCTGCTCCAGTGGGCTGTATCTGCCTTGTCATCACCCTGATAGCCAGCTGGCTCCTGGGGTCCAACCATCAAAGGGTGGTGCTCAGACAGCAGCTCCTGCTTGCAATCATCTACAAAGCCCCTAACCCCGCCCCCACCCAGACACCCTCTGAATCAAAGCCCAGGATCGCCCCAACTCCACTGCTGGATCGCAACCTGGATACCCCTTCCCCATACTGAATCAGAGTCCAGATCCCTCCAGACTACTGAATCAGGGGCCCCAGAGGGCACAGCCCCTGTAGCCAGGGTGCTGGGGGGCAGGCTGGAGGTGTGGGGGGGTGGGTCTTATTCCCCACATTCCTTTGCTCTGCACATGGAAGCTGTGCTCAGACAGGCCGGGCACAGAGGCCCTTGTCCTCACTCCAGAGTCCTGTCCCAGGTTCTGTGGAGCTTCCGATGCAGGACTGGCCACCTGGAGGGCTGTGCCAGGTCAACAAGGATCTGAGGAAAAGGGGCAAGGGGTGGAGTCAGGACAGATTACGAAACCCAGGCCGGCGGGCTGATAGGAGGGCAGCGGTGCTGCTGTGCAGCTCCCTGGTCAGGAGGTCCCTGGGCATCACGCAGGTGGAGTGTTGACACCACGGTATTGGCAGATTCTACATAGCACGGCTTCCTCCACCAGGGCGCTGGCTTATAGCTCACCGTGGGTGGGGAGACACGGAGCTTCAGTGGGCAGCGAGTGGCTGGATCCAGCAAGCCCTCCCTTCCCCACGCCTGCAGCAGAGAGGCCTACTCTGTCCTTGAACAGCTTCTGTAAGGTAAGGCTGATTTCAGGGATTTGGGGATTTCTAGAGCGAGGATCAGGGATGGGTCAGGGATGAAAATGAGCGGGGAGGGGAGGATCTCCAGGTGGAAATCAAGTTCCTGGGCCTCAAATGAGCTAAGTTCCTGGGGTTTAAAAGAGGGAAGTTGACCCCAGGCTTCTGCGGGTTTGGGGCTGACAGTGGGTGTGGCCAGCTTCCACTGGGCAGCCTAGGGGCTGCAATGGTTTGCTCTGGTGGGCTGGATGGAAGCTGTTCTTCCCACCGTTCCCTCACCAGAAGAGTTAAACTCCAGCGGCCGGACAGAGGTAGGTGGGTGATAACAGGGTGGGACAAGTCGGGGCCAGCACAGTGACCCCCGGCCTCCCCGTCTGCTCCCCCACTCAGTCCCTGCACAGCACTGCCTTGTGTGTGCCTCCTCAGACTCTCACTTCTGGGGCAGTGTGATCAGAGTGGGAAGGACGGGGAAGCCCTGTCCTCCTGGGAGTGGGAGAGCAAGGCTGGCCACATCTAGACTGAGGTGTTGAGGGACAGCACCGCAGACCGAGCCCCAGGCCCCCACCAGGCCTGGCTTCACTGCCCGAGGCGCTGGCGGCTAGAACCACGCGGCTTCCCGACACAAGGTCAGGCAGGAGGCCAGAGCATGGCTGATTTCCCCACTGGGGTCTGCCCTCCTCAAGAGGTAACCTGAGACCTGGCTGAGCCCAAAAAAAGCCACTGCCCTTTAGAGCTAGTTGTGTGGGAGCAGGCCAGGCCTGCGCAGGGGAGGGAGGAGGAGCCGCAGCTCTGGTCACCCCACACCCTGCTGCCCTGCACCCAGCGCAGGTGAGGGGCAGAGGCAGGGTTCTCAGGTAACATCAGGTGGCTGGCCCGGCCCAGAGCTGAGCTCCTATTGGGGGCCAGGGCCTGAAGGGAGGGGCGGCCTGTCGGGTGCCCGCCCTCAGCTACACCTGTGTGCCCACGCTGCTGGGCTGCAGCTGGGTGTCTGACAACTGAGTCAGCCTGGCTTCCTCTTTCTCAGGGACGCGGAATCAGCCCTCCTGGCCATGGGAGGGGCAGTGATCGATGACGGCCCGACCGGCATCAAGGCCCCAGATGGGGGCTGGGGGTGGGCCATCCTTTGGGGCTGTTTCGTCATCACGGGCTTCTCCTACGCCTTCCCCAAGGCGGTCAGTGTCTTCTTCAAGGAACTCATGCGAGAGTTTGGGATAGGCTACAGTGACACGGCCTGGATCTCCTCCATCCTGCTGGCCATGCTCTACGGGACAGGTGAGCAGGGGTGTCATGCCAGATGACCACCTCTGCGAGTTCACCAAGTTCACTTCTGGGCAAAAAGGCCTGGGGGCTGGGGGCTGGGGGCTGGGTGGTACATCCAAGTGTCCACAGCCCTGGTCCCCAGAGGCAGCCGGGAAGCCCTCGAGGGTGCCATGGTCGCCAGAGGGCAGGTTGGCACGGCCAAAGCTGTCTGAGACCCTGTCCAGAGGGCCGTATCCACACAGCTGTGCTGGATCCCAGAGCCATCCTCGCTGCCTGCACAGACCAGTCAGGAGAGATGCCCCCAGTGGGGACCGTTCCTTGTGAGCCATGCTTTACTTAGGAAGACATGCGACTGTGGTGCCCCTGTGTCTCCTGCGCCAGGCTGAAGGGGCGTCGGGGAGGGGCAGGTCTCCCTGGGCATCGACAGCCTTGGTCCCGCACCTTAGCTGCTATCTTATCCCTCACCCTCCAGGCCCACTCTGCAGCGTGTGTGTGAATCGCTTTGGCTGCCGGCCGGTCATGCTTGCAGGCGGCCTCTTGGCGTCACTGGGCATGGTGTCTGCCTCCTTCTGTGGAAGCATCATCCAGCTCTATCTCACCACAGGGGTCCTTACTGGTGAGTGAGGCCCCGCCAGGAGTGGAGTGGCCGGGCGGCAGTGGTTCCTGTTGACAGAAGAGATAGGGCCTCCTGGGGGAGGCCAGCTGTGGGGTGTCCCTGCCAGGCGCCCATCTGTCCCTTGTTCCCCGTCTCTCCTGGACACGTGGGCTGGTGTCGGGGGCTCTGAACACACACTGAGTCCCCTCACTTGGATGCCTCAGGTCCACACATGAATCATTCAGGCGGGTGCCCGTGCCTGGGAGAACCTGGGCCGGGACACCTGACTCACCTGCCTGCTCCCCTCCAGGCTTGGGTTTGGCGCTCAACTTCCAGCCCTCACTCATCATGCTCAACCGCTACTTCAACAAGCGGCGCCCCCTGGCCAACGGGCTGGCGGCAGCAGGCAGCCCGGTGTTCCTGTGTGCCCTGTCCCCACTGGGGCAGGTGCTACAGGACCACTATGGCTGGCGGGGCGGCTTCCTCATCCTGGGTGGCCTGCTGCTCAATTGCTGCGTGTGTGCCGCACTCATGCGGCCCCTGGAGGCGCCCCGGCAGAGTTCGGGTTCAGGGCCTGCACCCCAGCGGCCGCCCCGGCGGCTGTTGGACCTGAGCGTCTTCAAGGACCGTGGCTTCGTCATCTATGCCCTGGCTGCCTCTATCATGGTGCTGGGGCTCTTTGTGCCACCTGTGTTCGTGGTGAGCTACGCCAAGGACCTGGGGGTGCCCGACACCCAGGCGGCCTTCCTGCTCACCATCCTGGGCTTCGTCGACATCTTCGCTAGGCCCACCGCTGGCTTCATCACAGGGCTCAAGAAGGTGCGGCCCTACTCTGTCTACCTCTTCAGCTTCGCCATGTTCTTCAACGGCTTCGCTGACCTCACGGGATCCACGGCCAGCAGCTATGGTGGGCTGGTGGTCTTCTGCATCTTCTTCGGCATCTCCTACGGCATGGTGGGGGCCCTGCAGTTCGAGGTGCTCATGGCCATCGTGGGCACCCAGAAGTTCTCCAGTGCCATTGGCCTCAGATGTGTATAAGAGACAGGTCCCACTCACTGGCTGGTGAAGGGGGGGGGGGAGGGGGGACATAACTGTCCACAACCACACTGCTGAGGACTCAGGGTTGGAGTCCACTTCTAAAATGCCATCTGGCAATTTCAGGTGAAAACCTAGATGCAGAACATTGGGGCCGCAGCTGCTAACAGCTCTCCAGGAGGGGGACGCCCACCTCTGAGGAAGGCACTGGGCCACGACGACAGCCCCCAACTCACTCCAACCAACCCGAGCTCCCTCTACACTTCCAGAAACACAGCCCCACCTGGCCAAGTGTCCACACCCCGAAACACTTACAGAGTAGCCAGCTCAGGATTCAGAAAGAAGCAACCAGCTGCGTTCTGCGCCATCAACACAGCAGTCGGGGCATCCTAGGACCAGCGTCCCTGTGCTGGGACTTTGGGGGCAGGAAGGGAAAACACAGACATGGACACCTTTCAGGTCCCTAGCTTCCTCCTAGTGCCTGTTTCTACACAGAACACACTGCAGGGCAATGATGGGGAGAAATGTGAAAGTACCTATGAACATATATATTGCACCTCACTTCCAGAGACGGAGGCTCCTGGCTACCGGCCGCCACTACCAGCTGGTGCCTCTGCTGCTGCTGCTGCTGCAAAGCGAGGGAGGGCGTCTCAGGAACCCACCTGGAGCCTGGTTGCCCCGGAGGGTCTTTCTGGGGAGACTCGGCCCTGCTCTGCCTCTTGGCCTCTGTGGGGTCACTATGTCTCAGGGAAGGTCACAAAAGCGTGTTATCTTTTACTCTCCTGGACATCAAGTCATCAGAGTCACCCGTTTCTTGGCACTTTAGAGTGGATTCCCTTGGGCCCACTGGCCTTTCTGGGCAATGCTGGCACACAGGGCGGACACCACAGCCCTTGGTTTTGAGCAGAGATGTTAACCCAGACTGGGGGCCAACCTGCACTGGTAGTATCGACAGCCTATTTAGAAAATCTGCCAAGTTCGAAAGCACTGGGGCAACCACCACCAACATAACCAAACATGACTCCAGGGAGGAGCCCAAGTCTCTGAAATCCTCTCCCGAGGGATCAGCAACATGACGCGAAGCCGTGGCTTCTGCAGTCTTCAGGCTCGGCTTCCTTCTCGTCGCATCTAGGAAGATCAGATCCATGGGCTGCTCTGTTGGGAAGCACCCGCTGCGCCTGTGCGCTGTCTCTTATACACATCTAGATGTGTATAAGAGACAGGGTGAGTGCTGGTGGGGGGTGCAGGGGGGTGGGGGGGCGTGAGCGGCCTCTCCTCCCTGGGCCTGGCTAGGCCCTTGGGCAGTTTCCACACCTGCTCTTCCGGGGGAGGGGACTTACCCTGGGGAGCTCTTAGCTGGAAAGGCCTCCACCACCGCTCCCAGCCCTGTCTAGCCAGGTCACCATGTACCGTACCTCTGCACTTGGGCAGCTGACCTCAGTGGGGGAACACAGCCTCTTGCACATCCCAGGACCCACTTGGTTTCATTGTGGGAAGAAGTCCATGGGCCTGAGCCGTGGCGATGGCTCTAGGGTGGAGTCCTGGTCCTCCTTTCTGGCTGTCCCCACACCCTGGGGACACTCAGAGCTGAGGCCAGGGTTGGCTTTTGTTACCCTGGACTTTTGCTCTATTTTTTGATAGCTGAGAAGATAGGGGTGGGGATGTGGGAGCAGCGTGGCCAAGGCCCTGCCAAGTCTCTGCACCTGGGTTTGGGTCTCTCCAGCCAACCCTGTAGGCCCTCTACCTCCCACTTGACCTTGGGCCTTTCGCTCTTCCTGCCTGGGGTGGCGGGGGCAGGGTTCTGGTGTGAGGAGGTGCCTGAACTGGGGTCCCAGGGTTCTTCTGGGGTCCAGGTGGTTCCTGTGAGGGCCACTGCGGCAACAGAAAGCAGGGCCAGACCCCTCAGGTGGCCTTGGATGAGGCCCCCACTCAAGGCTCTGCTCTAAAGCCTTGTCAGATCCACTCCACTTTAGCCTCTGGGTCTCTGCTGCCTGGGGCGGGGTTGGGGGGTGGTGGGCAGTGAGGGTGGCTGCCTTCAGGGTCCCAGGCTATCCTGGTGACTGGGGGTGGGGTTTTGGTGGAAGCTTCAGCCCTGGGCTGACCCTGTCTCCCTGCACTGCAGGCAAGCTCCTGGACGCGACGCACATCTACCAGTACGTGTTTATCCTGGCGGGGGCCGAGGTGCTGGCCTCCTCCCTCGTGCTGGTGCTGGGTAACTTCTTCTGCATTAGGAAGAGGCCTGAGACGGCCACGGAGGAGGAGCGCCGCAAGCCCCCGGAGGATGTGAGGGTGGACTCCCGGGAGGTGGAGCAGTTCCTGAAGACGGAGCCTGAGAAGAACGGGGAGGTGGTTCACACCCCGGAAACGAGCGTCTGAGCCTGGGAGGACGGCAAGGGTGCAGGGAACCGGACAGAGACCGTCAACGCTCGTATTTATTTCACAAACAGGACCAGCTTGGGCGGGGCCTCCGGCTCCGCGCCGGCTGCCCGGGCAGTGGATCATCACCCGATCAGTGTTTTTCAGGGGAGGTGGCGGGGTGGGAACGTGTCATTCCGAGGCGGATCTGCGGTGAAGCCAAGCCGCGAGGTTATGAGCCATCTGCACCAGGGACCCCACCTGCTGACCCCAGGGAGCCCAGTGCCCACCGCTGGGCTCAAGGACCCAAAGACCCAACGCTTTGGAGACAACACGACTTTAATCAGGGGGCGGAGCCAGGGACAGCTACGGAGCGGGGACTGCCACAACAGGCCTCCCCATGTGCCCATGAGCGCCCTGTCTTACTGGGTCTCCCATGTGCCCCAGCCCACCCCTTTTTTGAGCGTCTTAGCGGACAAAGCTCCCTCCTTCACCTCTGAAAGGTTTGAGATAAACCTGCTCTTACTTAGGGACAGCAGTCTAACCGTTGACCCCAAATGTCTTTCTCAAAAGACAGCCTGCTTATTTTTACAAAGTGATTTCGGTCCTTGTCAGCCACGTCAGCCTTCAAAGTACTGCTTGTTCTGGACCCTGTCCTGTTGGACCTCAAACGGCTCAGCGTGTTCACACAGCACCCTGGTGGTCGGCAAAGAAGGGGCCACACTGCAGGGATGTGGACACCTAGGCTGGGATGTACATGTGGTTTCTGTTCACTGGTGTGTGTTTGAAGAAATTGGTCTGCTTGCTTTTGTTTATTCACCCCTTGGTTAGCTGACAGCCATCCCACGTGGTCAGCGCCCAGGGCTGGTGTCTGGTCCCTGTCCTTTTCGAACAGCCCTGCTCAGCCTTGCCCTTGGTAACTCACACCCACCTGCCCTCGTGGCCAGCGGCGGCCTGTGTGGCTGGGAGCCCGGTCAGAGGCCGCTGGGGCCGCCTCAGTAGGTGGTGCGTCGAGGGCGCTGCGGACGGCAGCGGGCACCCTGGCGGGCCGCGTGCAGCCGGAGAGATGCCACATCCCTGCTCCTCTGAAACGAAAAGCAAGCAAAAGCTCACGTCCTGGGCCCCCCTCCCCAAGAGGTGTTGCCCTAAGGCTGCTGGCTCCCTCCTCCATCTGCCCCTTGAGCTCTATGAGGGAGCCGGGCACCCTTCTGCAGCACCCTGCCCCATCTCACCCTTTCTGTCCTTCCCCTCTGCCAGGGCCTGGGCTGTGGGCAGTGCTAGCAGCTGCAAGGGTCAGGTGGTAGCCCTGCATCCACTGACCTCACCCTGTGCCAGGTGGGCCAGCCCCTGGGAAAGCTGAGCCACGAGCACCCAACTTGTCAGCCCCACCTGTGGTCTCTGGAGTGAGGCAGGGAAAAGGGCACGAGTGGGTAGCCTGCTTGTGCCCTTCCCCCAGCCCTCACCGCGACACCCCCTTCTCTCCTGGCAAGAGCTTGGCCTGGCTGTCGCCAGTCATTCTGTTTTCTTGGGTCTCTTGGAACCAGCTGTGGGGGTGACCAGGGCCCCTGTATTCCACACCCGTCACTCTCACCCAAAGCTGCCTCACTCGTCCCCACTCCCGTCTGGGACCCTCTACAGCCACAATGGGTATACCGTTCAGTGACTGAGATGGTGTGGGAGTCCCTCCCCGGGGGTGGGACCCACGGCTGGTCTGGTGCTGGATCCATGCACCCCAGGGTGCACCTGAGGCCCGCTGCCCCCCCCCCCGTCAGCTGGTTAAAGCATCCAGGGGCTCTGCCCAGATTGGAGACTGACCTGCAGTCTAACCCTAACCCCGGGGAGAGGGTGACCAGATAGTTCGGTCTGCCTGGTTTTCTGTTCTAGATGTTTTCAGCTGTGCCCAAGACACAGAGAAAGAAAACTTCCTATCCTCAGGAAGCTGTGGCTGCCAAGGGCCAATGGCCCTAAAAGCAGTTAGAAGAGTGGTCAGTGCTCTGGAACGGACAGGGCTCTCCCTAGTCCTCCAGACGTCCCACCGGAGAAGGCTCACACCCAGCTTCCCATGAAGACACAGATGCCTGTGTTAAGCCCACTCTCACAGGCCCTTAGCAGCTCCTTGGAAGACACATACACATCCGCCTAAAGCAGAAGTGGGGGGTACATGAGCCAGGCGCCCTGCCAGAACTTGGGGCACCTGCCACCCTGTGTGGAGAACACCCTGGTACACATGTGCAGGCTCACACTGGGAGAGCCTGGCAGGAAGGCAGACCCCGCTGTCAGCGGCTGCCCAAGGGTTCTGCCAGTGGCAGTCTGGGAGGCAGCTGCCTAGACCTGCAGGGCCCCTCATGGCTCCCCAAAGGACACTCCCCTGTAACCCTAAACATCCCTGCAAACAGTGGTGCCAAGGGGTGTGCTGCTTTCGTAGCTCCCAGCCAATGGTGGTGGGCATGGTCCCTAGGAGGAGCTCCAAGCACCCCATTCAGAGGTGACAGGGGGTAGAGTTGGGGAAGACAGAGGTGGTGAGGGGGCTGGGGAACAGGGCAGGCAGGCTCTGAGTGAAAGGGGCCAGAGTCCCTGTTCTGCCTGTGACCTCCCTCCTGGCAGGAGAACAAGAGGTGGTTCAGGGTTCACCTCATCACCATTTCAGCTGAGTCCAAGTGTCAGCAAGCTTAGGGGAGGAGGGGGAACCCATAAAGAAGAGCTCAGGCTCTTTCATATCCTCAGGGACCATCTGGCACAAGCCTGGCACACCTGGCTTGTGAGCAGTAAACACAAACCAGTGGCGGGTGAGAGATCCACCTGCCCCACCTGTTTCCCATGCATGCGGGTAGCATCACCAAGAATTTCCCTGTAGTACAAGCAAGGCTGGCATACTTCACTCCAGGACAAGTGGGTGTGGACCAGAAGGTGCTTAGTTACCACACATCTATGGAAACACATCTGTGGTCCCAGTTCAATAGGGAAGGACTTTCCTGCGGGACCACACCTTCTCACTCGGCTCCGCCTGGAGCTTCCAGGGGTAGGGGTGTCTTGGTCTCCAACAACTCCAGGGGCAGAGGGAAGCGGAGGCCATGAGTCCAACAGCTGGAGAGATGATGCCCCCTTCCAGCACTGCCTGACTAGAAGGGACAGCACCTGGGGCGTGAGGGATGCAGGCTGGTGCTCACACTGGGATGACAACAGCCAGGCCCAAGCCCCTGGGTCCCAGCAGGGGCCCCTTCATGGGAACCATGAGCACCCCCCACGGGCAGTAGGAACACAGCTACGGGCCAACTACCATGCTCTGCACTCCCCAGAGAGCACAAGGTGAGTGGCAGCACGGCCTTCCCACAGAGGTGGTGAAAGTAGGGGACGGGTGTGTGCGCAGGGTCCACACCCGCAGCAGCTCAGCCACATCCCCGCCACGCCCCAGGGGCTCATCCCACCTGCTCCCGATCAGCTTATGAAAGTACACCAACAGGTTTCCAAAGGACAGACATGAATGCCCAGTCTCAGAAAATTAGTTTCACAAAGTTAATCTACACAAATCAAAACTCAAAACTGATGAAATAAAGACCACATGGCAGGGGCAGGGAAGAAAGGCAGAGTCGTCATGAATTTATTATTTACATGGTGGTTAAGGACACAAATACAGTGGTTATACAAAAGCGCAGTTCAGAGACTGGCCACTGATACACAGGTTGATACAGACATTCCAACTATGTTTCCTGCAAGTCAGGATGGGGAAGAGGGGGGGGGGGAGGGGGGACATAACTGTCCACAACCACACTGCTGAGGACTCAGGGTTGGAGTCCACTTCTAAAATGCCATCTGGCAATTTCAGGTGAAAACCTAGATGCAGAACATTGGGGCCGCAGCTGCTAACAGCTCTCCAGGAGGGGGACGCCCACCTCTGAGGAAGGCACTGGGCCACGACGACAGCCCCCAACTCACTCCAACCAACCCGAGCTCCCTCTACACTTCCAGAAACACAGCCCCACCTGGCCAAGTGTCCACACCCCGAAACACTTACAGAGTAGCCAGCTCAGGATTCAGAAAGAAGCAACCAGCTGCGTTCTGCGCCATCAACACAGCAGTCGGGGCATCCTAGGACCAGCGTCCCTGTGCTGGGACTTTGGGGGCAGGAAGGGAAAACACAGACATGGACACCTTTCAGGTCCCTAGCTTCCTCCTAGTGCCTGTTTCTACACAGAACACACTGCAGGGCAATGATGGGGAGAAATGTGAAAGTACCTATGAACATATATATTGCACCTCACTTCCAGAGACGGAGGCTCCTGGCTACCGGCCGCCACTACCAGCTGGTGCCTCTGCTGCTGCTGCTGCTGCAAAGCGAGGGAGGGCGTCTCAGGAACCCACCTGGAGCCTGGTTGCCCCGGAGGGTCTTTCTGGGGAGACTCGGCCCTGCTCTGCCTCTTGGCCTCTGTGGGGTCACTATGTCTCAGGGAAGGTCACAAAAGCGTGTTATCTTTTACTCTCCTGGACATCAAGTCATCAGAGTCACCCGTTTCTTGGCACTTTAGAGTGGATTCCCTTGGGCCCACTGGCCTTTCTGGGCAATGCTGGCACACAGGGCGGACACCACAGCCCTTGGTTTTGAGCAGAGATGTTAACCCAGACTGGGGGCCAACCTGCACTGGTAGTATCGACAGCCTATTTAGAAAATCTGCCAAGTTCGAAAGCACTGGGGCAACCACCACCAACATAACCAAACATGACTCCAGGGAGGAGCCCAAGTCTCTGAAATCCTCTCCCGAGGGATCAGCAACATGACGCGAAGCCGTGGCTTCTGCAGTCTTCAGGCTCGGCTTCCTTCTCGTCGCATCTAGGAAGATCAGATCCATGGGCTGCTCTGTTGGGAAGCACCCGCTGCGCCTGTGCGTGTGGCCAGCACTTTCTAACTGCCCTGAAGATTCAAGAATCCCAGCGGGTCTGCAGTGAGCAGGCATTTCAGTTTACAGTGGGGAAGGGAACGTGACAGCCAAAACTAGATTAATGAAGTCACGAGACACACGGCACACGGACACACACGTTACTTACACACGCGTATATACGTGATAGAATTTCTGATCAGAAAATCCCTTCTCCACAGTGGACCACATAACAAACCACGAGACGCAGACCACAGAAACCCACGTGTGCTCTGCTCCCTGCCTCACTCCTACACAAATTCCACACCAGCACCTGCTTCAGAATTCTTTAAGTCAGCATCTTTAAGACCGCAAAAACAGACATGAAAGAAACAATAAAAAGACAGATTTCTTTACACAGATTTAAGCCAATAATTTTTAGCAAAATGATACAAAACTGTCTTAACCAAGTAGAAGATTGGTAGTTACAGTAGACTCGGCAGGGACACGGGTGCGCCACCACGGAGGGGACTGAAAGGCTCTTGGATGGGAGTTTGATTCTCTCTGCAACCGTCTCACTGCTTTCTTCCCAGCCCCGCTAGAACCGAGTTCATGGGGGCTCAGTGCAGCCCCTGGCGATGGCAGCGCTTGGAGTCTGTCCGGTTGGGTTTGTGTTTTGTTTCCCCCATGGGCGTCGCTGGGTGGGTGGCCTGGAGAGCTCCCGGTGTTAACATTTCGGTTCTAGACCGGGGGCGTGTCACTAGTAACAGAGTAGATCAGCCATGCATTGTCTGCCCTCAGCAAAAAGGAGAGTTCTCATCGGTGCACGACAGACTGCAGACCACTGGACGCCACCCGACCGGGAATCTGTCGGAGCCAAAGCACAGGAGAAGGTCAGCATGAGGCCAGAGGAGTGGAGCCGGTCAGGCTGGAGCACAAACACCAGTGACAGCGCCCGGGGAGGAGGAGGAACAGATGCCACCTAGCCCCTTTGGACATGTGCCCCCCAGCCGCTCTGGAAGGTCCCTCGAGGCCAGGACACGTGCAGCAGAAAGAGTGACAGGAAGATGGGGAAGGAAGAAGAGCCATGCAGGCAAGGAGGCTGCGGGGCCGCGAGCTCATGATCAGTCAGACCGGACGGAGTCCAAGCGGGCAAGAGATGCCCAGCGCCCCCTTCCTAGAAAGCAGCCTGATGTTCCGAAATAGAGGACCAGGCCCCGAGTGGGCACTGGGACTCCACTTGGGGGAAGACGTGAAAAGCACTTCCCATCAAGATGTCCCCCAAGAGTGCAGTCACGTTACAACTACAGCCGGTCTGCCCCGCGGTGCCGAGTGGACAGAAGCTACAAGCCCTCAGCTGGGAGGAGCCACAAGAGTCGCCACCGAGAGGGGAGCTGGGCTTGGGAGGCCCAGCCATGCACCAACGGCAGGGAGCAGGCGGCTGTGGCTGATGGGTTAATACAGACAAGAGCGTGGACAAGATGCTGGGCAGAGACCAAGTTCGAAAAGAAAAGCAAACGAGGAAGACAGAAATCAATGCTAAAGGAAGAGAGATGACAAAGCCAGGACAGCAGAGACCATCAGGAGTGTCTCACGCAGCAAGAGCCCCCACCAAGCGCGGCCCCCACAGCCAGCACAATACAGTACACGCCCGGCGACCAACCTGGGGCCACAAGGCCCCGAGCCTTCAGGGGCCACTGGAGCCAAGACTGGGCTCCCGCTCCCCATGCCAGCTCGACTAGAGACCACGGCGAGGGCCAAAGGCCAACGGAAAGGATTCTGGGGTCACCCCAGCCTGGACAGCCCACCGTAGGTGCTCTGGAACCCACATAAGGAGACGACCTGGGCCGGGGCCTGGCTCTACCTGGGGCACCTGGCATGCAAGCCCGACCCCCTGCGTGCGTGCTTCCTCAGGCCGGCGAGTGGGTGGCAGCTCCCACCCGGCCCGGCGCCTGCCGAGGAGCCCCGCCGTGAGCACACTCACCCAGTGCTGCCTTCCGACGGGGAGACGTGCAGCTACTTGCCGTGATGTTCGAAAGGAATGCTATTCTGAGGTGGGGGGAAAAGACAGCTGTTGGTAAGGGTTCCACTGGCTGGACCAGCACGTAAGGCCTTCCTGTTTCCACAAGTGCTGCCTTGCCTCAACCAGGTCCAGGACCCCTGGCTGGGGCTGCTCGAGGGGATCCTGGGACCACACAAGGAACTGGGTCCCACCTTTCCAGAGTGGCCCCTGCTCCTCGAGGATGGATCCATCAGGGAGGCCAATGAGGGAGATCCTTCCCAAATCCTCAAGCAATAAAGAGAACTGGATGCCCAGACAGCAGCCCCTCCACAGGCTCGTGGCATCAGGGGCTCCTGAGGCTTGTGCGCGGGAGGTGGAGAGGACACCACCTCCCTGTGACACAAGAACTGAATGTATTTTCTCACTGACACACGGAAAAGGACAGGGGTGCAGACCTTACTTGGAGAGCCAGAATTAAAACAAGTCA
This sequence comes from Cephalophus harveyi, assembly GCA_006410635.1. Lineage (NCBI taxonomy): Eukaryota > Metazoa > Chordata > Mammalia > Artiodactyla > Bovidae > Cephalophus > Cephalophus harveyi. The sequence goes on from SJYT01011462.1 coordinate 285,073, forward strand.
GCCCACCTGAAGGAAAAACTGGCACCACGGGTCAGTATTATGTTCTACTAACAGCACTGGATGAAAAAGACACTTCTCACAAAGAGAAACATCACACATAGGTTCAGCCACCAGAAGCCTTTCAGTCTCCATGACATCCCAGCAACAGAGGCCAGATTTGCAGGCTGGGGTCGGGGGTATGGGGACTGTAGTCCCTGGAGAAGGACAAGGGGGTAAGGAGTGGTGGCTAGGGTAAGGGACGTGTTGTGTCCTCTCACTCCCAGCTGGAGAGGGTCAGCAGGGCCGCCCCCCACGCAGCCGGGTGGCTCCAGGCGCTTGTGCGCTGACGATGAGCTACCTCCTTGGCCTAAGTACACTGGCGCAGGATGCAACCTCTCCTTGAGGAAAGGAAGCTGGTAAGAGGAGGCTGGGCTCACTGCACACGTGGTGCTGCCCCCTGGATCCGTGTGTCATTGGCCCTATTCCTGCTTGCATCTTTTGGTGGGGGGTGGGGGTGGGGTGTGTGAACGGAGACCACAGTCATAAAAGCTGGAGCAACTCTGATCAGACCCTTGGTGGACAGCAGTCTTTCAGAGTCTCTTAAGAGCACCTGGGGGATGATCAGGAAAACCCGAAGGAGAGAGCTGTCCAGCTGCCCTCAACATGAAGATCATAAGGAAACTCCCAGGGTAACTAGGGTGCTTCTTTTGGAAGGGACACAAACAAATTGAATCTCTTCAGAGACCAGCTCCCCCCACCCCACTGTTCAGGCCCACTTCTTCGTATGGAAAGCAGAGAGAACCAGAGGGCAAAGACGTGCAATTGTGATGAAAAGACTTTACAGGAAAGGTCTTGAAGCTGTGTGTTGTCAACGTTCAGGGGTCACGGGCTGAATGAAGATGGACACAAGGTGGCGAAGAGGCTGGATTAAAACCCATAACTGCCTGGCACTCTCAGGACTCAGCCTCTTCCACTTCCCTCAATGATCCTCAAAGCAAAACACGTTTTCTTGTGTTAAAAAAGAAGTTAGCCTGCCCCTTCCTTGTCCTTGCTGGCTGAGGTGTCCTGGAGCCCTCTACCAGGCCCGCCTGGCCAGGCATGGTGAACCCCTCCAGGGACCTGCTTCCAACTGCTAGCTCATGCATTCCAGGGCTTGTGGGAAGAAACCTGTTAAGCCCCTTCTGTGCCCTGTGGTGACAGAGGACGATTGTGGGGCTGGGAGCCCTAAGAGGCCCAATCTCATTACTGACCCACTGAGCCGCATAATTTGAACTACCTGCATCTTCAGTCTCTTAGAGAAAGTTACCATATAAGAAAAACCCATTTCTAGTAGACTTGCTAGTAAATTACTAGTAAATTTGGCAGAAACATTATTTCACTTGATTAAAGTGTGCCTGGGCACACCTTGTTCCTCTGCCACAAGACCAGCTGGATGCCACAGGACTGAGGTTCTGGAGTTCTCACAAAATGCTCGACCCACCAAATTCACCAATGTTCTATGCCCACTGCCCAGAAAGCACCGAGGAGGGCAGGACGCAAAGTGTAAACGTGAGGCATCGTGATGAAGCACAGGACTGCTACCCTAGCACACGGCCGGGACCTGGGCTTCAGACATCCCTCAGCCCGCCACCTGCCCACAGCAGGGGGTAGTCCCAGTCCCCAAAGGACACTGGCTGAAGCAGGAGAAATGGTCCACTTGGGTTGTTCCTGACCCCTGTCCGCCCCTACTGCCCTGACTGCAGGAGACCCTGAAGCGACTTGAGGAAAAACGTCCGCATGTGGGCAAAGAGCTGCTCTGCTGAGGGAGGCACGGTAGCAAGCACGGAAGGACAGCGAGGAAAGCCACAGTGGGAAGAGGACATGGAGGGAGGGAGGCCCTGGGACCAGGCCCTGCACCTCTGCGCACACTTGCCTTGCCAGACAGAAGACAAACATCAGAAGGGGCACCAGAAGACAGGAACCCTCGCCCCGAAGCACACTGCCAAGCGCTGGGCTCTAGAAGGCCTCTGCCCACAAGACTGCACAATGACGGCCGGCAACACGCCACCCGTGCCACCCCCCTGCCCCGGCACTCTGCTGGGGGAACACCTGGTCAACAAGATCGAGGACAGAGTCTCCAAGGCTGGATGTGCCCACAGCAAATGGTATGAGCAGGCTGGAGGCACCAGCCCTCACAGGGAAGATGGCCAAGGCTCCAAGGCTGCCCGGGGGCTGGGAGCCACGTGGAGGGCAGCAGGGGAGAGAAGGCCCCGTGGCACGCCCCAGCACAGCCTGAGGGGAGGGGTGCAGAGCCCTTACCTCACACAGCTCATCAAGGAGGCTCTCAGCCAAGGGGCCAAGCTGCATTGAGGGGTTCAACGTTACCCCATCAGTTAAGACACCCGATTACGGGAAGAAAGGGAAGGAAGGAAAGAAGGAATGCCTTTGAAACTATGACCTCACTCTGCTTGGAGCCCGTAAGACCAGACCAAACGTAGAGAAGTCAGAGGCCAGCAGCACCCGGCCTGGGCGAGCTCAGGTGCTGGCCCACGGGGCGCGTACCTGTGAGGTGGACATGCGGGAGGTATCTTGCCGGCCCGTGAGGTCAGATGAGGAGATGTTGACCGGGGCACCGCGGTGCAGCCGCATACTCACTTTCCGCTCTCTTTCCATGCCGGACACGGGCCTAGGAGAGGTGTTCGCTGGAGGAGAGGGAGACAGGGGCAATCGTGAGGCCTCGGAATGCAGCCCCACACTCCAGCACAGGGTCTCTCCTTGAAAACCATGTCTAACAAGGACCCTCAGCTACCTCAGTTTCAGGCACAGGACAGCTTACTGCACCCCAAGATTAGGCCGGCACCACAGGTTGATCCCCGGGAGTAAAGCACCAGGAGTCTAGTGGGAGGGTGGCTGGGGCCTCTGCCTACAATGTCTGTCTCAACAGGCAAGGAAGAGGCTAAATGTTGTGACATGAGAACAAGAGGCAAAGCAACAGAGCTCACAGGGAACATAATCCTTCAACAGGCCAACTTCTGAGAAACAGATATTATGGAAGGCACTATCTCAGGTGGTTCCCTGGCGTGTCTAATTTCGGAAGTAAGAAATGAAGAGAACGAGGACGCACAAGTTTCACCCAGGAGGCACACTGCCCAGACCCCATGAGGTCACACACTGGAGTGTCCAGAGCAAGCAACACACAAAACAGAACCCCTACTGCCTGCAGAGCGGGGACCAGGGTGTAAGCTACAGCCCTGGGACCACTCACCAGTGTGTGAGGTAGGGGTGAGGGGGGTGGGAGGAGCCACCTCCTGTGTCCCCCTCAGCCGGCCCGAGGCCGTGGAAGGGAGGCCGCGGGTGGCTGGATTTCGGGAGTGTCTCAATCGCTCCTCTCGGTCCCGGCGTTCCCGCTCAGCATCATCAGCTGCCCGGCTGGCTCCCTATGGAGGAAAGAGGGTGACACCAGAACTGAGCTGGGTTTGGTGAAAAACCACCTGAGGCCCTTGGCCACCACTTGAAAAAACACGGGGGCGTGTGCAACAGTCCCCCCCGAAGTCTGCAGCCTCTGACAAATCAGGGGTTCCTCCCTCCAGGGGCGCGCTTGACCCGTCCCATGACCGAGGGCGAGCGGAACCAGCTTGTCTCCTTTCCCAGCAGAGGAAACCTCCACCCAGTCGCCTTATCACTCCTCAGAACCCAACCACCAATAGCACCTGGCGGCCCTCTTCTCTGCGATTAATATGTGGAGATGGGAACCAGCCTAGGTCAGAGGCGGCCCAACGTGGCGACAGCTGGGGGAAGGCGCCCATGCGACAGGCAGAAAGAAAGGACATCATTTGGTCAGCTGAAGAGTCCAACCAGAGCCCAGACGCCTGACTCGAGCCGATGTCCTGCTAGTGTGCATGAGACGAGAATAACAGCCAGGCTCGTCCCGGGTGGCGAGGCAGTGGGCCCCGCCTCAGCTAAACTAGCTGCTCCCAGAACAGCTAGTCAACACTTTCAGTGAGAAGCACAGGGACACTGGATTTTAAGTGGTGACGCCAGGGTACCTGTCCTAGTAAAGGTTATGTCCTAATCACCAGCACCGTAAGGCAAGAGTCTGCAAACTGCAGCCCATGGGCCAAATGCAGCCACACTCATTCGAGCAAACAGTTCTCCTGGCACAGTCATGCCTGCTCACTGACGCACTGCTTTGGCGGCTGTCCAGTTACACACAACACAGAGTCGAGCGGTCACAATGCCATACGGATAGCAGAGATAAAACCATTTATTGTCTGGCCCTTTATAGAAGAGGTTTGCCGAATCCCTGTGAGGGGTGACGATATAAGAACAAAAAATTTGTTACAGTGGCTCTGGCAGGAAGTGCACCCTGATGTGCAGACTCCAAGGAACCTGCAGCACCGCCCCCCAAAAGTTGTCCTTCGAAGGCCATCCTAATGAAGAGGTCTGGCAGGATGGCACGGGCCAGGTCCAGGGCATGCTGGCTCTGTGGACTGGCCCCAGCTTGAGGAGGCTGTGGTTCTCTGCCCTGACCTGGTCCGTGTGAGCACCCATGCACCCGTGAGGCCACAGGATAAGGCTTCCTGTTTTGCACTCTGAGGAGGAGATTCTGTTCCTCCATCAGATTTTGTCACCCTAGAAACATGCCAATTTTTGTTTTAAGCTCACAGAACACATTTTTAATGAAAGAGGAACTGCAAATTAAAACAAAAAACTGGGATTCTGGCTGTAGTGTCAAAGATTAAACAAATTCCTACAATAGACTCAGAGACAGGTGGCCTGTTTTAGAGGAAACAAATTGAAGTCCAAGCTCCCACCCTATCCCACCCCGAGTCCCGACAGTGCGCATGCACACAACCACAGGCTCATACTTAATGAACAAACGGGGTGACAGAGGAAATCAAATGTTAAGTCTAGCTCCTCACAAGGCCAAACGGAGACCTAGCACCTCCCAGGCCACCCAACCCCTGGGAGGCTGGGCCTCAGCACAGCCAGGTGAGGGGAGGAGGGGAAAGTCTTCACCCCACCCGGTGGGAGTCACATCCCCTTGACAAGGAATTCACAGACCAGTGCAGCCACAACATCCTGAGGACCGCAGAGTTCAAACGAGAGCCCTGGTCTGGGCAGACCTGCACTGTGGACCCCATCGTGGCCCTGAGGTGCCTCCCTGGCCTGCCCTCTGGCATTTTGCTTCTCAGAACTCCTTGTGCTCCCCATGCGGCAGCTATGCCTCCTGAAGCCCCACCCTGTACAGCTCCCAGAAAGGGATGGCAGCAGCGGGCAGCCTTCTGCTGACAGGCAGGCCCCTTCCATGCCGAGTGGTCGGTGAGCTGGGGGCACACTTACAAACTTGAGCATGTTCCAGTCGAACACGTAGTCGTAGGAGAAGCCCTGGCGATGGAACAGGTTCCTGAAGAGCTGCCTCAGGTACGAGTAGTCAGGCTTATCGTCAAAACGCAAGGAGCGGCAGAAATTTAGGTACGTGGCGAATTCAGCTGTAAACACCATAAGACTCAGAGGTAACCAGCAGTATTCCCGACTGAGAGCCAGAATGGTGTCTGTCCACAGAACCCCTGACCACTCACGGCCCCAGAGAGAGGCTGTGAACGCTGGAGCCTGAAACATCAGGCATGCTTAGAGGAAAGAGGATGAGAAAACTGAGCACCACAGAGCGTAACAGTTTCATCTGAGACATTTATCCCAGGAGAAGTCTCACAAAAGCAAAAGGAAAACTCCCTGAGTTACGGCTCAGGAAGGCAGAGGGGCACTAGGGACAGAGGCTATGGCCACTCGAAGGGGAGGTCACCTGCCCAGTCTTTAGCTAACTGTGCAGGATGCTGAGGGGGCTTTGGACAGCCAGCCTCTGGGGGGCTTCCCTGGTCCTTCTTCCAGACCTCACAGGCCCCTGCCCTCCCACAGAACTACAACTGGCTCACTGTCCACCGGACACTCACAAGGGTAGCCTTTGCACAACACCTCGATGGGAGTGGACATCTTCTTCTCACTGATCCTCTCATACTTCTGCCTCTTGGTAGCAGCCTTCAGGCCCTGCCAGGGCAGTGAGCCCAGGTTGAAGTACATGAGCACATAGCCCAGAGACTCCAGGTCATCCCTTCGAGATTGTTCTGGATAGAGAGGAGAGCAGGTCAGGGCGGTGTGCCTGAGCATGCACAGCAACACCCCAGAGATGCTGCCTGGGGATAAATTCAGAGCCTCAAAGAAGGACACGTGGAGTCTTTGCTTCTGCAGAAGCAACCCTGCTGTGCTGTTAGAAGATGCACTGCCGCCCACTAGGAAGCCCCAGCCACGCTGCCCCCACGCCTCACAAGGTCTGCAGGCCCAGATGCCAGCCTCTGCTACGAAGGTTTGAGGCCAGCCTCCATACCCAATGTGCCACAACCAACCCTCAGGGCCCCCAAGAGGCTGCAGGACAGCCAGGGCGGGAGGGCTCACCGATGCCAAGGTGTGTGTTGATGGAGGCATACCGCGCCGTCCCAGTGAGGTTCTTGTTCTCGCGGTAGGGGATGTGCTGGTGGGTGCGGGCATCCCGGTACTTCTTAGCCAGCCCGAAGTCAATGATGTAGACCAGGTTGCCCTTCTTACCCAGCCCCATGAGGAAGTTGTCTGGCTTCACATCTCGGTGAATGAAGTTCTTTGAGTGTATGTATTCAATACGACTAATCTGCAGGTGGAGAAGCAGGGGTGACAGGTTGAACCCCAGGCTGCAGCCTGGCAGAAGGAACCAAGGGGAACCCTGGCCCACTTGCAAACACGCCCTGCCCTCCACGGGTCACTATCTCTTGCACAGTTATCAAGCTTCTGTTTTCTCCGTATGCACGCATGGCACAAAAAGGAAGCGAACAACCCTGAAGGCCTCATCAGACTGAGGAATCAAACCAAGCCTGTGCTGAGCATGTGGGCTGCCCTTTAGTGGAGAAAAATGAAGTCTTACCATTTGGTCAGCAAGGAGTAGGACGGTTTTGAGACTGAACTTCCTAGAGCAAAAGTTGAAGAGGTCTTCCAGGCTGGGTCCCAACAGTTCCATCACCATGACGTTGTAGTCCCCCTCAGCCCCGCACCACCGGATGGTGGGGATGCCCACTGCAAGAAAGTCTGCGTCAGTCCGCCCCCTGTGCATCTGCACTGAGGATGCCCGTGCCTGTGATGCTGATGGGGGGCGGCTGGGCAGGAGCAGTGAGAAGTGACATGGGGAGAGGCTGGAAGGCCAATTTCACAGTGGGGGTGGAGGTGAGGGGCTCAGGAGGAAGAGCCCCGCTGGCTCCCAGAACTAGGTCCCAGTCTCCCTATGCACCAGTGTGGTAAAGGTGTCACAGCTCATGACCCAATGCCGATACACTGTCATTAACTGAAGTGTATACTACTCAGGCTTCCTCAGGTTTACCCTCATGCCCTCTGGCTGCTCTAGGACCTGTCCCAACCTCACATGACGAGTAGTCGTCATGTTTCCTTCAGCTGCTCTCGGCCAGGAGGGTCTCTCAGACTTTCCTGGTCTGAACGACCCCAATGGTTTGGAGGAGGGCTGGGCAGTGATGCACAGACTGTCCCTCTGCTGGCCTGTCTGATGTTTTTCTCGTTATTAGTCTGGGCTTGTGGGTTTGGAGAGGAAGACCACAGAGGGGAAGTGCCCTTCTCATCACGTCCCACCAGGGCTGTGCTCTCAACATGACTCCTCACCATGGCTGTACCCTTGGTCACCTGGCTGCGGTGTCATCTGTCTCCACTGGGGAGTTTCTCTTTCTCCCCCTACCCATGCCGTTCTCCCTGCGGAGATGTCATTACACGTGGCCCACACTTAAGAGGGCTTTTGGGCCCCTTTCCCAGAGGGCAGAGCATTTATATATACGACTTGGAATGCTTCCACACAGATGTGTCTCTTCTCCTCATTTACTTATTTGCTATTTTTTCCCATCAGTATGAGCCCACGAGTGTTTGTGTTACATTCTGGTCTGTACTCCAACACTGGACCACTTATTCTGTTGCTCTAAGCATCCCAGCCTTGCCTGCTTCTCAGCAAGCAGCTCCTGGGGCCCTTTAACCACCCCCACCACTGCAGGCTGTTTTGAGCCCTGCATTCCTTTCTGGCTATAAGATGCTAAATACTTTTGATTTTGATATCAACGGGGCAACTTTTCATTTTTACAAATAAATATTTAAAAAATACATTTTACACATGACATGAGAACAAACTTAACAAAGTCCATAGGTTATAAGGCATAATGTGACAAAAGCTTGTGGCCTACCATGAACACAGAAGCTCAACAGGCCCCGAGCACAAGAACTATAAAGAACACAACACTGACATACGTGACAGCCAAACTGCTCACTAGGGATAAACAGAACACCTTGAAGGCAGCCGGAGAAAAAAGCAGAGTGGAGGCACATCTTCCAAGAACTGAGAAAAGAACTGACAATCTGCCGAAAAAAAACCTCAGCAGAGACAAAAGGAAGATATTTTCAAATATACAAAGGGTGATGAATCAATCACCAGCACTGTGACATGTTAATAGGATGTCCTTCAGGCAGGAGGCAAACGATGCCACATGGAAGTGTGGGGCTACAGAAGGAACGAAAAGCACTGGAAATAACAACGTAAGTACATAAAAAATTATTTAAATTTAAAAAGTATGATTGTTTATGGGACTTCCTTGGTGGCACAGTGGTTAAGAACCTGCCTGCCGATGCAGGGGACACAGGTTCTATCCCTGCTCCAGGAAGGTTCCACCTGCCATGGCAGCAGCTAAGCCCACGCGCCACAGCCACTGAGCCCATGCTCCAGGGCCCGGAGTTGCACCTGCGGAGCCTGTATGCCACGACTCCTGAAGCTCAAGCGCCCTAGAACCCACACGCTGTAACCACTGAGCCCAAAATTCTGTAACCGCTACTGATGCCTATATGCCTAGAGCCTGTGCTCCACAAGAGAAGCACCACAGTGAGAAGCCCACGCATGGCAATGAAGAGTAGCTCCCGCTCACCTCGACTAGAGAAAGCCCACACAAAGCAACATAGACCCAGAGCAGCAAAAAATAAAAAAATTAAGACATGACTGCTTAAACAAAAATAACAACGCACTGCAGCGTTTACAACATGTAAATAAAACACATGACACTATCACACAGGCAGGCAAGGTCCACGAGGCCAGGTTCCTCTGCATCCCGCTAGAGATGATAGACCCTAACTGAACCACTAGAGTAACACCACAAACAGTGAAAAAATTCAACAGAGGAGGTCATCACAAGAAAAATCATTTAGAAATGTTAAAAAAAAAAAAAACCCATAAAAAACTTAATTCAAAATAAGGTTAAAAAAGAAGGAAACTGAAGCAAAGACCAGATGACACAAAAATAACAGCAAAGCCAATTCTGTCATTAATCACACTGAATGTAAATCCCACAGGTAAGGCACACTTTCTCAGAAAAGAAAGGATCCACACCAAACACTCTTCAGGTACAACTAGGTCACAAGGAGGACAGTGCACCACACCAGCATCAGATGAGAAGGTCTGTGTCAGCATCAGCCATGGCAGACTTGTGCAGAAGAGTCTGTCCAGGGATACTACCAGTCATCTCAGTGATAAAGGCATCAGCTCATCAAGAAAACATATATTCTAAGTGTTCACACAGCTAACAAGAGAGCTTCAAAATACATGAAGCAATACTGCAAGGACAGAGACAAATCCACAACCTGACTAGAGATGTCAATCACCCGCACAGCAGCAGAACAAGCTTTTTTCCCCCCAGGTATCACAGGGCATTTATCAAGACACATCACATTCAGAAAACAAGCTTCAATCAAGTTAAAAGGATTCAAGTTATACAACATATTTTCTCAGAAAACAGTGGAATTCATTTAGAAATAAATAACAGTTCTATGGAAAAAAATCCTCAAATATCTGGAAGCTAATACAGTTCAAAATAATACTCATCAGGATTTGAGATGTTGCTATGGTAGGGGAAAACTTCATAGCCACTAAATGCCTATACTGTAGAAAACACATCAATGATCTCAGCTTCTATCTTAAGAAAACAGTTAAACCCTAAGCAATCAGAAGTGAAATAAAAGATCACAGCAGAAACGAATGAAACAGAAAACTGGGAAACAAGAGAAAATTACTGAGACCAAAGCTGGTCCTTTGAGCAGACTGTTGATAAGTCTCTAATGAGACTGCAGGGGAAAACCAGAGAAGACACAAATTACCAACAGCAACAAAGGGGGAATTCCCTGGAGGTTCACTGGTCAGCATTCCGTGCTTTCACTGTTGAGGGGCCAGGTTCTATCCCTGGTCTGGGACCTAAGATCTCACAAGCTGCATGGCACAACCAAAAAACACAACAAAATGAAAAACAAATACAACAAAACAAACAGGAATGAGAAGCAGCATCACTAGATTCAGGCTTCCCAGGTGGTCAACGGTAAAGATTCCAACTGCCAATGCAGGAGACACAGCAGACGTGGGTTTAATCCTTGGGTTGGGAAGATCTCCTGGAGTAGGAAATGGCAGCCCACTCTAGTATTCTTGCCAGGGTTTTGAAAACCCCATGGACAGAGGAGCCTGGGGGGCTACAGTCCGTGGGGTCACAAAGAGTCAGAAATGACTGAGCAATTGAACACGCACAAACATGGGGCAATATAAACAGCTTTATGCCAATACATTCAGTAACTTAGGTGAAACAAACAAGTTATTTGAAAGATATGAACCAACAAAGCCCTTGTATGCTGCTGGTGGGAACATAAGTACAAGCGGTCTGGCAGTTTCTTCAAAGAGAAAAAACATTCACTTTTTTTGGTTCAGCCATTCCATTTCTAGTCACTTACCCAGGAGGAAAAGGATATGAATGTCCATATATACACGAAAGTTCACAGCAGCTTTGTTTGGAGTGCCTGACACCTGGAACAAATCCAAGTGCCCATGAACAGGTGCAGGGATAAAGAAACTAGGCATCGAAGGGAATAACTCTCAGCAATAAAAAGGAGTAACCATTGACACACAAATTCTCAAAAGAAAATACACACAGTACTACTCCTTACACAAGAAGCTCTAGAAAATGCAAACCAACCTATAGTGACAGAAGCAGATGACAAAAGACGGGGGTAGAGGAAGCACAATGGCACCCCAACTCCAGTACTCTTGCCTGGAGAATCCCATGGACGAAGGAGCCTGGTAGGCTGCAGTCCATGGGGTCGCTAAGAGTCGGACACGACTGAGAGACTTCACTTTCACTTTTCACTTTCATGCATTGGAGAAGGACATGGCAACCCACTCCAGTGTTCTTGCCTGGAGAATCCCAAGGACGGGGAAGCCTGGTAGGCTGCCATCTATGGGGTCGCACAGAGTCGGACACGACTGAAGCGACTTAGCAGCAATAGCAGAGGAAGCACAAAAGGACCCAACAAGCTTTGAAGAGCAACGGATATGTTTGTCACCTTGATTATGGCAATGGTTTCTTGAGAGGACACACGTGGTAAAATTCTCAAACCACCACACTCAAAACACATGCAGTTTGATTCCTCTCAATAATGCTGATTTAAAAAAAAAAAAAACAGAATGTTTTAGTTTTCTCTTCATGCTAAAGTCACCTGAGCCATCTGAAGTGGATTTTGGGGTGAGGGGAGGCAGGACTTTCAGCAACCTCAGCCACGTGTGTTCACAAGGCCTCCCTCACTGGCCATTACACCTCCTCCACTGAGGTCAGAATCCTGTGCCCATGAGGGTCTTTCTGCAGCTGAGTGTGGCGGCACGGCACTGCAGGCGACATGCGTGACGCAGCACAGACAGACACAGTCCACACCACACCGGCCCACCTGCCTGTCCCAGTAATGTCCTTCACAGCAGTCCCCCTGCCTAGGGCACAATCTAGGACCATGCACTGCCACGCAGTCGTCATGGTTAAGTCTACAACAGTTTTAAAATCTTCCATCAAAGAGAAATTTTTGAAGAGTTCAGGTCAATTCTGAATGGTCCTCAATTTTGGATTTGCCTGATTTCTGGTTCTGATCACCTGACAGAAATCTGCCAGATTTCTCCAACAAAAAGTGCTTTTTCTTTGCTACTGTAAGTTATTTTGGCTGTGCTGCAGGCCATGTGGGATCTTAGTTCCCTCACCAGGTTCTGGACCTGGGTCCTAGGCAGTGAAAGTGCAGAGTCTTAACCAGTGGACCACCAGGGAATTCCCCTATTATTAATACATAATCCACAATTGATCCTGAAGCTGAAACTCCAATACTTTGGCCACCTCATGCGAAGAGTTGACTCACTGGAAAAGACCCTGATGCTGGGAGGGGTTGGGGGCAGGAGGAGAAGGGGACGCCAGAGGATGAGATGGCTGGATGGCATCACCAACTCGATGGACATGAGTTTGAGTGAGCTCCCGGAGTTGGTGATGGACAGGGAGGCCTGGCGTATTGCAATTCATGGGGTCGCAAAGAGTTGGACACGACTGAGCGACTGAACTGAAGTGAATCTGTGAGGGAAAAAAAAGTAATCTGTGGATGAAGCTTTGAGGGCAGTGTCAATACTTGAACTTTTATCAGGTTGGTGTAAAAGTAATTGTGGTTTTGCACTGTTGAACTTTGCTGTTTAATATTGGAATACATTCTTCAATGTGGTTATGCTATGCATCACTTTAATGTCCATTTCTCACTTTATGTTTTTTTGCTAATATATTACTTGCTGTTTATTTTACATTTATTTTAGACCATGGAAATGATGCTAGACAAAAAGCAAATTCAAGCAATCTTACTTGAGTACAAAGTAGGTCGGAAAGCAACAGAGACAACTTGCAACATCATCACATTTGACCCAGGAACTGCTAATGAACGTATGTGAAGTTTTGCAAAGGAGACGAGAGCCTTGAAGGTAAGTGTAGTGGCTGGCTATCAGAAGTTGACAGTGACAAACTCAGAACATCATCAAAGCTGATCTTCTTAAAAGTACACGAGAAACTGCTAAAGAACTCAATGTCAACCATTCTATGGTTGTTTGGCATTTGAAGCAAATAGGAAAGGTGAAAAGGCTTGTTAAGTAGGTGCCTCAAGAGCTGACTGAAATTTTTTTAAAATTGTTGTTCTGAAGTGTCATCTTCTCTTATTCTACATAACAATGAACCATTCTCAATCAGATTATGACATGCAATGCAAAGTGGATTTCATACCACAACCAGCAACAGCTAGCTCAAGTGGTTGGACTGAGAAGAACAGAAGTTCCAGAGCACTTCCCAAAGCCAAAGCTGTACCAAAGAAAAGGTCATGGTCACTGTTCGGTGGTCTGCTGCCCGTCTAATTCACTACAACTTTCTGAATTCTAGGGAAACCGTTACATCTGAGAAGTATGCTCAGCGAATCAATGAGATGCACCGAAAACAACTGAAGTGAATCTGTGAGGGAAAAAAAAGTAATCTGTGGATGAAGCTTTGAGGGCAGTGTCAATACTTGAACTTTTATCAGGTTGGTGTAAAAGTAATTGTGGTTTTGCACTGTTGAACTTTGCTGTTTAATATTGGAATACATTCTTCAATGTGGTTATGCTATGCATCACTTTAATGTCCATTTCTCACTTTATGTTTTTTTGCTAATATATTACTTGCTGTTTATTTTACATTTATTTTAGACCATGGAAATGATGCTAGACAAAAAGCAAATTCAAGCAATCTTACTTGAGTACAAAGTAGGTCGGAAAGCAACAGAGACAACTTGCAACATCATCACATTTGACCCAGGAACTGCTAATGAACGTATGTGAAGTTTTGCAAAGGAGACGAGAGCCTTGAAGGTAAGTGTAGTGGCTGGCTATCAGAAGTTGACAGTGACAAACTCAGAACATCATCAAAGCTGATCTTCTTAAAAGTACACGAGAAACTGCTAAAGAACTCAATGTCAACCATTCTATGGTTGTTTGGCATTTGAAGCAAATAGGAAAGGTGAAAAGGCTTGTTAAGTAGGTGCCTCAAGAGCTGACTGAAATTTTTTTAAAATTGTTGTTCTGAAGTGTCATCTTCTCTTATTCTACATAACAATGAACCATTCTCAATCAGATTATGACATGCAATGCAAAGTGGATTTCATACCACAACCAGCAACAGCTAGCTCAAGTGGTTGGACTGAGAAGAACAGAAGTTCCAGAGCACTTCCCAAAGCCAAAGCTGTACCAAAGAAAAGGTCATGGTCACTGTTCGGTGGTCTGCTGCCCGTCTAATTCACTACAACTTTCTGAATTCTAGGGAAACCGTTACATCTGAGAAGTATGCTCAGCGAATCAATGAGATGCACCGAAAACTGCAACGGCTGTGCTGGCCAACAGAATGGGCCAGTTCTCCACAACACACCCAGCTGTACCTCGTGTAACCAATTCTTCAAAAGCTGAACAAACTGGGCTACAAAGTTTTGCCTCACCCACCATATTCACCTGATCTCGTCAACCAACTACCACTTCTTCAAGCATCTCAACAAGCTTCTTTTGCAAGCAAAATACTTCCACAACCAGCAAGAGGCAGAAAACGCTTCCCCCAAAAGTTGGTCTAATACTGAGGCACAGATTTTTATGCTACAGATTTGAATAAACAAAGTTATTTCTTGTTTGCAACAATGTGTTCATTGTAATGGTTCCTGTTTTGATCAATAAAGATGTTTTCAAGCCTAATTTAAATGATTTAAAATTCAGGGTTGGCAATAATTTACCTTTGTACCACCTGGTATGTTTGTATCCATCCAATTACCCTTTAAGCCAATCAAGTAACAAAACAGTGTCCACAAAGTGGCGAGTTTCCATTTGATTGTTCCTTCTGCTCCTCTGTGGAGCTTAACTTCCTGCATGTGCCTGTGCATAGAACACTGTAGACTCATGAATTCTGTGTGTGGAGAGCACTGTGGACTCATGAACTCGCCCCTCTTCCACGCGTCATATAAATTTCAGGATTGTGTGTGTGGGTGTGCAGAGCACTGTGGATGCATGAATTCTCCCCTCTTCTGTGTGTCACATAAATTTTAGGACTATTTGTTCTGGTTCTGTGAAGCACGTCATGGGTAATTTGATAGGAGTCACATCCACTCTGTAGACTGCTTTAAGTAGTATGGCCATTTAAACGCTATTCATTCTTCCAATCCAAAAGCATGGTGTATCTTTCCATTTCTTTAACTCATCCTCAATTTCCTTTATCAACGTTCTGTCATTCTCAGCATATGTCTTTCACCCTCCCCGCTTAGGCTTATTCCTAAGTATTTTATACTACTTGGTATAATTCTTAAAGGACTGTCTTTTTACCTTCCCTTTATGTGATTCCACTATTAGTGTAAAGAAATGACACAGACTCCTGTATGTTGCGCTTGTGCCCTGCTGCCTTGATGAATCCATTATCAGTTCTGGTAGTTTGTGTGTGAAGTCGGTACACAGGGTTTTCTATATGCCTATCTCACTATAAAGACAATTTTACCTCTTCCTTACCAATTTGGATACCTTTTCTTTTTTTTGTTCAAAAGAACTATGTTGAATAGAAGTGCTGAGAATGTCTTCCACAGATTATAATCCGTTATTCATGACGAGCCTTTAACTGAAGCCACTTCAAGCTCGTTCCTGTGTCCTCGGGACTCCTGCCAGAGTACCTGTTGGAGGCTAAGCACGTCTTTCCTTTCAGCCACATGCTTCAGACTCACCGTCCCTCTTCCCGCCTCACCCTGGAATCTGGGCTCCTCTTGGTGGGGAGTGATACTAGAAGCTGCCGTCTGGGTGCCGGCTGAGTGTGTGGCATTTATGTCTTGGTCAACCTGGCCCTTCACTGCTCTTCAAATCAGTCAGCCTGTCCCGTGGGAGGAGGGCCCTGCTGGACTGTGAGTAGAATCCGCTGAGCCCTCTCTCTGAGCAGCTCTGGGACACGACATCTTGCTGAGTCGTCCTCTTCATGAACAGAATGTCTCCGCTTGCTTGAGTCCTCATCAGTATCCTCCAATGCATTTTCTACACACAGGTCACACCTGGCTTAGGATTTATTCCTCCATACCTTATGGTTTGTCTTTCACTACTGTAAACAGTATTATAAGAACAACACTTTGGCCTCTGGACTTCTCTGGGGCCAACAGCCACCTGACCAGGTATCTTGGTTCTTTGTCCAATGAGATGTTTGCAGGTGGCTGTGCCAAGGTGCCAGTGGAGCTGCTGTGCAGTACTGGCAACTGAAAGTGGGTCGCTATGTGCCAGGTTCAGCTTCCCATCCATGACCCCTGGGGTCATACCTGACCTCCAAGTGGATGTCTCTAAGCCCTAGAGTGAGCTGTACACAGAGGGCTTATGGAACTTGAAGGAGGGCAAAGCAGTGGAGCTGACCTTTGAGAAGTCCCCCAAGGGCATGCAGTCTCTCCAGTCACCAGTCCTGGTAGGTGTTCTGTAGGTGGAGTGAGAGGCACCAGGGGGCTGAAAGCAGCCACAGTAGGGGCTATCTTTTTGTAATCCAAGGTTTGAGGAGCAAAGTGGCAAAAGCAGGGAAAGGGTGGGTAGGGGCACTGCCATGGATCTCAGGCAGGGTCCATGGCATCCCCCCACTTTCTTCTTGGCAAGGGGAGGGGTGAGACAGAGGAAGAAGGCTCTGGGCAAGTGCTTGCGGGCGGGGGGGAAATACCTCCAGAACCTGCATACCTCTTGGTCTCCACTCCTAAATTTCGAGCTTTTGCAAGTGGCCAGGACACGGGAAGTGTTTTCCTGTGGAAGGCGATGTAGTAATAACACTTCCTGCGTCGGAAAAGGCTGAGCACAAGACCACTGGACACGCCACTGCTCTCTGGGACCGCCCCCGCCTCAGGGCTGAGGCAGGCCTCCCCCGCCAGCCTCCTTCTGACCTGTTCTTGGGATAGGACACGGGACTGAGGACACGCAGAGACGGCTGGCAACAGCTGCAGACCTGGTAGCCCTCTCCTTCCACTGAAGCCAGCACCACTTATTTACTGCTCCCCAGGGCCCACTTTCTCAGGATGCCAAGCTGCACTAGCTGTGTGCAGATGAACCATCTGCATTTTAACTTTTTCCTTCATAGAAATGCTCCACTGTGTATTTCAGTCTTGAGCAGTGCATTCTCTACCATCAACGCTCCACTGGAGACAAGGTTTTAACTGTTGCCCCATGACTTGATGATATCTCCTACTGGAAGGATGGAAATCAGTTTGAGCAGGAAATGTGGTGCAGACAGGTCAGGAGAGGTAGGACCAGGTGACAGCACCAAGAGGAAGCCATGGTCGGGTAAGGGCTGTCTACGTGTGATGAGGGATTCCCGTTTCAGACCTCCGATCCCAGGCAAAGACTTGCTTCACCTCCCTGAGCCTTCACCAGGGTTCCTGTGTGTCTGTAAAAAGCGGGTTCAAAGGGTACCTCTACACCCAGCTCGCGCTTCCAGGTGAAGATGAAGCAAAATCCTTAGGCTTTAATAACACTGAGCTTTCTCGCCCTGGCTTCTCAAGACCACAGGCAAGGGCTTCTTCCTAGTGTCCGGCGTCAGCAACCTGCCCCCAGCAGCAGTGGTCAGTGTTGTGGCAGCTGAAGGACAAAGGGCTCAGTTCACAAGCTGGGACTCTCCAGTGCTGGAATGGGGTGGATACACTGGAGCACACAGAGGGACGTATGTCTGATGCTGGGTTCTGTAACCCCAGTGTCTGCCCGTCTACTTACTATTTGTTGGGGCTTCATAGGAGTTCATGAGTCACTGATCTGGAAATAACACGAGATAGCTTAGATTGTGTAAATATAAGGCAGTGGCCTTTTCCTATGTTGTTCTGGAGTTTTGTTGTTTACAAACTCCCTACTGTATTCAAAGAAGAGCCAGATAAAAGGCTGTGCACCAGGCAAAGGATCTGAGACACAAATTTGGGGGTGCCCCACCCATCTCAAAACAGGGGTCTTAAGACCTTCTCTCTTTTGCGTTCCCTTCCCCTATTTCAGACCAAATCTTCTTACTAAAAACTTGACTCCTATTCTACTCCCTTCTCCATCCTCACCAACACACCTGTACCTTTAGTCTGTGGGGGTATCTCCACAACTCAAAACGTTTGTCTAGAAGTATTGAAGCAGCCATAAACATTCCATCCCTTGTTCCCAACTCCAAGTCAAGGCTGTTACTTGACATGATTTATGACAAACACACTGCTGAATTTGCATGGATCAAACCTACTTTAATCTCAAATCCTAGGCAAGAGAGAAGGTGGGTGGGGGGGCTTCTTTGTAGAAAATGAGGTTGGGAGACCACTCAGGGGAAGATGTCTGTATCTCCAGGTCATTCAAGAGCTTTTGTGCAAGTGTAAGAAACATCTATCCAAGTGGCCACATGACTGGTTCAGTTCAGTCGCTCAGTTGTGTCCGACTCTTTGTGACCCCATGAATCGCAGCACGCCATTGGACACGCAACCCTGTCCATCACCAACTCCTGGAGTTCACTTAAGACTCACGTCCATCGAGTCAGTGATGCCATCCAGCCATCTCATCCTCTGTCGTCCCCTTCTCCTCCTGCCCCCAATCCCTCCCAGCATCAGAGTCTTTTCCAATGAGTCAACTCTTCGCATGAGGTGGCCAAAGTACTGGAGTTTCAGCTTTAGCATCATTCCTTCCAAAGAAATCCCAGGACTGATCTCCTTTAGGGACTCTCAAGAGTCTTCTCCAACACCACAGTTCAAAAGCATCAATTCTTCAGTGCTCAGCTTACTTCACAGTCCAACTCTCTACATCCATACCTGACCACTGAAAAAACCATAGACTTGACTAGATGGACCTTTGTTGGCAAAGTAATGTCTCTGCTTTTCAATATGACTGTTTAACAGGAAACAAATATAACTCCATGTTCTCTGTTAGACACCAAAGCTTTGTTTGAAACCTTGAATTTATGAGGAAGGAGTGGTTTGTCCTCTCCTGGTTCCCCTTCCCCTTGCTCTACAACTACAGGAGACCAGCCCTGGGGCTGCAGGGACTTCACCCCCGGAAAGCAAAGACTCAGTGGCTGACTCTGCTGTGCCCCCACTTCCTTTCTCACTCGCCATGTCCTGTCACATGGGCTGGCTCTTTTCCTCTTTTCCCTGTCAAATGTAAAGAATAAAGACTCGCTTGCATTGAGGGGAAAAAGAATTATATTTCCTATCTGACTGTTGTTGGTGTAATAAGAGAACTAATTTTATACTTTGATCTGAAGTGTCTGGCTCACCACTTTAACTTGTCTTGTTCGTTTCCTATGTAGGAAGTCAGATCATACACAAGTAAATTTTCTCTTTCTTCTCCATCCTTATTCTTTGAGAATTCCCCCTTCTCTGCTAGCTGAGACATGCCAAGTCACACTGGAGAAGAATGATTAATGGCAAGGTTGAAGATGATGTGGATCTAATAGGAGCCCCCTGAGACTGTCCAGGTGAAGGCAAATGTGGGTAACCACCTGGGAACACATCCCTGTGGCTGGGGTGCCACCCTACAGGCCGAGCACCTGCCTGCTTCACAGAATGCCTTTCCACCAACAGGCTCTGCACCAGCAGGTATGGGCAAGGGAGTCACTGTGGCTCCATGCTTAAGAGCAAAACCCTAGAAGCCAGCCAGGGCTCCTCCTCAACACAGGGAGGTCTGTTTATGGAGACACAAGAGCCTATAAACCGCAACGAAATCCATCGAACCACAACTGTGTCAACGCTGAAGAACCTCAGGAATACAGCAGGTCAAAGAGGAAAATTGTAGAATACACACAGTAAGACTGTATTACTCATGTTCAGAAGCGTGTGAACCACGGAGGCATGGGGCATGGACCTGCCACTCATCTGCTCTGAGGGTCTGTTTCACTGGCAGCACCGTCTCTTATTGGCGACACCAACACACCTTATCACCTAGGATAAGACGCAGTAGAAGCAGGGTGCTCCTCTTCTCCGTTCCCTGGCCAGAGAGGAAGATGCTATGTAGCCTGCTTCACCCTTAGCAGAACGCTGAGGTCCAGGCAGCAATCAACTCTAAAGCCACTCACAAGAATAACCCCGCTTCTTGTGCACAGACAGCTGCTCCATGACCTCAGAGGTGTGATGCAGGGAGACCAGAAAGCAGAAACGCACCTGGGATGCCAGAGCGCCGCTCCTGGGGCTGGGGCAGGACATGTGAGGCTGCAGGTGAGAGACACAGCCACCAGAGTGCTACCTGGTGAGCAGCCATGCCAGGGACACTCAGCTGCCCCTGCTCACTCACCCTTAACTGGGAAATGGGTCACTTGGACTGTTATGTGCAGGTCTGGACACTTAATACTTTTTCCCTCATTCAGTCCAAAGATAACCAAAACATATGCCTGGGGATGAAAAAGGAGGATACCACCAGGTAAATGCTTTCCACTGGATTTGTGGAAAGTTTCAATGTAAACACAGGGACTCAGTATTAATGCAAATACAACTGTTCATGAAGTGTTTGGCAATTCAACCTTAAAACAACTGTAAATACAATGGCCAAATGTTTCTGGGCAATGTCATTAGATTTTAAAAAACTAACTTCCTGCATGATAATGGAGAAAAAAAAATTAGAAACAAACTAAGCAAGGGCATGGGGAGACAGGCTTTGGGCAGCTGTAGAGAAGAAGTCCTGGGGTGGGCACACAGGTGCCCACGGCCTTTCTGCTCTCTCTCTCTCAAGCACATGGGAATTCTGGGGGTTCATTTTAGTATTCCAATAGCCACGAGCTCTACATGTTCTTAGGTACTGTAAAACCTTTTCTAATAAAAAAGATCATAACTGTCTTAAATATACTGTGGGAACTGACCAGGCATGTAAAATGAGAGTGACCTTGGATGAGAGGCCACCTGTTTCTACTGCCACGTCACTGGTGGCATTCACCCACCATCAGCGCAGAGCTCCCACCCCTCATCTCTGGCCTGAATTCTCATACAAAGGGCCCACCCTCTCCTCCCACACCCGCCACAAGCCTCGACCAGAAGTAGCTGTGAACTAAACAAAAGATCTCCACTCGAAGGTTTCCCAAGGAGAATATGGTCTAAAGATACTTTGTGGGGTATTAGGACTGGAAAGTGCAGTCAGCCTCTAGGTTCTGCCTGGCAGTCCACTTTGTTTCGATAAAAACTGGGTGTCCACCCAAGTCCTTCACCAACATAATTAAAATTATTTCTGCTATTTCAAGTTTTTTAATCTATTGCACCACCTAGATCTGGGGGCTCGTTCCTGATTGCTGACCCACATGGAGGGCTGCTCTGCAGGAGTGGTCTGGGAGCTACAGTGCTCATGTTCAAACCTGTGTTCTTTAGAAACAGCCTCAGTTTCTTCATTCGTTATATGAGGGTGATGATACCTACCACACAGGACTGTAGTGGAGAACATGCCGGCACATGCAAAAACACTTTTAACAATACCTGACACTAGTGTGTCTTTTTTTTGCTTTTGCTTTTATTGAAGTAAAATTGGTGTAAAACATATCAGTTTCAAGTGTACAATTTCATCTTTGTATACACTAAAAAAAGGTGATCACCACCGTAAGTCTGGTTACCAAATGCTACCATACAAGTGAAACTTTTCACCCATCTCATTCACACCCCAAAACATGTTGTTGTTGTTTTTAAATGCCAACCCCTCCCCTAGGTGGCCTGAGTGAGCCAGCACAGCAGCTCTCTCTAGTGGAGTACTGCAAGGCCACCGTTACCAGGCAGCAACCCAGGCAACACTGTACTTCGAGCTAGAGAGGGCAAAGCAAGCCCAGGGCTACAAGTTTTCTCCTATGATGCTGTCAATTTATCAACTGTCTGCAAAGAAGCCCAGAGCTCAGCATAAAAAGAAAAAAAACATGATCAGAGATGCACCACCCAAGATGGATACAGAAGGGTGGCCAACAGCAGAGCTATGAGCTTTCCAGGCAGAGGCCTCTATCTCCTCTGCCATCCCAGCTAGGACAAGCTCACAAAATAGTACCAGCATGGAGCTCTCTGCTCCCCGACAGAATCAGTTTTCTAAAACAAACATTCACATCTTGATAGAATTCACCAAGGGTATATCTGAAGCAAGAGTAAAACCCAATCTACGTGTGGCTAGGGTCAGACAGAAGAATATCTTTTCTAGAATTCTGGCGGGTTTCCATGATCCTACAGGAAGGGCATGGGAAGACTAAAGTAAGTGATCTTTTGCATTCTAAAATAGGGGGTCTAAGCGGAAAGTACACACAGGGGCATTTAGCAGCATCTGCAGACATTTCTGATCACCCCAACTTGGGGGAGGGGGTGAGGGCCTACTGGCACCTAGGATGCTGCTCTCTGTCCTCCATGCAGGAGACAGCTTCCACAATAAACAGTAATGCTTCGGAGGAGAGACCCTGTTCTAACCTAAATAAACTCTTTTCTGTTGAGACAGGATTTTAGTTCTCTGACCAGGGATTGAACCTGTGCCCTTAGTGGAGAAAGCAGAGTCCTAATCACTGGATCGCCAGGGAATTCCCTTTGTTGAGTCTTAATCTACTCCATATTAGCTCCTCCCTGGCATCAGTTCTTCTCCTTCCCTCTGTCCCTAGGCACCCAGCTTCTGAGCTCCCAGAGATGCTGCTCCTCAAATGCACAGGCTTTTCAGTCAGAAGGTTTCATCCAATCTCCATCACCAAGCTCCTTCCACCATGAAGGCCATATCTCAAGTCACCTGTTCCTATTCAGCACCACCTTAAAAGCTGTGTAGACCACACCTGGTGCTTGAGAAGCTCACCGAGGGCCTCCAGAGGGTAGACACACCGGCAGGGTCCTCTGTCATCCTCTCCTGGGCACTGGAGGGCCAGGGAGTCTCCTCTCTATGTGCCATCCGAGCACCTACAGCTTTTTCTGGTCTCTTAATACCAGGGATGAGAGGCACTGGACACCTCCTCTGCAATCATCTCATAGGACTCTGAATGTTAAGATGTATCTGTTGCTAGTGAGACACCTTGTGCTACGTCAACAGAGATATGGTGGTTTCTGGTAGTAGTAGCACAGATTAAACTGCTTTGTGAAGCAAAGATGCCAAGAAGTCACCTCACCAGTCCTCCCTTTCCACCCGACAAAAGTGCCAACACAGACTCTGAAGATAAGCTTTCCTTTGGCAAAGTCCCAGGAGCCTACCCCCATCCCCAACTCTGAAAGTATCATGGGGGCTTCTGCCTTGAAGGGTTTCCAAGAGGGAATAACACAGCTATTCTTCACACACAAAGCCCTGTCCCCAGAGAAATTCAAGACATTCAGGGTTGTGCTGAGGCTTTTCAAGCTCCTTGGGGAGCAGCACAAGCACACCCTTCAAAATGCTGCAGTGTCTTCAGGACTGAGACCCCCCCAATAAGACCCCTTCCTGCTCTATTAGCCAAACAACCTCAAAGTCTAGAGAATTCTAAAAGGGAGACTCTGAAATCAGGATGGGTGCTCTCTGACATCAGATACCCTCAAGCCCAAGGAGAGGTTTCACAGAAGCGAGACAGTAACTGAGCTCGAAGGGGTCTCACTCAGGAGGAAGAGTCCGCGGACGGTCCCAAAGCTGCAGGCATGACAGAGATGGCACAGGAGGATCAGCAGGAAGCTTCATGTCAGTGCTGACATAAGCTCATGTTCAAAAACACCAGTACATAACATAACCTAAGAAAGGGAATATTCATGCAAAGAGCATTAAATGTTGGTCGAGTGAGGCCCTTTGCAGGCCTCTCAGATAGTATCTGAAGGAAGCCACAGGATGGGGTCAAGGGTATGAATGTTCCTGCCCCCTTTCCAAATCAACCAGACTGTGATTCATGACATCTGCCGTCTCCCTTATCAAACACCACCTTGGTTTTCTTAATAGGTAAAAATCGTACCTCCTCCCTGCATCATTTTGTAGATTTTGCTCTCAATGTGGAGCTGAGGGTGTTTGGTTTTGACACATTCAAGCTTGATGGCAACTTCTTCTCCTGCAGCAATGTCCGTACCTTGGCAAAGAAAGAAAACCACAAATGTTAATCATCTGGTATCTCCCACCTAACCCGATGTTACAACACACTGGAGAAACGAGTGCTATCAGAATCTTCTGAGGACGACCAGCTGATGGATGTACTCCACTCTCTACTACAAAATGGTGTCAGCAGTAGATAAATCCTTGTGGGAAAATAACCTTATTTTCACTTTTTAAAATAGGAGTATGTAATATGTATAGAAAAATCTTACACGGCATTATATCACCCACTTCCATATGGCCCTCCTCTGATCACCAGGAGACCCAGAGACAGGCTGTTCAGTTCTCTCCACAGGACCCCTACTTGGTCTGAACCTTCTCATCCAGCCTGCTGGTCAGCCCTGCATTCACCCACCCTAGGCTAGACCATGGGGAGTCCCAGGGCAACACATTCCATGTCGACCCCATTTCTCCATGCTTCCTTGACAGGCCTCAAGGGTGTACAATCCTCTCTCCAGAGGGAAAGCTGGGTTTCCACTGAATAACCACATGGCCTAAGCCCATCTCAGTCCATGCGGCTCAAGTACCAAGCCACAAACAGCAGGGTGGTTCTCAAGGGGGCTTGGTTCCCACGACATGGCAGAAGCCATCATTCGCCCAACACAGGTCAGGCCCAGGGAGACCCAGCACATCCCTTCCCTCCCAGGGACCAGGACATTGCTCTGTGTCGCCTATGGACACTGGATCAGGACTGGGTTTTGTCCTCAAAGCCCTAATCACACCAACGCAACACGTACTTGTCACTCATCTTTTGCCAATTTTGTGCTAAAACTAGCAACATATCTGCTCACACCTCCTGATCACCAGCCCATGACTGAAGATCAGAGGTTTAACCTCACGATGCCATTCTCTTCTTTACTACAATGTGGACTTACATATGTGACAACCACTACCCATGCAGGCTTATCACACAAATGTTCCTGAGTGCCAGTCTGACTCAAAGCTATGCTACAAGACCCGCCTTGCCCTCCCAAGGCACATTCACTAGAGAGAATAGGAAAAGCAGTCTTAGAAAGCACATACCTAGGTCTCCCCTTGCTTTCCTCACCAGTTTTAAGTTAAAGCAGTTTAATTCTTCCCAGAAGTACGGTTGTTTGTGAAGGAATTAACACTGGCTCCAGCAGCCCAGACGAAACCTAGACCCACGCTGGGCAAAGCAATGCTGCCAGTCCCTGGCAACTCAAGTTTCTCTCACCATCTGAGTTCAGAGGGGAGACCAGGAGTCTGTTTCTTGGAGTTGTGGGGATGAATGGGTTGCTGGTTACAAAGCACACTGAGACTCCCGGACAAAAGGCAGAGTAAGGTCAGCAAGCATTAGAACAATGAAGACCTGCAGGAAAGTTGTCTGCTTGATATTCACGAACCCAGTAAATGCCCAAGGAAGAGAAACTTTCTCCTCTAGTCTGCTTGGACAGGTACTTGAAACGTATCCATTTCTAGTGGCCCTAGGTACAAAGCTGGTCACCAATGCTGTGGTTCCATGGGAATAACCACCATTTGATCACTGTTAGTGACCACCTTGAATTGAAAAACTCCATTTAACATGCCACAAAAACTCCTGGGCACTCCAAAGAAAGATAGGTAATACATTTTGTCCTTCCTGCCTCAGATTGGGATAATTTACATAATCACAAGAGAAATGACTTCCTTTTAAAATGTACTGTGTAAATGGAAAATGAACTCTGAGTTCCTGTGAGGACCTGGAACTCTGAACTGAACTTGCCAGCCCATGAGGAACAGATGACTCATCTTTCTAGTTACCTCAGCTACTCCCCCACCCCAAAGCAGGAGCATCAAAAAGTCTCTGATTATAGCACTCCTGCTCTTTCAACTATGTCTGTTCTGTCAACCTTGCCAAGAGGCATCTCAATGACAACATAGCCTGAGCCTGCACAGGCTACCTACTGAACCTGCACCTTCAAGAAGGCTGAGAACACTTCTAGCTCCACTGTATCATGGTTGATAAAGCTAACATCTGAGTCACCCTGCAATACTGACAGTCTTGGGGACAAATGACCACAGGCAACTCTGAAACACAACTTAATTCCAGCCTCCCCTAACATCACACCAGCAACAAAGCCAGCCTCCCCCAAGACCACACAGAGCAAGAGTCAGCTTCACCTAAGATTACACCAGGAAACAGCTCACCTCCTCCATGATTACACCAGCAAACAGAGTCAGCCTGCCCTAGGATTATACCAGGACACAGAGTCCACCCCCTCCACCATCACATCAGCAACAGAGTCAGCCCTCTACAGCGTCACAGATGTGAAGGGTGCCCTGAGTCTGATGACTGAAAGAGGAAAGGCTGGACATGGGTTCTCTGCCAAACAGACTTGAGGGCAGCACCCACTCCAGGCTGTCTCCTCTGAAAGGTCTTTACCGCCGGGTGAAGAAGCAGAGCTTCAAGTTCTGTATGTTCCATGGGAACTAAACGTGAGAGACCCCTGAGCGAAACTGAGGTGCACCACTCTGTAGCCCTGCAGTCCTGTCCCAACTCCCCTGGCTGACAGCAGCCCCTGTGCTCGACCACCAGTGCTGGCCCACGTCTTGTCCTCAAACTGCCGCGAATCCACAAAGGGAAAATACAGGAGAGCGAGGAAGCATGCCAGAGCTCTGATAGCAACATGACACTGCTGCATTTTAATCTTATTTAACAAAAGTGCTGGTTTGCCACAACTGGAAATGACAAAACTTGGGTCCTTCACAACAGGTAACTTTTACAAGTACTTCTAGATGGGGAACAAAAAAATCTGAAAGGTATTACTGAGCTCTGGGTGGTAGATTCAGAGCAAGTCAAAACCAAATGGCACATCATGATTACTCTTAGTGTCTGTTTATAGTGAGATGTTTTATCCCCCAACAACCTCAGCTCTTTTGCGCAGTTCCACTGCCGGTCAGACAAGAGTTCCCTCTCACTAGGTTAATGCTGGTCCTAGGAAAACAAAATTATGTCCCTCAAGTTGAGAGCAAAGGCAGAGGATAAATGAAGTGAACTTAACTCTAAGCTTGGCCCTTTCCTGGAAGAGAAAGGTTAACTCCCATTGATGGCTGTCTTATCTTAAGAAATAGGGAGAGGCCTCTCAACAGCAGGTCAAAAGTTACTCTCGCAGGACAACCACTGACAAAGCAGCTGACTTGGTATCTAGAAACACTTAAGCCACCACTGTAAAGGACACAGGCGTATGACTACAAGAGCTGCATACTGGCAACTGTTTTCCTCTCCTGGCCAGTCAGCCACCATTTTGGAACCTCTACTGTGTGCCAGACACTCCACTGAAGAGAAATGAAAGAGAAGGGAAAAACATGGAAACCAAGCATGAAGAGGTTACTAAGCTTTAGCTCCCCCAAAGCGTTTGTGTATATGATAAAGTCAAACCACAAAGTCCACCTGGGTTGAAGACTGGACAGATGAGGTCATCCTCTGACAAACTGATTGTCAGGATCAAGTACAAATGCTAACAGCTGGTAGGAAGAAAACCTCCTCCATTCCACCAATCATGAAGGGGGGGGTGGGTCCAAGGTACTGTAACCACCTCTACAAGCCAAACATGGACAAGAATAGAGCTCCATGAGAATAGGGGGCTCACAGTTTGGGAAAGACTGGAATAAACTGCAGGGCACAGTGCCGAGTGCTTATGTCAGCACAGCAGGCTGCTGGAAAGGGAGGCCAGCTCTGGGCCTTCTTAGTTCATAAGGCATTTAGGAAGCTGAAGGATAGCTCTTAACCCTCAGCTTCAAACATCTAAAAGCGCTAGAAAGTCCAAGAAGACCCCAAATCCCACACTCAAAGCAAGGTGGAGGAGGAGTCATCCAGAGTGATCTGACCTATAGCAAAGTGACAGCAATTGGAACAACTTTTAATTGTCATCATACTATAATTTGTAGGACATAATTTTAAGATGAGAACCAAATTCCTCATTCAACTAATGACTAATTAATTGCGTAAAAAATGGAAAAAAAAACCCAACCCAGAAACAACAGTGGTACAGATGACTCAATACATCCCATGGTCCTTGAACCATAAAAAAGACTGAGAGCTGAAGAATTGATGCTTTCAAATGGTGGTGCTAGAGAAGACTCTTGAGAGTCCCTTGGACTGCAAGGAGATTAAACCAGTCAATCCTAAAGGAAATCAACCCTGAATATTCATTGGAAGGACGGATGCTGAAGCTCCAATTTGGCCACCTGATGTGAAGACCCAACTCACTGGAAAACACCCTGATGCTGGGCAAGACTAAAGGCAAAAGAACGGGGTNTTGAGAGTCCCTTGGACTGCAAGGAGATTAAACCAGTCAATCCTAAAGGAAATCAACCCTGAATATTCATTGGAAGGACGGATGCTGAAGCTCCAATTTGGCCACCTGATGTGAAGACCCAACTCACTGGAAAACACCCTGATGCTGGGCAAGACTAAAGGCAAAAGAACGGGGTGCAGCAGAGAATAAGATGGTTGGATGGCATCACCAATTCAATGGACATGATTCTGAGCAAACTCTGGGATATAGTGGAGGACAGAGAGCCTGGTGCTGCAATCCACGGGGTCACAAAGAGTCAGGCAGGACTTAGCGACTGAACCACCTCTGACCCACTTTTCCAGTCACATCTCAATCTAACAAGACCATGTCACATTTTCTTACTGAGGTAGCATGTAGCCTAAAGCCACCACTACATGGGCCAAGAGCCAAGGCTGATGAAAGTAACAGGTTGTGTCCAACCGCACACAAGTAACTCTAAGTGTACTCCAATGGCTGGGCCATGTGGGTAGTCATAACGAGTGCTCAAGAGCCACAGTCTATCCATCTGAAGACAGATCCCTCTGGGACCAGTCAGCATGATGATCTGTATCAAGCACCACTGGTGTGCCCAGAACAAGAGAACAAGGTGAGGCCCAAAGGACACACTTGTGAATAAGCCTACAGGGTCTCCTGCAAAACTCTCAACTACTTTGTGAATGACCTGGTGACAGTGTTCCACACTCTGACTGAACAGTTTTGGAAAGCAGAGAGCTGTCTGGCAAGGTTTCAGACCAGAGAACACAAAGTTTCAAAACACTGACTTTTTCCTATCAGTGTAAAGGTGGCTAATGGATTGGCTTTTCAGCACGGCTCCTAGATCCCAGGTTAAAACTTTTGCCAAAATCTATTGTTCTATAAATAAGGCAAACACCATGCATTTACCCAGCACTTTGCCTCCCAAAACACTGCTGAGAAGGCAACTGCTGACTACGGGACATAAATATTTAAACAGCAAAATGCAAGTGTCTCTAAAGGGTATTCTACTCAGCAGGGCAGTAAAGCACATACTGATGTGACAGGTTTCCCTGTAGGGTAAGGGTACCAAAAACAGTTAGGAACTCCCCTAAGTGCGGATTCCTCTTACACTGTCAGCCCAGGAGGTCGTGCATCCTTTTGGGAACTATAGCCAAGGATGGGGCGGTGAGCACACGGACTTGGGACCATCTGAAAGGCATAACCAGAAGCATTACTGACAAACGAAGCTATTCCTGACCCTCCCTGACATCAGCCAAACAAAAACACCAGAGCGGGCTGCGCAAGCACAGAGCATGTTTACCCCCAAACTTGCGCAATTAGAGTCCCTCTGCACACGCACCGCGTGCCAGGCTGGACGTCCCCAGATGTGGGGGACAATTATTCCTTTGGGAAAACCCAATAAGGTATTTTTAAACTTTCAACTGTAAGACTCAAGACAACCTTTTATTACACACGTGTATATGCGCTTTCTTTCACTGGAAATCTGAAGCCATCGGAAACGTTCTAATCTTTTCCCCCCGTCTACCTGGAAGAATTTTCATAGCAAAAGGGCAAGCTAATGAGTAGAGCTTTGCCACTTTATTTGCCTCTAAGTCTGCCAACACCCTAACGCTGACTTTGTCCAGAATCACCTGAACGTCATTCTCGTTTAAGCCGAGGTACCTAGTACGGAACTTGGATGCGCAACATGTTCTCAACGACCACTCGACTGGCCCCCAGGCGACCCTGTGCGCCACCTGCGGTCTACGACCCAGGCTCCGAGCCAGAGGGGCTGGTCAGCTGAGGCTGCACCGTCACGAGGAGCGCCGAGAAGCCTCGGCCAGCCCCGGACTCTTCTCGCGCCCGCCGCACGGGCGTAGGACGTGGGAGCCGCACTAGCCGACGGCCTTTGTCTGCCTGGGGGGGGGCCACTGGGAGCGGACACCAGGCGGGGCAGGCACAGCGGGCAGCGAGGGCCTAGAGGCTCCCGGCCGCTGCCCAGAGGCCGCGAGCTCGGGTTAAGCAGGTGCCCTCGGAGTAGGGTGGTGGGGTGGAGGGGCACGGGTCAAAAAGGCCGAAAGTTCCTGCCTGGGGAGCTGGGAGATCCGAACCAGCAGGGACCCGGCTCACCGCCAGCGGCGAAGAGGGTCGGGCTTGGGGTTCGAGTTGCCGGGGGCGGGGTCGCCGGGGCGGAGGCCGGAGCGGAACCGGGGCGGCGGACGCCGGTTTGGGGTGGCCCGCGCCGGGGGGAGGGGCGCCTCACCGAGATAGATGTCTCCGAAGGAGCCGCTGCCGATCTTCCGGCCCAGCCGGTACCTGTTCCCCACTCTAAGCTCCATGGCGGCGGCGGCGGGACCGGTTTACTCCTGCCCTCCCGGCCGCTTCCTGGGTCTGAGCTCGGGGAGGCGGCGCCGCTGCTGCCGCTACTGCGGGTCCGGCTGCCGGCTCCGCCCCCCTCACGGCCCCGCTTTCACCATCGCTTTCCGGTCGCCTCGCCGCTCCCAGCGCCTCAATACGGGACGGATGGGACAGTTCGAGCGCCGCCGCCCCTGTCCCGGCCCCCGCCGGCCCCGCTCGCCCTCTCCCCGCCGCGGATGGACTCGGATCTCCCGGGCCTAAATCTCCCTTCAGCTGCCTGAAGGAGCCGCCGCCATCGCGCTGTGACGTCACTTCCCCTAGCAACCCGGTGGGGCGGGGCTGCGCTGGCCGAGGGGCGGGGCCGCGGCTTCCGGCGGAGGGCAGGCGGCGAGACCGCGCAGCCTAGGGGCAGGGCCAGGGGCGGGGTTAGGGGCGCGGCCGGGGCCTCGGGAGGGAGCCTGGGTGAGGGCTGGGCCTGGGGCCAGTGCTGTGTCGCGTAGTCGCGACCCACGGGTGTCTCGGCCAGTCCTCCTCTTTCCTTGCCCCCTGCCCATCCCCGCCCAGCAGTCCCTGGCCGAGAGCCCCCTGCCTGGTTCCTTTCCGCATGCAGGATCCACGTGTCCCCGCAGGTGTCTGGGAAGCCAGCATCTCCTCGCGGCAGGCATGGGACAGGCTTCCAGGCAGTGCCCTTTGCCAGAGGGAGAGCGGGGACAGCCTATCTCTCCAGGCCCCAGACCCACGCATTCGGGACTCTCGGCAGCTGGGGTGATGCGAGTGAGGACGCCCTTCCCTGCACAGGTGCCTGCAGGAAGTGACACAGGCCGGGACACAAGTGTGCACAGGTTTCTTGGGCTGGCCAGGGCGTGCACCGTGCAGTTCCCTTCCCACCCTATGAGCCAAGCCCCGGGCCTACAGGCTCAAGGGCCTACAGCAAGCTCAAGCCTCTGTCCGAAGGAGGAGCAGTCCCAGGACCTCTGCTGTCAGACTGAAAGGTGAGGCTGACGCTACCGTGGTTCAGAGGATGAGACCTGCATCGCCTGCCTCTCCAGTTCTGTCTCCTGGAAACTGGATCTCCTTTTTCATTTAGTCTGCCTTGGCTCTTCAGAGAGGCCCCTGAACCAAAAGGAAATGAGTTTCACCTGGATTCTTCTCTTGGCCTATCTCCTACCGCAGCCAAAAAGAAGGAACCATGAACAAGCTGTTAACGCATATTTTTGGACAGCCAAGACATACTACTCTGAGCACAGGGGTTACATAGAGGTGTGGGTGAGACAGCTGCACAGGCTGTTGATTCAGGATCATCTTCTCTAATTGCAGAGGAGGAAACTGCCTGGTCTCTTCATTCACAAGTCTTCCCTCTCCACCACTCCGCCACACTAGTGCAGCCCCTGTTTGAACACTATTGGTGGTCAGGTTGGAGGAGCAAACATCAGTTCCTGAATGTTACATAGCAGTGCCGGAAGACAGTATGAGAGGCTTCAAGGCAAACCGGGGTCAACCACTAATGAGTGGTGGGCAGTCAGGACCACGTCATATCCATGCACAGTGGTGAACCTAGTTTCTCAGTTTTAGGGGGTTGGGAAGATTTTTGGCAAACTAGCCTGGAGAATTCCAGGGATGGGGAAGCCCGGTGGGCTGCCGTCTATGGGGTCGCACGATCCCGGGCCTAAATCTCCCTTCAGCTGCCTGAAGGAGCCGCCGCCATCGCGCTGTGACGTCACTTCCCCTAGCAACCCGGTGGGGCGGGGCTGCGCTGGCCGAGGGGCGGGGCCGCGGCTTCCGGCGGAGGGCAGGCGGCGAGACCGCGCAGCCTAGGGGCAGGGCCAGGGGCGGGGTTAGGGGCGCGGCCGGGGCCTCGGGAGGGAGCCTGGGTGAGGGCTGGGCCTGGGGCCAGTGCTGTGTCGCGTAGTCGCGACCCACGGGTGTCTCGGCCAGTCCTCCTCTTTCCTTGCCCCCTGCCCATCCCCGCCCAGCAGTCCCTGGCCGAGAGCCCCCTGCCTGGTTCCTTTCCGCATGCAGGATCCACGTGTCCCCGCAGGTGTCTGGGAAGCCAGCATCTCCTCGCGGCAGGCATGGGACAGGCTTCCAGGCAGTGCCCTTTGCCAGAGGGAGAGCGGGGACAGCCTATCTCTCCAGGCCCCAGACCCACGCATTCGGGACTCTCGGCAGCTGGGGTGATGCGAGTGAGGACGCCCTTCCCTGCACAGGTGCCTGCAGGAAGTGACACAGGCCGGGACACAAGTGTGCACAGGTTTCTTGGGCTGGCCAGGGCGTGCACCGTGCAGTTCCCTTCCCACCCTATGAGCCAAGCCCCGGGCCTACAGGCTCAAGGGCCTACAGCAAGCTCAAGCCTCTGTCCGAAGGAGGAGCAGTCCCAGGACCTCTNGGACGCCCTTCCCTGCACAGGTGCCTGCAGGAAGTGACACAGGCCGGGACACAAGTGTGCACAGGTTTCTTGGGCTGGCCAGGGCGTGCACCGTGCAGTTCCCTTCCCACCCTATGAGCCAAGCCCCGGGCCTACAGGCTCAAGGGCCTACAGCAAGCTCAAGCCTCTGTCCGAAGGAGGAGCAGTCCCAGGACCTCTGCTGTCAGACTGAAAGGTGAGGCTGACGCTACCGTGGTTCAGAGGATGAGACCTGCATCGCCTGCCTCTCCAGTTCTGTCTCCTGGAAACTGGATCTCCTTTTTCATTTAGTCTGCCTTGGCTCTTCAGAGAGGCCCCTGAACCAAAAGGAAATGAGTTTCACCTGGATTCTTCTCTTGGCCTATCTCCTACCGCAGCCAAAAAGAAGGAACCATGAACAAGCTGTTAACGCATATTTTTGGACAGCCAAGACATACTACTCTGAGCACAGGGGTTACATAGAGGTGTGGGTGAGACAGCTGCACAGGCTGTTGATTCAGGATCATCTTCTCTAATTGCAGAGGAGGAAACTGCCTGGTCTCTTCATTCACAAGTCTTCCCTCTCCACCACTCCGCCACACTAGTGCAGCCCCTGTTTGAACACTATTGGTGGTCAGGTTGGAGGAGCAAACATCAGTTCCTGAATGTTACATAGCAGTGCCGGAAGACAGTATGAGAGGCTTCAAGGCAAACCGGGGTCAACCACTAATGAGTGGTGGGCAGTCAGGACCACGTCATATCCATGCACAGTGGTGAACCTAGTTTCTCAGTTTTAGGGGGTTGGGAAGATTTTTGGCAAACTAGCCTGGAGAATTCCAGGGATGGGGAAGCCCGGTGGGCTGCCGTCTATGGGGTCGCACGGAGTCGGACATGACTGGAGCGACTTAGCAGCAGCAGCAGTGAAAAATAGCCTTGCTGGCAGAATATGCTGTTGAGGTGCCCAGTCCCCCCATCAGAGAAACCATGAGTGCAGGCTAGAAACAGAAAGGGGCCTGGCCCCAGCTTCCTGGAAATACTGGACTGGCCACTCCCTTAGCTGCCCTGGGGCTGATTACTGGTCAGCAGTCCCCTGCTGAGGCCTCAGTGTCCTTTCTCAACAAGAAGCTGCAGCTCTTTGGGCTCCTCTCATGCCCCAGGATTCTGCCTGCTTCTCCTTTCCCCTCCGCCCCCAGAATTGGTCAGGGTAATCCCATGGCCATCTATTGTGTCTGTGAAGCACCCTTCCAAGGGCTAGGGCTTGCAGAGGCTGTGCAGTGAGAGCTGCTTCCCCACTTCTGGCCTCCTGGGACGGGGCCTAATACACCTTCAGGAATCACAATGCTCTCCGCACTCATGTTCTGCCCTCTATCCCTGCGCTTGTGTGACCCTGAGAAGGTCAAAGTCAGTGCCCTAGATCCTCCCTTGGGGCACGGAGTCAGGACCAGGAATAACATGGCCGGAAGGCTGGCATGGGGCCTGGAGTCTGCCACATAGGTGAGTGTTCGTTTTGTTGGAAATGGCCTCATTAGCATCCCAGCTCAGGCTGATTCCAAGCTGACACCCAGGCTACACCTGGCATATAGTAGGCACTCAGTAAACCCTGACTTCATGAATGACTGGTGTGGATGAACTTCCAGCTCCTAGGTCAGGCCATTTCCAAGCAGCACTGCCAGGTTCAGACCCCACTTTCGTAGCCTGGGTGGGTTTCACTGCCCCGCTCCAAGACTCATGATTCTGCTTCCATCAGGGACACTGACTTGTACCAGCACTCCCCCGCAAAAACTCACTCACACTCAGGTTGTCCCAGGTGTGTTCCCCAATGGGCTGGGGGCCCATCTGCCTCTGCCCAGGGTCTTTTTATTTTAATCTAAAACTGCAGAAGCAAAGTCTTACCAAAAGGCTGGGGAGTGGGGGCTGGAGGGCTGGAGGCCTTTCACCCAATCCTCTCCCTCCTGGCCCCTCTCTGCTGCCCAGATTTCCCCACAGGTCCCTGACACCGCTTTCCATCCCCTGCGTGTCGCTGTCAGAGCCATGCGTCTCTTTCTGCAGACCATCCCCGCTCCACCTGGCACTGCAGTTTTAATGCACTTCCAAACACGTGGTCCCCTTTGCTTTAACCCAAACTCCCTGTGACTTCCTGGGTAGGTGAGGAAGCTTCTGAGGGACGGGGCTGCCCAGCCTGTCCTCTGCCCTCATATGAAAGTAGAGGGCGAAGGAAGCAAGCTGAGACCTTGTGTGTCCTGGTACGCAGAGGGTTCCTGGGCTTCTGCTGGGTACGACTGTGTGCCTCTGTGAGTGGCTTTACCAAGATCGAGTTGATAAACCGCATTTCACCCTTTCAGAGTATACAATTCGTGTACAGTCCAATGGTTTTTAGTATATAGCAACCATCATCACAGTCAATTTTACATTTTCATCACCCCCAAAAGAAGCCCGTACCCCACACCTACTCCTACACGTCCCATGCATGAATGAAGCCATTGTGTTCTCTGAGGTCAGACCAGGGCTGACATCCGGCTGCAAAGGTCTGCATTTTCCTGTCCCCTGAGAGCACACAACTCCTTTATCCCATCCTGGCATCATGCTATGGGTTGTCAGGCCCTTTTAGGGGACAGGGATAGATACATACTCCAGTCTCCAGAGACACGAGGCATATGAATGTGCCTGTGTCCTTGGAAGGACACCTGAACTGGGCCTGGGCAGGATCTGGGAGATGCTCTGGGTCCTCTGGCTGCTGTATCTCACTGTAGCCCCATACCTCCCAGCCACTCCCTCTGTTCTCCTTCCTCCTCTGGCTTCAGGTAATTTCTGTCCCTGAGCTCCCCTGACCTCCCTGCTGTGCCGTCTTCAGCTGACTGGCTGGTTTTGGTCCTTGGTTCTTTTTCTGCCCCAGGTCATGGGTCACTGGCAAGAGTCAATTAATGGGTTAGGTGAGAGAGTCAATTCCTAGGTAGGTTGATAAGAAGTCCCCAAGTCCTCCAGGGTCCCCAAGGAGGAGAAAGGGGTCTGGGGCTCTCAAGGAGAAAAAGACAAATGTTTTATTCTACATTGCTTTGTTTTCAGTTCAGTCGCTCAGTCATGTCCAACTCTTTGCGACCCCATGAACTGCAGCACACCAGGCTTCCCTGTCCATCACCAACTCCTGGAGCTTGCTCAAACTCATGTCCATCAAATTGGTGATGCCATCCAACCATCTCATTCTCTGTTGTCCCCTTCTCCTGTCTTCAATCTTGCCCAGCATCAGGGTCTTTTCTAATGAGTCAGTTCTTCGCATCAGGTGGCCAAAGTATTGGAGTTTCAGCTTTAGCATCAGTCCTTCCAATAAATATTTAGGACTGATTTCCTTTAGGATGGACTGCTTGGATCTCCTTGCAGTCCAAGGGACTCTCAAGAGTCTTCTCCAACACCACAGTTCAAAAGCATCAGTTCTTTGGCCCTCAGCTTTCTTTACAGTCCAACTCTCACATCCATACACGACTACTGGAAAAACTATAGCTTTGACTAGATGGACCTTTACTGGCAAAGTAACATCTCTGTATTTCAATATGCCATCTAGGTTGGTCATAGTTTTTCTTCCAAGGAGCAAGTGTCTTTTAATCTCATGGCTGCAGTCACCATCTGCAGTGATTTTGGAGCCCCCAAAATAAAGTCACTGTTTCTATTGTTTCTTTATCTATTTGCCATGAAGTGATAGGACTGGATGCCATGATCTTCGTTTTTTGAATGTTAAGTTTTAAGCCAACTTTTTCACTCTTCTCTTTTACTTCAACAAGAGGCTCTTTAGTTCTTCTTTGCTTTCTGCCATAAGGATGGTGTCATCTGCATATCTGAGGTTATTGATATTTGTCCCAGCAATCTTGATTCAGCTTGTGCTTCATCCAGCCCAGGGTTTCTCATGATGTACTCTGCATATAAGTTAAATAAGCAGGGTTATTTAAATATACAGCCTTGACGTACTCCTTTCCTGATTTGGAACCAGTCTATTGTTCCATGTCCAGTTCTAACTGTTGCTTCTTGACCTGCATACAAATTGCTCAGGAGGCAGGTCAGGTGGTCTGGTATTTCCATCTCTTTCAAAATTTTCCACAGTTTGTTGTGATCCACATAGTCAAAGGCTTTGGCATAGTCAATAAAGCAGAAGTAGATATTTTTCTGGAACTCTCTTGCTTTCTTGATGATCCAATGGATGTTGGCAATTTGATCTCTGGTTCCTCTGCCTTTTCTAAATCCAGCTTGAACATCTGAAAGTTTATGGTTTACATGCTGTTGAAGCCTGGCTTGGAGAATTTTGAGCATTACTTTGCTAGCATGTGAGATGAGTGCAATTGTGTGGTAGTTTGAGCGTTCTTTGGCATTGAATTTGGGATTGGAACGAAAACTGACCTTTTCCAGTCCTGTGGCCACTGCTGAGTTTTCCAAATTTGCTGGCATATTAAAGCAGCACTTTAACAGCATCTTTTAGGATTTGAAATAGCTCAACTGGAATTCCATCACCTCCACCAGCTTTCTTCATAGTGATGCTTCCCAAGGCCCACTTGACTTCACATTCCAGGATATCTGGCTCTAGCCCAGTAATCACACCATGGTGGTTATCTGGGTCATGAAGATAAAAGTTTTTTTTTTTCCTACTTTGCTTTGTTTTAGTCAATATAACAATGTATCTTGCTCAAGGACATGTTTCTCCTTAACAAGTTTTTCTGACTAATCTTGTTATCTTAAGACATATGCTGTGGGAGTGGGTCTGGTAAGACCTTTCTGTTGTTAGTTCTAATCTTGTTAAGATGTATGTTGTGGGAGTGGGTCTGGTAAAAGTATATAAGGCCTTGGTAAGACTAGTGAGTGGGAGCACTTTCTGTCCCCTTCTGATGTCTATGTCAGAAGCTTTCTCTGTCCCTTTTTCACTTTAATAAAACTCTGCTACACAAAAGTTTTTGAGTGATCAAGCCTGGTCCCTGGTCCTGAAGCTAAATCTTCTTTAGAGATCACAAATCCGACTTTGTTCACTATAAGCTATCACAGGGGCCAAGGCTATTTGCAAACTGTATCCACCTGTGGTTTCCCCTTGGTCAGAGCTTGGGGCAGCCCAGGGTCACCAAGGAGGGGTTTTGTGGCCCAGGCTCACACCCTGGAGGGAAGGCTGACCCGATGGCCACCTTCCTTGACTGGCTCCTACCGGAGCACCCAGGAGTGATTCTCCTCCTTTCTGCTACATGTCAACAAACCATAGGAATGCTGATTCATGTTGTTCCCTTAGAGATCATCATTACATCATTACAAGATGCAGAAACAGGCCCAGAGAGGCCATCTGACTAAAATTCTGAGATTTTCCAGGGCACCTGCGATTTCAACTTCTCTGTGATTTTAACAAAAGCCAACAAAAAGAGAAATTCAAGAGAAGATGGGATAACCAGAAGATGAAAGCAACCCAAGATGCATAAAGGGATAAACAAAATGTAGCATAGATAGGCAGGACACCTGGGAGATATTTCAGGTCCAGGTCCAGGCTATCAAAGCAAAACAAATATCACAGTAAAGTCAGTCACCTGAATTTTGGGGTTTCCTAGTGCATGTGAAGAAGGCTGAGCACCGAAGAATTGATGCTTTTGAACTGTGGTGCTGGAGAAGACTCTTGAGAGTCCCTTGGACAGCAGGGAGATCCAATCAGTCAATCCTGAAGGAAATCAACCCTGAATATTCATTGGAAGGACTGGGGTTGAAACTGAAGCTCCGATACTTTCGCCACCTTGTGCAAGGAGCCACCACATTGGAAAAGACCCTGATGCTGGGAAAGATTGAGGACAGGATGAGATGGTTATATGGCATCACTGACTCATTGGTCATGAGTTTGAGCAAACTCCGGGAGATAGTGGAGGACAGGGAAGCCTGGGATCCTGCAGTCAGTGGGGTTGCAAAGAGTCAGACATGACTTAGCAACTGAACAACAACAGTGCATATGAAAGCTGTGTTTACACTTTTTCCAGAGAGGAAATGTAGATGGCCAACAAGCAAGTGAGAAGATGTTCAACATCACTAATCATCAGGGAGATGCAAGCAAAACCACAATAAGATACCACCTCACACCTGTCAGAATGGCTATCAAAAAGAATACAAATAACAAACGTTGGTGAGGATGTGGAGAAAAGGGAACCCCAGTTCACTGTTGATGGGAATATAAATTGGTGCAATCACTGTAGAAAACGGTATGGAAGTTTCTCTAAAATCTAAAAATAGAGCTACCATGTGACCCAGCAATTTCACTTCTGGGTGTAGAATATAAAGAAGATAAAAACACAAATTCAAAAAGATACATGGGCCCCAATGTTCATAGCATTATTTACAGTGGCCAAGATATGGAAGCAACCTAAGCGTCCATCAACAGATGAATGGATAAAGATGTGTATACAATGGAATATTACTCAGCCATTAAAAAGAATACATTTGAGTCAGTTCTAATGAGGTGGATGAAACTGGAGCCTATTATACAGAGTGAAGTAAGCCAGAAAGAAAAACACCAATACAGTATACTAACACATATATATGGAATTTAGAAAGATGGTAATGATAACCCTGTATGTGAGACAGCAAAAGAAACACAGATGTATAGAACAGTCTTTTGGATTCTGTGGGAGAGGGCAAGGGTGGGATGATATGGGAGAATGGCATTGAAACATGTAAATTATCACATGTGAAATGAATCGCCAGTCCAGGTTCAATGCATGATACAGGGTGATCGGGGCTGGTGCACTGGGATGACCCAGAGGGATGGGATGGGGAGGAAGGTGGGAGGAGGGTTCAGGATGGGGAACACATGTACACCCATGACGGATTCATGTCAATGTATGGCAAAGGGAAGGGAAAGTCGCTCAGTCGTGTCCGACTCTTTGCGACCCCATGGACTGTAGCCTACCAGGCTTCTCAGTCCATAGGATTTTCCAGGCAAGAGTACTGGAGTGGGTTGCCATTTCC
This sequence comes from Cephalophus harveyi, assembly GCA_006410635.1. Classification (NCBI taxonomy): domain Eukaryota; kingdom Metazoa; phylum Chordata; class Mammalia; order Artiodactyla; family Bovidae; genus Cephalophus; species Cephalophus harveyi. The sequence continues at coordinate 324,920 of SJYT01011462.1, forward strand.
TTCTCTCAGGGATCTTCCCGACCCAGGGATCAAACCCTGGTCTCCTGCATTGCAGGCAACCAATACAATATTGTAAAGTAAAATAAATAAAACTGGAAAAAAAAAGAAGATGTGTATATATATAACGGACTATTGGTGGCTCAGAGGGTAAAGCATCTGCCTGCGATGCAGGAGACCTAGGTTCAATCCCTGGGTCAGGAAGATCCCCTGGAGAAGGAAATGGCAACCCACTCCAGTACTCTTGCCTGGAAAATCCCATGGACAGAGAAGCCTGGTAGACTACAGACCATGGGATCGCAAAGAGTCAGACACGACTGAGCGACTTAAAAAAAAAAGAAAGAAAAAATGAAATCTTGCCATTTGTAACAACATGGATGACTTGGAGGATATTATGTTAAGTGAAAAAAGTTAGAGAAAGACAAATACCATATGATATCACCTATATGTGGAATCTAAAAATATAACAAACTGAATATAACAAAAGTGAATATAACAAAAAAGAAACAGACCCACAGAGATAGAGAACAAACTAGTGATTACCAGTGGGGAGAGGAAAGGGAGAAGAAAAATATAGGGGTAGGGGGCTAAGAAGTACAAACTATTATGTATAAAGTAAGAAATATGGATATATTGCACAACACAGGGAATGTAGCCAACTATTTTATAATGTAAAATAATAGCCATTTATTTTATAATAGCTACAAATGGGGTATAACTTTTAAAAATTGTCAAACACTGTATTGTACACCTGTAGCATATAATAATGTTGTACAACTATAGTTCAGTAAAAATTATGTTTACACTATTCTATAGTCTATTAATTGTGCAAAAGCATTATGGCTAAAAATACCCCAATTTTATTTTAAATTTTACTTATCTTTTGGCCACACCACACAGCATGTGGGATCTTAGTTTGCAGACCAGAGATGAAACCAGCGCTCCCTGCATTGGAAGCGCAAGGGGAAGTGCGAGGTCTTAACCACTGATGGCCAGGAAAGTCCCTATACCTTAATTTTAAAACAATGCTGTTGAAAAATTGTGTCCATAGACTTCCTCGACACAGAGCACAAACGTTCAAATTTGTAAAAAAAAAAAAAAAAAATGCAGGACTTCCCTGGTGGCACTGTGGATAAGAATCTGCCTGCCAATGCCGGGGGCATGGGTTCAATACCTGGTCTAGGAGGATTCCACATGCTGTGGAGCAATTAAGCCTCTGTGCCACAGCTACTGAGCCCACGCTCTAGAACCTGCAAGCTGCAACTACTGACCCCGTCTGCTGCAACTACTGAAGCCCTCGAGCCTAGAGCTTGCGTTCGGCAACAAGAGAAGCCTCTCAACAGTGAGAAGCCCGCACACTACAAGGAAGGGTAGTCCCCACTCACTGCAACTAGAGAAAGCCTGCACAAAGCAACAAAGACCCAATGCAGCCAAAAATAAAAATAAATTTTAAAAATGCAATATCTGCAAAGCACAATAAAATGAGGTGTGCCTGTACATACAATAGACTATCATTCAGCCTTTAAAAAGGGAGGAAATTCCAACAAGTGCTTAACGTGGATGAACCTTAAAGACATTATACTGAATGAAATCAGCCAGTCACAAAAGGTCAAGGACAGTCTGATTCCATGTACATGAGGTCCCTAGAGCAGGCAGATTCATAGCGACAGTCAAGTAGAAGTTCCCAGAGGAGGGAGAGGGGAAGTTAGTGTTTAATGGAGACGAAGTCTCAGTTTAGGAAGGTGAAAAAGAGTCTGGAGATGGATGATGGTAATGGTTACACAACAGCATGAATGTACTTATTGTACTTAATGCCACTGAACTGTACACTTAGTGGTTTAAATCGTGAGTATATGTTATGTATATTTAACACATTAAAAAAAAAATCCATGGATTGAAAAAGAGACAGAGGGGAAGAGGGGCAGAGGAGGTTCCAGGGGACTTGGGACCCTTCATCCTAGAAGACTTGCCCCCTTCAGCACCTGCTCTTTCTTACCCCTCCCCTGCACACAGCCCCCCCTTCCCCGCCCGCCATAACTCTGACGGCTCCAGTCTTTCTCGCTTTCCTCCCTTGGGTGCCAAGAGCTTCACGCAGCTGCAACAGTATTGTGCTGTGTGCGCGCGTCTTGCTTGTTTGTTTGTGTTTTAACTCTGTAACCGAGACTGTGGATGAGGCCACAGGTGCCGTGGAGATGGTGCCAGGAAGGGGGCAGGTGGGCCAGCCCATGGCAGCAGCCAGCCCAGAGCAGCCACCAGTCCAGGACAGGATGATGGCTTCGTCCTCTTCGCTGGTGGGACCACAGATGCTGAGACCAGCATCCCCTCCCATCAGACCCGGCACCAACGAGGCAACGATGCAGGGGGACAAGGACCTGAGCCCAGGAGTCAAAGAGGAAGATCTGCCAGAGGAGGCAGTGTGAACATCCCACCCCTCTGCCCCAATGGAGAAAACCTGTGTGCACACATTTGAACACACACACACACATACACACTAGTGTGCTCACACGCAGAGAGGACTCCCTGCAACTGAACTAGAAAAATGAACTGAAGGAGAGGTGGCTATCAAAGCACACCTGGATGTCCAGGTAGAAGGAACACCTCATATCACAGAGGGAAAATGTAAGGAGAGGCAAGGCACACAAGAAAAGGTGAAAGGCTTAGACCTCAGTTGTGGATGGAGTCCCAGAGGGGCAAAAGCAACAGCTGGTCAGTATAACCAGGAGCACTGGATAGATAATAGAATATATCCCAGAAGATCCAAGGTTGTAGGCATGCTAGCCCTGGCGAGCTCTGGGCAGGAGGCCAAGATAGACCCCACCCAGCCACATCCTGGTTAAACTCCTAAACCCCACGGGTAAAGAGATTTTCAAAGCTTCATTGGGAAAGAGGTTGCTGACAAAGGAAAGACACTCAGACTGGCATTGGGCTCCTTATGTGACCGGAAACCTGCAGAGGCGGGGGAAGAGCATCTTTGAACAGCTTGGACCACTCCCAGAACTCATGTGCCAGCACCTGACAACCTGAGCCCAACAGAAAGGGGCCCAGAGAGGCCTCCTGGTAAACAAGAATGAGACAGAGCCAGATCTCCGGGCGGAGACATAAAGGAACCACGAGAGCTGTGCTGAACTCTCTTCCCCCTAGCCCCATATCTGTACATATGCATGCCCGCACAGACAGACGCATTGTGCGTGCCTGCATGTATGCACCTGGACATAGGTGTGTGTGTATATGCACACCACAATCATGGATGCATTTGGAAGTTCATGTGTGTACCTGCACACACACGTGCACAGACATGCATGTAGACGTGTGCCCAGATACACATGTGCACATACATGTGGTTTGCATACATATACTCGCATGCATGCTGGCATAAAGTGGAAAATAGGTAGTAGTCATATCTGGGGAACTGGGGGAAGTAAGTGTTAAAAATAAAGATTCTTGATACATGGAGGTGGCTGCCAAGAAGTCTATCAGCAGACTGAAAGTGAAAGCTAGTCACTCAGTCATGTCTGACTCTTTATGACCCCAGCGACTGTAGCCCGCCAGGCTCCTCTGTCCATGGAATGCTCCAGGCAAGAACGCTGGGGTGGGTAGCCCTTCTCTTCTCCAGGGGATCTTCTTGACCCAGGATTGAACCCAGGCCTCCCATATTGCAGGCAGACTCTACCGACCGAGCCACCGGGGAAGCCGCTGTCAGTAGGCTAGCACTGCCAGATCTGAAATTGAGGGGAAGGTCAGGGAATAGACTCCTCCCCAGGTCTCATGATAGGTGATCAGGAGCGGGAAACAGGAAAGAGTGTTCCAAGAGTTCATCTTGTTATGGGGTGGAGGGTGAGGAGTAGAGCGTCCTGCTGAGAAAAATAGTTGGTGTCTTCCTTTCAAATAACAGCAGAAAAAAAAACTGTGCATATTAACATCAGGAAGGGGAAGGAACGTCATGGACGAATGGAAAGTACTGCAGGGGCTTCCAGGGCAGCGGCAGAGCAGGGGGGAGCCCATGTCAGGGGAGGAAGGAGCAGGGAGGGCCAGGAATGGCTGGGCAGCCCGAATCTGGAGGCCTGAGCAGGGAGCAGCTACGACTTCCTCCCCACTGTCCTGAGCCTCCTCTGAGAAAACTGCTTTTCCAGGCCCGATGGGTTTTCTGGGCAGATCCGTGGTTTCTGGCCTCTTTATTTATCAAAACCCAAGTCCCAGGGGGCTTCCCTGGTAAAGAATCTGCCTGCCAATGCAGGAGACACGTGTTTGATCCCTGGTCCGGGAAGATCCCGCAGGCCTCTGAGCAACTAGCCCATGTGCCACAATTACTAAGCCTGTGCTCGGGAGGCTGCAGTTACTGAAGCCCTTAAGCTCTAGAGCCCGTGCTCCCCAAGAGAAGCCCCTGCAGTAAGAAGCCTGGGCGCCACAACGAGAACGTAGCACTCGTTCGCCACAGCTAGAGAAAAGCCCAAGCAGCAAGGAAGACCCAGCACAGCCAAAAAAAAACCCCAAGGTAGGTAGCCTTCCAGAGATCCCAGGTCCAGTCTCTCGCTGGCCCAGGTCGCCTACAGCTCTGGGTAGTGGAGGGGACAGTCCCTTCATCTCCTGTGTCTGCTTTTTTACCCTGGTGGTTGGAGCTGGAGAATTGATGCTTTCAAACTGTGGTGTTGGAGAAGACTCTTGAGAGTCCTTGGACTGAAAGGAGATCAAATCAGTCCATCCTATAGGAAATCAGTCTTGAATATTCATTGGAAGGATTGATGCTGAAGCTGAAGCTCCAATACTTTGGCCACCTGATGCGAAGAACTGACTCATTGGAAAAGACCCTGATGCTGGGCAAGATTGAAGGCAGGAGGAGAAGAGGATGACAGAGGATGAGATGGGTTGGATGGCATCACCGACTCGATGGACATGAGTTTGAGCAAGCTCTGGGAGTTGGTGATGGACAGGGAAGCCTGGTGTGCTGCTGTCCATGGGGTCGCGAAGAGTCGGACACAGTTGAGCAACTGAACTGAACTGAACTGGAGCTGGAGGAAGAACAAGGAAAGTGGGCAAACTTCTGGACCCTCAGTGCTCTCTGTGGGGCTGGGTATGCCACCCCCCAACACCTGCTCTCTGACCGACCTTTTCCTGAGTCCGCACAATGAGCCAGTGTTTCTTGCCTGAGTCAGGGAGGGGGGCGTGCTCCTAAGTCCCCAGCCCCTTCCAGGTAGCCACCTTCCAGTCCCCAGCCCTGAATACTTTGAGATCAAATAGGTACAGACCGTCTCAGTCAGGCCTGGAGGGATAAGCTGAGTAACAAACAGCCCCCAGACCTCAGAGACCAAAAGCAAGAGTTTCTTGCTTATCCCCCATCACGGCTGGGAGGAGACTCTGCTTGTTAGTCATTCACAGGCCCAGAGAGATGAAGCAGCCAGTCTCTCAAAAGGGAGAGCACATGAAGAGACCTCTGTGGGTCGGCAGGGGTGGGAGTACCACTTTCACACACAATTCACTGTGGCCCCTCCCCATCCAGGGACCCGGCATGCAGTCCAAGAGCTGGGAACTCTCTCTTGGGGCCCTCATCTGAGCATTGGGAAGAGCTGTCTGAGAGCTGCTTTTCTGGGCCTTCCTAGTGGGGAGGAAAGCTCCCCTGGGCTGGCTGGGGGCATAATGGGTCCAGGGTTCCACTGCCATCAGGACAAGCACAACCAACCTTCCTTTTGCTCCCAGGGTAGAGGGGGAGGGGAAGATCAGCCCACAAGAAGTGCTCACTTCCTCACTCCTCCCTGAGGCCAAGGTGAAGCTGTGCTTCCTTCATCGGGAGCACACACCTTGGCTGATGGAAACCACCTTTGACCTTTAAACAGTAGGCCTACACATCAGCCCTCTTGCTCTGCTCCAAGCTCCCAGTCTCCCGGGGTGCGGCCCAGAGCCTGGAGTGTCTCTATCACCCTGGGGTCACCATGCAGCCTGCTGTCAGCCTCTCCCCTTTCCTTGCTTTAAGAACTTTGCTCCCTGTTACTGAAAGGCATGTCTTTTCTGACAACAGCTTCTCCCTGGAAGCAGGAGGAGACCCTGGGGTTAGGGCATGATTCTAGGGCTAGCATGGGGATTGTGGGGACCACGGCAGGGCCTGCCCCAGGGGCCACAGACCAGGCCCAGAGCGCAGCCACTCTGCCTGTGCTTTGGGCCTGGCTTCTCCAGCTGCATCCTTGACTCCCAACCTCTGGGGCATCTCAGACAGCAGAGTGCCCTCCAGGCAGGGATGCTTTCTTCATCTCAGTCCAGGGCCAGGCCCTCCTCAGGAGCCTCCTGCTCGGATCCTGGTACAGGTTCTGTGACCGCCCCTTACCGCCAGTTCGTATGATCATCCCCACGTAATTAACCAAACTTGCCCAGTGAATCCCTATCTAGGGGACCGGACCCACCATCGGGAATTGAACTGTGGAGCTCCAAGACAGGCTCCAGAGGGCCACAGTGGGGCACTGGGCTATGGTCTCTGGCTTCCGGCAGCTTGCGTGTGTGTGTGTGTGTGTGTGTGTGTGTGTGTGTGTGTTTGTGTGTGTGTGTGTGTGTGTGTGTGTGAATGTTTCCCAAACAGCTAGCATGCAGCCACTGGCCAAGGAAAACTCCACAAAATACTGGGGTCATCCAGGGTCCCCGGCCTGACAGAGGACCCCTGGGATCGGGCAGAACAACCTTCCAGGCTCTGAGTGCTCCGTGCCAGCCTCATGACTCATCGGGTAGAGGCGTGCAGCCCCGACCCACACCAGGAAGGAAACGGAAGTGAGTTCATGCCGCCAACCAAACTCCCACAGTCAGCCCAGGCCCAGGCCAGACTGGGGTGGAGGTCAGAGCTGGGCAAGGACTGAGGGGTATTTACAGCCACTAGCCATGCATAGCTATTTAGCTTCATTAAAATGAAGTAAAATAAAGACCCAGTTCCTTGGTCTCACTAGCCACGTTCCATGTGCTCGGTGATGCCTGGATTGGACAGCATAGAACAGAGTATTTCCATCATTCCAGAAAGCTCTCTTGGGCAGGGCTGCTGGAGACCAGGGGCCTCAACTGGCGTGGGGATGGGGTGGGGGTGGGGCGGTGTTTCGCAATGTTGGGTTATCACAATCGGGGGGTCACTGGCACCGCACGGGTGGAGGACACTCTCAACATCCTACAGTGCATAGTGTACCCCCCCCAGCGAGAATGATCTGGCTCCAAGTGTCTCGGGGGCCAAGGTGGAGAGCTCTCTGCCCTAGACGGAGCCCAGCGCCTGATTAGCATCTCTGCCCACTGACTCCCACGTGGGTCCTTTACCTGGGCTAGGTGCGGGTGGGAGCTTGGAAGAGGCCTGGTGGATGGATGGCTCTACTGTGCCAGCCTCTGGTGGGGGTGGAGGGCATGCTCAAGGACATCCACAAGTGTGTTGCCCTTCTCTCTGTAAGGCAGGGGACTGGACATTTGGAGTTCTGAGCCTCAGATCTGTGGAGGCTTGGGGAGGGGCACACTCAAGAGGCAACCGGTTACCTAGGTTGGGTATGGGTTGTGTCTTCCGTCTTTGTGTTAGCAAGCTCAGCTCGGGAGCGCCCCAACCCCGCCCCAGCCTCTCCGGAGGGCAGGGACTTGGCTACACAGCCTTAGCAGGTCCTCAGCACTTGGACAGGACAGACAGAGAGCCTGCAGGCACTGAGGCAGCAACCTGACTCCGAAAGCAAATCAACACTGACCTTTGAGCCCAAGCTCCCCACCGCTCTTTGTGGTTCCCTGTTTACTTTTCAGCCTCCGGGAGCTGGTTTCCAGCCTGGATCCTTGGCTCAGGCAGGCCTATAAAGAGCAAGTACTTCCCAGAGCTCGCACTGCTGTCTCCCATGGTCAGTGGATGCCAGAGGGTCCCCCCAAGGTGGTCCCCAACCCTATTCCTGGACAGGAAGCAGGTCCCTACAGCCTCTCTGGGGTCCAAGGGCAGCACTCCTTTGGCCCCCAACCCTGCCCCAGCATGAATAGAAGTGTCTCTGGAGGTAGCCCCTTCTGCGGGAGGCCTTTCTCTTGGGTTCTCACCTCTATTCTTGCCCAGAGCCTGACCCCACCACTCTCTGTCCACTGTCATCTCCTGTAGGCAGATCGGGGGTGTCTTCTAATTGGGGTCTAGACCGGCTCCTGCCCCTACTTGTCCATACAACTCCCTCGGGAGTCCTCTCCTCCTCACCCTGGGGATGGGCAGGGCTGTAGATGCTGTCCCAGCTTCCAGGAATGGTGGCCTATGGGCAGGGAGTGATGCCCACACGGCTGAGGCACCTGTGGTTTTAGCCTGGACAGAGGGAAGTTGGGGTCACCCTCAAATCCCCTTTCTGATGGGCTGCAGCTGCTGGCTTTTCTCTGGCCTTGGGTGGTCTCCCCTTTCTTGTGGCCACCCTGTGTGCCCCGTGGACAGGCCAGCTGGTAGAGCCCAGACCTCTCGCCTGCCAACCTCTGCATCTCCAGCTGTGCTATGTGACTGGGCAGTGAGTCACTGGGCCGAGATTCTGCCCCAGGTGGGCAAAGCCTCTATGGATGCCACCAGTGAGCTGGCGACCACAAGCACTTCCATAACACCCCTTCCCCTGGGGCCTCACACACCTGGAAGGTTCCATGGCACAGTCCTTGACAGGGTGGGGGCTGGGGCCTCTGACATCAAAGGGGCCCTCCAGCCAGAACACCCCACCATCTCAGCTGGCAGAAGGTGTCTGGTTGAGTGACCCAACCCCGGCCAGTTTGAAATCTATTCCCTTGGAAGGCCTCCAGGAGGGGTGCCCTGGGAACTGGGACAAGAGCTGGGGATTCTGGGGTCAAATCAAGGCTAGACTTGGAGTGTTCTCAAATGAGGCTGAGGACACCTGCCTAGGAGTACAGGGCAGAGGTGGAGGAGAATGTGGTGCAGGGTCTTGCAGTACGCAGGATGCACAAACCCCAGGAAAGGGCAACAGTCACAACTGTTGGAAATAATCTCTGTGACACTGAGAGAGGGATGGGGTGGGAAAGGCAGCTGACTCAGGACCATCTCTGCTCCAACCAAGCATGGCTTCCAGAAATGCAGTTTAACTCATGGCAAGCCCAAGAAACAAGAAGGAGAAAACACAAAAAGAAATTGAAAAGGGCAGAGATGAGTGGAGGAGGGAGAGAGTAGGAAGAACAGAGATAAACAAAACCCTAAGCTGGTTCACTGGAAGAACAATCACATGAAAACACTCTGGCAAGAAAGAAGGGGAGAGCACGACATTGCGAATAAAACATACAACACAGATTTTAAAATAATCGAATTAGGAACACTCATAAACTAATAAAATTGAAAACCTAAATGAAGTAGATAAATTCTCAGAAAAAATATACAATCACAAAAAGAAGGGCAAACAGCAATAGACTAAAAAGTGATTGTCGAAGCCCTCCTCTCTCCCAGTCTGAGCCCAGGCTGCTTTGTGAGTTGAGTCCCACCCTGATTCCAGGGACCAGTTAATTCCTGCTTTGGACAAAATGTTCCAGAAAGTGGAAGAGTGTGGGATGAGTCCAGCTCACTGTGTCTGGCTCTGAACCAGACAAATGGGAAGAGAAAACGAGAAGCCCATTCACTCAGGAACATGGGTGCAAAGCATCTGAAATAAAATATTCGGCCCAATTATAGGGGGCTTCTCTGGCAGTCTGGTGGTTAAAAACCTGTGCTTCCATTGTAGGGGGAGTGGGTTTCATCCCTGGTCAGGGAACTAGGATCCCACATGCTGCGAGGTGCAGCCAATGAAAAAAGTTGATGATTATAAGTGAGAAATAGACCTCATGGTCTGGGTTTCTCTAGTTTAACACCAAACACATCAATCCAAATTCATTCCATAAATAAAGGAGAAAGATCCTATGAATAAGTTGATAGGGACAGAAAAGCACTTGACGTGTGTCTTGAATACAACAGATTTGGTCTATTTTGTTACTGATTAAAAAGCTATCAGTAAAGTAGAAACAGAAGACCAGGGGGAATCATGCCCCCAAGCCTATAGTACTGATGGCTGGAGAATGTGTGGTGGCTCAGACCAAGACCATCCCAGAGATTGCAATATCCAGCTGTCATGCCCTGCTATTGAATGAATGTTGCCCCCGCCCCCCCGGCCATTTCCTATGTTGAAATCCTAGCCCCCAGTGTGATGGTGTGAGGGGGTGGGGCCTTTGGTGGGGTGAGTAGGTCAAGACTGAAGGTAAAAGAAGGGGCGGCAGAGGATAAGATGGTTAGATGGCATCATTGATCAATGGACACAAACTTGGGTGAGCTCCGGGAGATGGTGAGGGACAGGAAGGTCTGGCATGCTGCACTCCAGGGATGACAAAGAGCTGGACATGACTTAGTAACTAAACAAAAACAACAGGTCAGGAGAGCAGAGCTCCAGACGAGATTAATACTCTTCTAGGAAGAGGCCCGAGAGCTCACTCTCACTCTCTGCTTTCTGCCAAGTGAGGACACAACAAGAAGACGTCTTTGCAAGTCAGGAAGCAGCTTCCATCAGACGCCAAGTCTGCCAGCACCTCGATCTTGGCCATCCATCTTGCAGACTGTGAGAAATAAATATTTGTTTCTTAAGCCACCCAGTCTGCGTGTTCTGTATTAGCAGCCTGAACCAAGGCTTGCGGCCAGGTATTTACCCAACAGTTAAAAACTTACATCCAACCAAAACCTTCTTGCAAATATTTTTTAACAAGTTTGCTTATAATTGCCCCAAACTGGAAATAACAAGATATCCTTCACTATATGAATGGATAGCAAACTGGAACATCCACACAATGGAATATTATTTAGCAAAACAAGCTGTCAAGTCACACAAAGCATGGATAAATCATAAATGCATGTTACATTGAAAAAAGTCCGTGTGAAAAGGCTATATACTGTATATTCCTTTTATATGACATTCTGGAAAAAAGCAAAAAGATTAATGATTACCAAGGGTAGGAGTGGGGATATAGAGAGGGAAGAATAGCTGAAGCACAGAGGATTTTTAGGGCAGTGAAACTACTCTGTATGGTAATGTAATGGTGGACACATGAAAGTGTACGTTTGTTAAAACCCAGAGACTATATGAGGCTCAATGTACGCAAATTTAAAGGGATCATTTAGGAGATGGGGATCTCCAGATGGAGTGACAGAAGAATCCAGCTGCATTACAAGTTGTTGTTGCTTAGTCACTAAGTCATGTCCAACTCTTTGGGACCCTGTGGAATGCAGCATGCCAGGCGTCCCCGTCCTTCACTATCTCCTGGAGTTTGCTCAGACTCATGTCCATTGAGTCGATGATGCCATCCTACCATCTTATCCTCTGTCACCACCTCCTCCTCCTGCCCTCAGTCTTTCCCTGCATCAGAGTCTTTTCTAATGAGTGAGCTCTTCACATCAGGTGGCCAAAGTATTGGAGCTTCAGCTTCAGCATCAGTCCTTCCACTGAATATTCAGGGTTGATTTCCTTTAGGATTTACTGGTTTGGGCTCCTTGCTGACCAAGGGACTCTTAAGAGTCTTCTCCAGCACCACAGTTTGTAGCTGAGACCATCTCACTGAAAGGGGTGAGGGAAGGTGCTGACCTAAGTGACTTTGGGAATGCGTGGGTCTCTAAGACTGGAAGTAAAAGAACAGTACATAGACCTGTACTGTAGTTGGTAATGTTTCCCACTGGGACCAGTTAACTCTGAAACCACCATGCAGGCACATTGCAATTGAACTATTAAGTGTATGATGGTAGATGCTGTGAGCCGCTTCTCTCTGTTGGAGTGGGAGTTTACAGACACGGCAGGGAAAAGGCTAGGAGGAGGTAATAGAATTAGAGGCATCAATAGGAATTCATGCTTATTATGGATACTTGTGGCAACATGTAGAAATATTTATAGATATGTGTATATATACAGGTTAGTACACTGAACTGTGGCCAAAAATCTACCCCCTCCACCCCGTCACAAAATTCATAGATTGCAGTCCTAACTCCCCATGTGATTGTATTTGGAGACGGGGTCTTTAAAGAGGTAATTAAGGTTAGATTGGGCTTCTCAGAGGGCACTATTGGTAAAGAACCTGTCTGCCTACGCAGGAGACATAAGAGACTAGGGTTTGATCCCTGGGTCAGGAAGATCCCCTGGAGGAGGGCATGGCAACCCACTCCTGTATTCTTGCCTGGAGTCCACAGGGTCGCAAACAGTCGGACATGACTGAAGCAACATAGCATGCACACAAGGTTCAATCAGGTCATAAGGGTGGGGCCCTGATCCAATGGAACTGGCATCCATACAAGAAGAGAAAGAGACAGCAGGAGTGAGTGAGTAGATAAAGGAAGGGCTGTGTGAGGACAGGGGGAGGAGATGGCCAAGGAGTGCCAAGGAGAAAGGCCTCAGGAGAAACTAAACTGCAAGCACCTTGATCTTGAACTTGCAATCTCCATCTCAGTGAGAAAGCAAACTTCTGTTGTTTAAGCCTCCCAGTCTGTGGTGCTTTGTTATGGTTTCCCTGCTGCTGCTGCTGCTAAGTTGCTTCAGTCGTGTCCGGCACTGTGCGACCCCATAGACGGCAGCCCACCGGGCTCTCCCGTCCCTGGGATTCTCCAGGCAAGAACACTGGAGTGGGTTGCCATTTCCTTCTCCGATACATGAAAGTGAAAGTGAAGTCGTGTCCGACTCCTAGCGATCCCGTGGACTGCAGCCTACCAGGCTCCTCCATCCATGGGACCTTCCCGACAAGAGTACTGGAGTGGGGTGCCATTGCCTTCTCCCTAGCAGGCAAATATAGCTAGAAAGGGAAGAAGTGCTCAGAAACAGTGAAACAGCAATCCACAGCAAAGGGGCTCTGTTAAAAGAAACACAAAGCAAAGGAGTTCCCAAGCCTGAGGCTGGAATAGCTTGAGCAACAAAAGAAACAACAGGGAAGCCCTCAGATGAAAACACACAGTGTAAACATAGGTATCCACGAGTCCATACTGATAGAAAAAGGGCTGAATAAATACAGGAATGAGGAGAAGAGACAAATCTGTGTGAAAGAATCTGAAGGTACATATGTAGATGCTCTGCCCTCTGGGAGGGAGACCAGACCCTCCTTAAGTGTGGGCCACAAGTGTGGGTCCCCTCTCTGGGGAGAACGGGATGGATAGGGGGAGAAGGAGGAACTCCTCGGTGGTGACCCCTAACAGACTCACCTCGTCAGGCGGTGTCGTGCTGAGAGAACAGCCCTGACAGGATGTGGTGAGAAGGACTATTTCCCTCTGTGGTCTTCCTCCTACAAGCCCACAAGCCCAGAAAAACAACAAGAAAGCATCAGAGAAACCAGCAGAGGGACAGTGTGCACATTCCTGCCCAGCCCTCCCCCAAAGCACTGGGGTCCTTCAAGCCAGGCAAGTCTGAATGACCCTCCCTGCCAAGAGCAGCTGGAGGAGACGTGATGACTACGTGTCATGTGAGGTCGGGACAGGTCCTGGAGCAGCCGGAAGGCATTAGGTTAAACCTGAGGAAGCCTGAATAGCGTGCATGCGTGCCAAGTCGCTTCAGTCGTGTCTGACTCTTTGCGACCCTATGGGCTGTAGCCCTCCAGGCTCCTCTGTCCATGAGATTCTCCAGGTAAGGATACTGGAATGGGTTGCCCTTTCCTCCTCAAGGGGATCTTCCCAACCCAGGGATTGAATCCAGGTCTCTTAAATCTCCTAGACTGACAGGCGGGCTCTTTACCACTAGCGCCACCTGAATAGTGTGAACCTTAGTTAATAATGTATCAATATTGACTCATGAATTATGAGAGATGTATCATACTCATTTATGTAAGATAATAATAGATGAAAACTGGATGTGGGGTATATGGGAACTCTGTATTCTCTTCACAGCTTTTCTATAAACATGTTGTTGTTAAGTTGCTAAGTCGTGTCTGACTCTTTCACAACCACATACACTGTAGCCTACCAGGCTCCTCTGTTCATGGGGTTTCCCAGGCAAGTATACTGGAGTGGGTTGTCATTTCTTTCTTGAGGGGATCTTCCCAACCCAGGGATTGAACCAATGTCTCTGCTTAGCAGGGGGATTCTTTGCCATTGAGCCATCAGGGAAGCCCTTTCTATAAACATACATGTGTACTACAATAAAATAGTTTATGGAATTCCCTGGTTGCCTAAGTGATTAGAATTCTGGTCTTTCACTGCCGTGGCCTGAGTTCATCCCTGTTTATGGAACTGAGATCCCACAAGCCACACAGTGCAGCCAAACAAACAGTTTATTTTAAAGTTAAAAAAAAAAAAGGATATTTGCTGTAGGCTTCGCGTTGTTACCATAGCAAGTTAAAGATCTTCTTCATTATTCCTAGCTTACTAATAATTGTAGTAAGAGTTAGCGTTTAAATCTATCATCTCTTGAGATTAAAAAAAAAATACATGCGCACATACCTCTGCAGGGCTGCCTATGAGGTCAGGCATATGAGAGCAGAGAATGAATGAGTAAAATATAAATAGATGAAACAAGAGAGGGCCTTGCAAGCACTTAGGAAACATGATCATCTTCCATGACCTGAGACATGTGATGAACCTGACCCTCAGAGAAAGAAGGAAACTGGCTGTGGAATTGGAAGGCTAGCCTGCAAGCTGCAGAGCCCCTTTACTTTCTGGTGAGCTTGGTAGGGCCTCCCAGCCTGTTTACTCTGCTGTGAAGGAGAGCAGGGAGGAGAGGCACCAGACTTAATCCCCATCAGCGGGACCATAAATGAAAGGAAGGGTCACTGAGCTGCCCAGCGGCCAGTACTACATCATGAAATTGCGGGAAATAAACAGTCAAAAACAACAAAATTGAAATGTGATTTAATAGGCATACTGACTGCAGCCATGAAATTAAACAATGCTTGTTCCTTGGGAAAAAAGCTGTGACAAACCTAGACAGTGTGTTGAAAAGCAGGGACGTCACTTTGCCAACAAAGATCCATATAGACAAAGCTATGGTTTCTTCAGTAGTCATGTACGGACGTGAGAGTTGGACCATAAAGAAGGCTGAGCGCCAAAGAACTGATGCTTTTGAACAATGGTGCTGGAGAAGATTCTGGAGAGTCCCTTGAACTGCAAGGTGATCAAACTAGTCCATCCTAAAGGAAATCAATCCTGAACGTTCACTGGAAGGTCTGATGCTAAAGCCGAAGCTCCAATCCTTTGGCCACCTGATGTGAAGAACTGACTCATTAGAAAAAAACCCTGATGCTGGGAAAGATTGAGGGCAGGAGAAGAGGGTGACAGAGGATGAGATGGTAGGATGGCACCATTGACTCATTGGACAGGAGTCTGAGCAAACTCTGGGAGATAGTGAAGGACAGGAAGTCTGGCATGCTGCAGTCTCTGGGGTTACAAAGAGTCAGACAAGACTGAGCGACTGAACAACAACAAATAGGACTTTTTTAAAATATAGTGAGAACTAGAAAATATGAAAGCAGGATCATTGCAGAAAAAAATAGATTCATGAAAGGCCTTCAGAGCCTGTGAGACCTGAAGTCGCCCTCACTCCCTGCTCCTCTCCCTGAGCTCCTCTACCTTTTTCCATGGAGGGTGTTCCAGGGATAGTCCCAGAGGACCCATGCACAGCCAGAAATTGCTGGATGTCTGCCTCTTTGCAGTTCCATTTTCTTGGAAACTGTATTTTGCTAAAGCTGAAACTCCAGTACTTTGGCCACCTCATGCGAAGAGATGACTCATTGGAAAAGACTTTGATGCTGGGAGGGATTGGGGGCAGGAGGAGAAGGGGATGACAGAGGATGAGATGGCTGGATGGCATCACGGACTCGATGGACGTGAGTCTGAGTGAACTCCGGGAGTTGGTGATGGACAGGGAGGCCTGGCGTGCTGTGATTCATGGGGTCGCAGAGTCGGACATGACTGAGTGACTGAACTGAACTGATATCCTGTGGAAGTATGTCCTCCGGGCAGATCTCACACTCCAGTCAATGCCTTGGTCCTCCTCCTCAAGCCAGAGTGCTTGAATACTCCCCTTTGAGGGGGCCAAATTTAGCCAACAAATATACAAGATATCCTGTTAAACTTGTACTTCAAATATACAAGGAATAATTCTTTAGCATGTGCAATATAGGTAAATCTATATGAACCAAAAATAGATTAGTGGTTACCTAGGACTGGAGGGCGAAGGCGATAGCACCCCACTCCAGTACTCTTGCCTGGAAAATCCCATGGATGGAGGAGCCTGGTAGGCTGCAGTCCATGGGGTTGCAAAGAGTCAGACCCGACTGAGCGACTTCACTTTCACTTTCATGCATTGGAGAAGGAAATGGCAACCCACTCCACTGTTCTTGCCTGGAGAATCCCAGGGACAGGGGAGCCCGGTGGGCTGCCATCTATGGGGTCGCACAGAGTCGGACACGACTGAAGTGACTTAGCAGCAGCAGCAGGACTGGAGGGCGGAGAAGGAAATGGCACTCCACTCCAGTACTCTTGCCTGGAAAATCCCATGGACAGAGGAGCCTGGTGGGCTGCAGTCCATGGGGACGCAGAGAGTCAGACACAACTGAAGTGACTAAGCACGAAGCAGGGCTGGAGGGACTGGGAGGAAAATGGCTGCTAACAAGCGCAAGTTTTTTCCCATCTGAAATGATGAAAATAGAAATTCAACTCTGAATCTGACAACCACTAAACCGCACACTTTATTTATTTATTATTGATAACATTGTTACCGCTACTAAAAGCCTAGATATTTTTCAGGAGACTGTGAGTGTTCTCACGCTTTCTCAAACCACAACTGCTCTATATCTTAACACCCTCAACCCTCACAGACAAGCCTTGCGGAATAACTAGAGAAATGCAAATTCTAGAAAGTGATCATGGAAAGGAAGCTGGCTCAAAAGCGCACACTTTAAATAAGTGAATTTTACAGTAAGTGTATTGTCTCTCAGTAAACGTCCGGTATTTAATCCGGAGCCCTCTGTGCTCCCCCGCGTCCTTGTCACGTTGAGGGGGCCAAGGGGCGGTGGGACTGCGAGAGAGGCCTGATGTCCGATCGCCTGTCTCTGGGTGGGTCCCCTGGGCCTGGCTTTCTCGGGACTGGCGACTCAGGACCTCAGGACCACCACGCCAAGGAACCTGCTCAGACCCTGCGTGCCTATTAGGGAGACATTCCAAGTCGTCCTGCAGCAAGTGCCGCGTAGTCCAAGCGGGTGCCTCTTGCGTCTCCGCAACTCTCTAGATCCCCCAGCGTCCCGCCGGATGGTCGCCAACGCAAGAACTCCCCTCCAAGAAACAGACCTCGGGCGGCGGGTGGAGAGTGTGAGCCCGGCTCAGCCTTAAATAGACTTCCCTGGGCTCTGATTGGTGGTGTATGATCATGTGTCAACCTCTGACCCAATCGCAAAGGCCGCAGCTTGTGGTACGGTCATTGGTCAGGTCCAGTCATGTGCCTAGTGTATTGTATACCCCGCGGTGTTTGTGGTTACTGCGGGCTCGGAGGTCCAGTCGGAAGGGTCTGCCCTAGGGATCCGGGTCTTGGGGCGGGGTTGGGGGGCTGGCGTCGGAGGTGGGGGCGGGGTTCCAGCAGCCTCCGGAGACGCGGTTAGGCAGGCCAGCTCTGAGCACTCGAATCCCTGCCTCTTCTCCTTTAGCAAAGCGCTCGTCCAGGGTGGGCAACCCAGAGATCAGAGCACTGCCTAACCCCAACCTGCCCTTCGGCGTTTTGTTCAGTAGATAATTTCAGACTCAGCAAAGTCTATTTTCCAGTGAACACCACCACGTTAGTATTTACACCCACAAGCCCGCCTACTGTTAGGCATCTAAATCCGTTCAGTCAGTTTAGTCACTCAGTCGTGTCCGACTCTGCGACCCCATGAACTGCAGCACTCCAGGCCTTCCTGTCCATCACCAACTCCCGGAGTCCACCCAAACCCATGTCCATCGAGTTGGTGATGCCATTCAACCATCTCATCCTCTGTCATCCCCTTCTCCTCCTGCCCTCAATCTTTCCCAGCATAGGAGTCTTTTCAAATGAGTCAGCTCTTCGCATCAGGTGGCCAAAGTATTGGAGTTTCAGCTTCAACATCAGTCCTTTCAATGAACATCCAGGACTGATCTCCTTTAGGATGGATTGGTTGGATCTCCTTGCAGTCCAAGGACTCTCAAGAGTCTTCTCCAACACCACAGTTCAAAAGCATCAGTTCTTCAGTACTCAGCTTTCTTTATAGTCCAACTCTCACATCCATACATGACCACTGGAAAAACCATAGCCTTGACTAGACGACCTTTGTTGGCAAAGTAATGTCTCTGCTTTTGAATATGCTGTCTAGGTTGGTCATAACTTTCCTTCCAAGGAGTAAGCGTCTTCTAATTTCATGGCTGCAATCACCATCTGCAGTAATTTTGGAGCCCAGAAAAATAAGGTCAGCCACTGTCTCCCCATCTATTTGCTATGAAGTGATGGGACCAGATGCCATAATCTTAGTTTTCTGAATGTTGAGCTGTAAGCCAACTTTTTCACTCTCCTCTTTCACTTTCATCAAGAGGCTCTTTAGTTTTTCTTCATTTCTGCCATAAGGGTGGTGTCATCTGCATATCTGAGGTTACTGATATTTCTCCCAGCAATCTTGATTCCAGCTTGTGCTTCCTCCAGCCCAGCGTTTCTCATGATGTACTCTGCATATAAGTTAAATAAGCAGGGTGACAATATACAGTGTTGATGTACTCCTTTTCCTATTTGGAACCAGTCTGTTTTTCCATGTCCAGTTCTAACTGTTGCTTCTTGACCTGCACACAAATCTCTCAGGGGGCGGGTCAGGTGGTCTGGTATTCCTATCTCTTTAAGAATTTTCCACGGTTTGCTGTGATCCATACAGTCAAAGGCTTTGGCATAGTCAATAAAGCTGAAGTAGATGTTTTTCTGGAATTCTCTTGCTTTTTCTGTGATCCAGTGATGTTGGCAGTGTAACTTCTGGTTCCTCTGACTTTTCTAAATCCAGCTTTAACATCTGGAAGTTCTCGGTTCACATACTATTGAAGCCTAGCTTGGAGAATTTTGAGCATTACTTTGCTAATGTGTGAGATGAGTGCAATTGTATGGTAGTTTGAACATTCTTTGGCATTGCCTTTCTTTGGGATTGGAAAGAAAACTGACCTTTTCCAGTCCTGTGGCCACTGCTGAGTTTTCCAAATTTGCTGGCATATTGAGTGTAGTACTTTCACAGCATCATCTTTTAGGATTTCAAATAGCTCCACTGAAATTCCATTACCTCCACTAACTTTGTTCATAGTGATGCTTCCTAAGGCCCATTTGACTTCACACTCCAGGATGTCTGGCTCTTGGTGAGCGATCACACCATCGTGGTTATCTGGGTCATGAAGGTCTTTTTTGGTATAGTTCTTCTGTGTATTCTTGTCCCCTCTTCTTAATATCTTCTGCTTCTGTTAGGTACATACTGTTTCTGTCTTTTTCTTTGTGCCCATGTTTGCATGAAATGTTCCCCTGGTAGCACTAATTTTCTTGAAGAGATCTCTAGTCTTTCCCATTCTATCGTTTTCCTCTATTTCTTTGCACTGATCACTTAGGAAGGCTTGGGGGAACCCTTTTTTAGCAAGAAAATGCTAAGCATTTTGGGGGAAAGGGATGGGGACAAGCTCACCAGTAGACTCAAGTTTCTGGAAATGCTTCAGTTTTGGGGCTAGCAGTAGATCTGCAGGTGCTCCTTATTAAACCATTAACATAAAACTATATATTTCTAATGTTTCTAATATTATTAAATTGCAAATATAAGCACATGTCCCCCCAAATACTTTAGCATGCATAGCATTAGCATGTAGTATTTGTTTATAGATTTTTAATGTTAAATTTACAATGAAGTACATAAATCCTAATCATAGTTTTGCTGAGCTTTAGCAAATACACACTACTGTGGAGAAGGAAATGGCAACCCACTCCAGTATTCTTGCCTGGAGAATCCCAGAGGCGGGAGAGCCTGGTGGGCTGCCGTCTATGGGGTTGCACAGAGTAGGACATGACTGAAGTAACTTAGCAGCAGCAGTGTGACCCAAGACACAGTCAGGACAAACAGAACATGCTCATCACCCCAGAAAGTTCCTTCTTGCCCTTTCCATTCCATGTCCACCCCTACTGTACAGAGACATCCACTGTTCTGAGTATTTCCACTATGGTCTTGCCATTCAGAACCATTTTCCACTATAGTTCTAGAAGTCATATAAATGAAGCACAGGGTACACACTCTTGTGTAAGGTTTCTTCACTTAGTATTATGTTTTTGCGACCACCCTCATTTCCTGCATGATAGTTTGCCATTTTGGTTGCAGATAGGGCCCCATTGTAAACTCCTTGTTGATGGACACTCAGACTGGCTTGCTTTTTGGCGATTGTAAATTAAGCTTCTGCAAACATTCTTTTCGAAGCCTTCCAGTGGACATAGGTTTTTATTTCTCTGGGCAGATATCCAGGACTGGGTCAAAGGATAGGAGTGTGTTTGTTTCACCAGAAGCTGACAGATCTTCTTCCACCATGGCTTTCAATTTTCAGGCCACTAACAGTGTATGAGGGTTCTAATTTCTCTATATCCTCATCAGTACTTTTAAAAAAGTGGTAGCCCTTCTAATAGAAGTGAAGTGGTATCTCACTGTGGTTTTAATTTTAATTGTTCTGATGATGAATGATACTAAAGCACTTTTTTCTTCTTTTGAAAATAACAAATCTTTTGTCCATTAAAAAAACTGGGTTATTTAGCTTAAATTTGTTTTTCAGCAGTGGCATTTTATTAATATTGGAAACATACTATCACAGGTAACTTCCAGGAGGGCACTTAAAAGGGATTTTTACACAGTAAAGGAATTTCCAAATACCCCTCCCAGTGTTCAAGCCCTTGTTTAAGATAGCAAAAGTGTAGTTAGTCTAATGGGACCACCTAAACTTCTGTGCTGCAAAAGAGGATTTTCAGGCTTTTGGTAATTCTGAGCAGCACACCCCCCTCTGACAGTTTTAGTCATGTTGCAGGGAGGGTATTTGATAATTGAAGAGTAAGGAGGTTAGTGTATATTTTATGTAACTTTCTATCATGTAGGCAATTAAGTTATTACATCTGGGGACTTTCCTGGTGGTCCAGTGGTTGAGACTTCACCTTCCAATGCAGTGCGTGCAGGTTCGGTCCCTGGTCAGAGAACTAAGAATCTACTTGCCTTGTGGCTAAAAGACCAAAAACATAGAGCAGAAACAATACGGTTACAACCCAATAGAGACTTTAAAAATGGTCCACATTAAAAAAAATCGAAAAAATATTGTTATATCTGGAAAAAAGCAGATATTCCAATTTCTGATACATTAGCTTATATGTGGGTGCTTTTGCTTTGTGTCTTTCAGTTGATGACAGCTCCCAATTTACTTTCTTGGGCTGGTTGGCTCTCCCCATCAAGGTGCAATGGAAATAACCCCCAAACCATGGGCTTTGTTCATTAAAAGACAGTTGCATTCAGGTCCATGCTTTGGCTGACCCTTTTTCAAATGTGATCAATAAAGCAAAAGTGAGATAGGATGGAGTTTTCCAAGTGGGTAGTCTGATTTTTTCATTTAGAGCAGTGGGAGTTATTCATATAGTCTGGAGATCATTCTTTGTCAGATATTCGTTTTGCAAATATTTTCCCCCATCCTCTGGATTGCTGATTGATTGTCTTAACAGTGTATTTTCTTGAACAGACATTTTTTCGAATTTCAATGAAGTAAAATTTCTCCATTTTCTCAGAACTAAGAAGCCTTTCCCTAAGTCAAAAGATATTTTCCTCTAAAGTTTTAGGGTTTTAGCTTTCACTTTTAAATCTACAATGTGTTGTAAATTAATTTTTTTACACAATGTTGAAACTGTTGGGTGTCATTTTGGGGGGAATTCTGAAGAGCTATAATACTATAGTCCTTTATGTCTCAGCACAGAAAGAATTCAGCGAAAGGCAAAGTGGTAGATAAGAAGTGATTTATTAGGATAGGATGCTTATGAGGCCTACACATGGGTGGGCAAGGGGGTACCATGTCCTGAGAATTTGCTGGGCTACAGTTTTATAATCAAAGGAAAAGTGGGGAGGGGGAGAAGTTCTTTTTGTCTTTCTTGAGTAGACGTCATGCTTCCGTCATCAATTTCTCCTCCAGGTTGGGCAGGGGAGTTTTCTTATCCTTATTTGGTCAAGCTGGGTCCATAGATTATTGTTTTTCATGTGTTCAGAGAGCATGTCCTAACTTATTGAGTTCACTGGGCAAAGTGTAGCCCTCATTGTTTTATTGTTTGGGGGCATGTCTCATGGTTCTGTTGTACAGTTTTGTTGCTAAGCAAGCCTGCTTGGTTTTGTGGTTAAGCAAAACTGCTTCCTTGAGTAATCGTTAACTTACAAGAGTCTTGTGTATTTCTTCTGCTTATAATTTTCTAATGGGATTAACTATTTAATCACCTATTTGTCCCTTTTGGGGCTTCCCTGATTGGTTCAGACGATAAAGAATCCATCTGTAATGCAGGAGGCCTGGGTTCAATCCCTGGGTTGGGAAGATCCCCTGGAAAAGGGAATGGCAACCCACTCCAGTATTCTTGCCTGGAGAATTCCATGACAGAAGGGCTTGGGGAGTCACAGAGTCTGACACGACTGAGTGACTTTCACACTTTTCACTTTGTGCTTTTACTCCGTCATTATCAGTGTAACATAGGATTCATTTTTTGCCACATGCATGTCTGGTTATTGTAGCATCATATGTTGAAAGACTTGCCTTTGTTTGCGCGGTTGCTTTGGCACCTTTGCAAAAAGTCAGATGGCATATAAAGTGAGCAGTTGCGTTGCGCCTCTCCTGGAGAAAGCAGCATTGGCACTGACCCTCAGTGTGTGGGGGAGGGTTGGCATTGGGCCCTGCAAGGAGCCCCTTCACTCATGGCTGACTCCTGGGCTCTGGTCGGAGGGTCAGCGCCACGGCCCCCAAGGCTTCGCATTCTCATAAAGACACAGAGGGGGATCTCCTCGCAGGCGTGCCCAGCTTTCTGGGTCTCTGTCCATTGGGTGCCGCACTCACAAACCCTTCTGGAGAGTCTGGTCTGGTCCCAAGCCAGCCTCTTGGCCCTCCCTTGATCCTCAGTGGTCCCTGCAGTGCAGAGGGGGCCACCCCCAGCTCAGCAGGCTCCTCTACTTCAGGGGTGCCTCCAGAACAGTCTGGTCTGGAGCGGCCTGGACGCCGAGCTTCCCCATTCCCTCCGCCCCCTCAGCGCCTGCAGGTGGGGGGGTGTTGGGCTTTGAGCCTACACGCCCTCCCTTTTCTGCACCCACCCTCCTCCTTCTTACCCTGATCCTTCTCCCTCCCCATGATGTTTCTCCCCCTCCCCAGCCTGTAGTGACCCCCAGCCTGCCCTCCTCCCCTTCCTGCATCCTCTCTCTGCCCTTCCAGGTGGCAGCCCCACGCATCCCAGCTGCACCTTCCGGGGGCCAGGTGCAACACGGGGTCTCCCGTGCCTCTTTAGCACCTCAGGTAGTGGGCAGTTCTAACTCCTGTGAAACTTTAATTTTTACAGGTCTTCAAAGCACAAGGGGAACACAGGTTATTTTTGTTTTCTTGTGTTACTTTTGTTTCCTTTATTCTATTCCAGATAGAATAAATCATCTCCTGGCTTGCAGTTACCACTGTGGTCCACTGATCTAGGTCTTATTTTTCTGTATCTTGAGGCATTTTGCTACTTCATCATCCTAGGAATATTTGTGACCCAACCCAACTTGGGTCTGCTGCAGTCAAGCCAATCTGCTGACACCCAGTGGTGAAGGGAAGTGCAGCACTTATTCAGAGGCCTTAAAAAGGGGCTTTCCCAGGTGGCGCTAGTGGTAAAGAACTGGGTTGCCAATGCATTAGATGTAAGAGACTAGGGTTCGATTCCTTGGTTGGAAAGATCCCCTGGAGAAGGGCATGGCATCCCACTCCAGTGTTCTTGCCCGGAGAATCCTATGGACAGAGGAGCCTGGAGGGCTATAGTCTATAGGGTTGCAAAAAGTAGGACGTGAATGAAGCAAATTAGCATGCACACCATAAACAGAATCTGGGATAGCTAGTGCTGGGAGAGCCCGGACTCCTGATGGGTTTCAGGAAAGCCTTTTTAAAGGTCAGGTAAGGGGAGGGGAATCCCAGGGTGCCCCTCAGAGATCAGCTCGGGCATAGTTCTCTGATTGGTTGATGGTGAGGTAACTGGGAGGTGTCACAGGGGCTCCAGAAGGCTTGGGGGCTACGGGCTCATGCACGTGAATGTCTGCCTTTTGGTGGGGGGTATCAGTTCAGTTCAGTTCAGTCGCTCAGTCGTGTCCGACTCTTTGCGACCCCATGAATCGCAGCACGCCAGGCCTCCCTGTCCATCACCATCTCCCGGAGTTCACTCGGACTCACGTCCATCGAGTCCGTGATGCCATCCAGCCATCTCATCCTCTGTCGTCCCCTTCTCCTCCTGCCCCCAATCCCTCCCAGCATCAGAGTCTTTTCCAATGAGTCAACTCTTCGCATGAGGTGGCCAGAGTATTGGAGTTTCAGCTTTAGCATCATTCCTTCCAAAGAAATCCCAGGGCTGATCTCCTTCAGAATGGACTGGTTGGATCTCCTTGCAGTCCAAGGGACTCTCAAGAGTCTTCTCCAATACCACAGTTCAAAAGCATCAATTCTTCGGTGCTCAGCCTTCTTCACAGTCCAACTCTCACATCCATACATGACCACAGGAAAAACCATAGCCTTGACTAGACGGATTTTAGTTGGCAAAGTAATGACTCTGCTTTTGAATATACTATCTAGGTTGGTCATAACTTTTCTTCCAAGGAGTAAGCATATTTTAATTTCATGGCTGCAGTCGCCATCTGCAGTGATTTTGGAGCCCAAAAAAATAAAGTCTGACACTGTTTCCACTGTTTCTCCATCTATTTCCCATGAAGTGATGGAACCGGATGCCATGATCTTTG
>SJYT01011462.1:350900-373198 GCA_006410635.1 Cephalophus harveyi
CTGAAGAAGGCTTTCTTATCTCTTCTTGCTATTCTTTGGAACTCTGCATTCAGGTGCTTATATCTTTCCTTTTCTCCTTTGCTTTTCGCCTCTCTTCTTTTCACAGCTATTTGTAAGGCCTCCCCAGACAGCCATTTTGCTTTTTTGCATTTCTTTTCCATGGGGATGGTCTTGATCCCTGTCTCCCGTACAATGTCATGAACCTCATTCCATAGTTCATCAGGCACTCTATCTATCAGATCTAGGCCCTTAAATCTATTTCTCACTTCCACTGTATAATCATAAGGGATTTGATTTAGGTCATACCTGAACGGTCTAGCGGTTTTCCCTACTTTCTTCAATTTCAGTCTGAATTTGGTAATAAGGAGTTCATGATCTGAGCTACAGTCAGCTCTGGTCTTGTTTTTGTTGACTGTATAGAGCTTCTCCATCTTTGGCTGCAAAGAATATAATCAATCTGATTTCAGTGTTGACCATCTGGTGATGTCCATGTGTAGAGTCTTCTCTTGTGTTGTTGGAAGAGGGTGTGACCAGTGCATTTTCTTGGCAAAACTCTATTAGTCTTTGCCCTGCTTCATTGTGCATTCCAAGGCCAAATTTGCCTGTTACTCCAGGTGTTTCTTGACTTCCTACTTTAGCATTCCAGTCCCCTATAATGAAAAGGACATCTTTTTTGGGTGTTAGTTCTAAAAGGTCTTGTAGGTCTTCATAGAACCATTCAACTTCAGCTTCTTCAGTGTTACTGGTTGGGGCATAGACTCGGATAACTGTGTTATTGAATGGTTTGCCTTGGAGACAAACAGATCATTCTGATGGTGGGGGGTTTAGTGTCTGTAAAACTGCTCTGCTCAGTTACAGGAATAATTTCACCATTACTCATCAACTATTACCAACTGTGCCCACAATGACTAAACGAGCAAGAAAACAGAAGAGTGATGACGTCACCTGAGAGGATGATGCTGCCTCCTTCAGTTTCCCACGCGGCCTCGGAAGTGCAGACACCCGCTCTGTGGCTGCAGTTTGTTCTACTGAATGCAGTGGAGGGTCTGGAATCTCCCGTCTGCTGCGCTCAATGCAGAGAAGCCTGACACAAGAAGTAAGGGCATCAGAAGTTGCACAGAGCAGCGCCGGGCCACAGCGGCGGTGGGAGCAGACTCCAGTGTCTCGCCACCAGCCCCTGGACCATCTCGCATGACAGAACCCAGGACAACATTCTTTCACCTTTAGTGAAGTCTGTTCTTTAAAACCACTTGATGAAAGTACAGAGGCTGTATTTAGATTCTTATTAAAATTTCTAATACAATTTTTCTTCTTTAAAAAGAAAACCTGGAGCCTGGTCTAGGGCTGACGTGGGCCCCTGTAGGATTTCGGTTAAATGGACAATTAGTGATGCCTGTGCCCCATACTCCCGTGGCACATACCCAAACCTCCACATCTGCTGAGGTCGAATTGTGCAGCCAGCTTGAGGGGTGAGGTGTCCCCCACCTGTCTGGCTGCATCAGCACGCCTCTCCTGGTTGGCGGTGGGGGCCACAGGTCCTGTATTTACAGCCACAGGTCTCAGCTGCTGGGAGCTGAGGGCTCCTTTGGTCTGTGTTTCTTGCTGAGTTCATCTCTGTTAACAAGACGTCGTGTGTGAGGGGTCTGATCCTCATAGCATTGCCAATCCTGTATTTCTGAGATTTCTGAGACTTTTGCTCAGTTGCAGGTGAAAATTGCACTTGGCAGCTGCCCATTGCTTTTCTTTAACTGGGGGTGAGCATTTTTTTTCCTGCATGTACATCAGCTGTTACCTTGTCTGAGACCTGCCTGCTCCTTCCTCTCATTCTTATCCATTTCCAGAGTGCTTTTTCCCAGGAAGAAAATTGGATCCTTGCCCTCTGTCCTCTCCGGCTCCCCAAATCTTGACTTTGAGGTGTGAGTCTTGCTGGCTCTCAGCCTCTCAGGCTGATTGTTAAAGTTCCCAAACCCAAGACCCCCAAACCATCAGAAATGTTGTGAGGATGCTCATTTCTTGGGGACAAGGTGACAGTCTGGTGAGACCCTCTTACCGGTCCATAATCAGCATCTAGCGCACTGGGAAAGTCATCTCAAGGGTGGAGGTTCTCTGTCTCCTGTCAAAGGCCTCTGCTGTGCCTGGACCTCAGTTTCCCCACCTGTCAATGAGGGGCTGCACTCCAGGAACTTGGTGTTCCCCTTCTGGCCTGATGTGTCAAACCAGGAACACTAGCAGGGCCGGCTCCCTGCCTTATCCTGCTCCTGCCGCCAGAGGGCAGGAGGCTCTGCGCTTCACATCACCCTGAGGGGAGGCAGCTGCTGCTGCACAGACGTGAATTGGTTAAGGCTCCTTGGGCTTCACAGCACCCACAGGGACTGGGGGACCTGGTTCAGGCCCTGCCCAGCCACCATGCTGTACCAGGCTGGGTGCAGGAACACCATCTGGGAGCTCAACACCTGCAAGCACTGAAGGCCCCTGAAGGCCGTTAGGGGCCAGGTCTGACGATTCCAGCAGAGAGAAGAGGGTGGGTCACAGGCAAGCCAGGGGAAAGAAAAGGTGGGTGGGTGTGCGTGTGCAGGCTGTGTGTGTGCAGCCTGTGCCGTGGCCACAGCTACTCCTCAGGGCCCCTTTCCTTGTTCAAACCTTTCCCGTGGCTCCAGAGGAAGTGGGTGGAGATGGCTTCAGTCCCACAAAACCAGCCAAGGGTTCTGGGGGCAATAGGAAGATAGCCGGCTGAGATATTGGGAAGGGAGAGGCTATGATATGTGGGCCAAATTGGACCTCCTAATCACCCAGAATGGACTGGGTGGGGCCATCAGGGTTTGGCCCAGATATGAGAGGGCAGAAATGGAGGCATCTTGGGGGCAGATCTGAGCTCAGAGCAGGCTCTCTGGGTGAAGAGTGGGGAGGTGACAGCAGCAGGGAACCAGAAGAGAACTGGGTGAGTAGGGAGGGGGCAGCACATTATGGCGGGAGCCCGGGCCCTGGAACAGAGAAGAGGGTCCAGGCAGGAGTCCAGCATGTTGAGGCTGACCTGGGGGCATACAATGTCCTGGGAAGGGATGAGAGAGGTAGTCCCACTTGTAAGTGGCCTGGCTACAGGCAAGATGATGTGATGGGCCATGTCAGAAGAGATCCCATTCAACACCAGCTATCCTTTCTGATGATGCCGATGAGGCCCAAGTGAGGGGCGTCAGAGTGTCCTCAGGATGCCATGGCTGGAGGATCATAGGAGGACAGCTCATTTGGGAAGTTGACCATTGTTTTCACCCCTGTAGTTTGACAAGTGACAGCCCCTTGGCAGGGGGAGGTCGGGACCCAAGGAGTTGCAAGAGTGGGCAGGGGATCTTTCCAGCTTCTGCTGGTCCCCCAGGAGACTGCCTACCTGTGGCATGTGAAGGCCAAAGCCTTGAGTCTAGGTGAAGTGAGAGACTCAGGCAGAAGGTGTGTGTGTGGGGGGAAGGTAGGTAGAAGGAGGTTAAGGTGGTTATTCTCTGGATGTACCAAGTACAGCCTGGAACTTCTTGCCATGTACCATGTTCAGGAGAGAAAGTGGGGTTGCCCAGAATACCCTGCACCCACGGTTTGGCCCTCTGATCTTCCCCCAAGAATCCCTCTTTCTGGAGATCATACGACTCACACCCATGCCTGAGGCAGAGCTGAGGATCCCTGCTGAGAGTCCCATGCTTTGTTACTCAAATTATACATGGTAAAATCACAAAATATGGGGTTTGGGGTCCCTCTTGAAGAGATCTTCCTTCTGAGGTTACCTATCAGGTGGGGACCAAGGTGGCCTTGAGCAGGTGGACATCCTCTGGACCTCACGCTCCTGGCCTGACTGTGGGGGATGGCTGTTGGGTGCCGGAGCCTTTAGGAGAGCCAGAGAGTGCCATCCCACCATGAGTGGGGTCTTACAGGGTGGGGATCCTGGAATGATGGAGGGTGGTCCAGGCTGGAGAGTCCCATCCCACCATGATTGGTGGGGTCTTACAGGATGGAGATCCTGGAGGGGAGAACTGTGTTCTTGCTATGGAGACACCCGGTGGAGGCCCCAGGAGAGGGGAGACAGTGGTTGGGAATGGAGAGAACACTGCCCTGGAGCAGAGTATGTTCAGAGAAGTGCACCCCTAGGAGAGGCAGGATGTGGGCTCCCTGCCCACCTGTGAAAAACAGGAAGCCTGGCCTCCACAGCGTCAACCTGTAGGCCCTGCTGGGTGAACTTGGCCTGCAGGAGCTGTAGGTCTGGACTGGCTCCCCCTGGTGGTGGCCCAGCATCATGAGGTCCTGGCAGGTTCACAGACAAGGTGGGCTATCTCCTCTAGCCTCTGGGAGCTGTTCCCAGATCCTGAGTGGCATTCCCACATCTGTGGGTGAGGAAGAGCTGGGTGGCCAGAGTGGGCTTTGAGCTTATGACACAGGGGACAGGTACCTCTTGGACTCAACTCAGCTATAGCCCAGGAGGCTCCTCAAAGACCCCTGGGACTCAGGGTACCACATCTTGTTCGGAGTCAATCTCTTAGAAACTATTCCACCACCCCGGTGGCCACTGTGGGTATGGTGATGACTGACAGGAGTCCAGGATGGGGTCCCTCAGCTTACTGGGGTCTTTCTCTATGGTATCTAGGCAGGTTTGTTCTGACTCAGGAAGCCCCAAGACCATGCTGAGCTGTGAGCACAGAGAGGGGTGCAGGCTGCTGCTGCCAGGAGCTGTAGGGAAGGGCCTTGGGCTGTTGGGTGCCTGAGCCTTTAGGAGAGCCAGAAAGTCCCATCTGACCAGAGGGGTGGGGTCTTACAGGATAGGGATCCTGGAGGAGTGAACTGTGTTCCAGGCTATGGAGCTATGAGGAAGGGACACATTGGGGTATGGGGGGACGGAGGCCCAGTGCTGTGTCACTTGGCTTTCTGAGTCTCCATGTGTCACATGTCAAGTGGGGAGAGTCCCCCACTTGCAGGTCTTTCAGTGAAGCAGAGCCCCCTCCCTTTCTTTTCCTGGGGCTGCTGTGTCTGAACGGGGTGGGGGTGGGGCAGCAGTGGTTTTGATGCAGCTCCTGAAATGCAACCACAGGACTTGGTGGTGACCCCTTACCTTCAAGGAGATGTGGGGTCTCTCCTTGGAACCAAGCAGAACCCTGCAGACCCCCCTCCCCAAATGTAAAACTAAACAGTTAATGATCAGGACAACAGAGTCACAGACAGAGTCTAACACACATTTTTGAGTTGTTCTTACAGATACTGTACCTACCACCAGAGGGAAAATCTAACTGCGTGATGACCAGACCACAGCCATGACGGAAGCTGCTCCAACCTGAGCCGCACGGAATCTCTGGGCGTCTGCTCGCTGCTCAGTCGTGCCCGGTTCTTGGCAACCATATGGACTGTAGCCTGCCCGGCTCCTCTGTCCATGGGATTCTCAGGCAAGAATACTGGAGGGGGTTGCCATTCCCTTCTCCAGGGCATCTTCCCAGCCCAGGTATTGAACCTGGGTCTCCTGCATTGCAGGCAGATTCTTTACCCTCTGAGCCACCAGGGAAACCCACTGAATCTATGGCTATCACAATTGCAAGAACTGGCCTCAAGAGAATGGGATTAACATTTTTTCTCATACCTTTTGCGGGTATCAAAATAATTGTACCTTGCTCTGCCCATATATGTAAGCGGGAAATCCTAAAATTGTCAGCAAAGAGATGCTATAGGCCCAAGTTGACATTGTCCACTCTTAGGAATATGGTGCCTTATATCAGCATGAAGTTACAGAAGATGGAACTTCACCCATAATTCTGAGAAATGGAATGATGTTTGACAGTGGGGAATTGAAAGCAGCTCTTTTGCCTCATTTCCTATTTGCCCATTTCTGTTCCCTTCCAACCTTAAAAGACTAATTCTAGGAACAAGATCACTAGGTAACTTAAGCTAACCCTTGGCTTATGCTCTCCTGAATGCACACCATGTCTTACCTAATCTGTTGATTTGTTTCCTAGAAAAAAGAAGTAAGAACGAAGAACTGAGGAGTTAAAAAATGACCAACTCTCACAATCCTGCAGGCAGATCACAAAGGCAAGATAACATCGAAAGAGAGAGGCAGCCAATGCACGCAAAGGAGAATGATGTGGCACCCAACTTCCTGCCTCAGTGATTCACTGAGATTCTTTCCCTTTTTTCCCCTTTAAAAACTGTCAGGGCTGATCGGCTATGCTGCTAAGTCGCTTCAGTCGTGACCAACTCTGTGCGACCCCATAGACGGCAGCCCACCAGGCTCCCCCGTCCCTGGGATTCTCCAGGCAAGAACACTGGAGTGGGTTGCCATTTCCTTCTCCAATGCATGAAAGTGAAAAGTGAAAGTGAAGTCGCTCAGTCGTGTCTGACTCGTAGTGACCCCATGGACTGCAGCCCACCAGACTCCTCCATCCATGGGATTTTCCAGGCAAGAGTACTGGAGTGGGGTGCCATTGCCTTCTCCCTGATCAGCTATATCCCAGTACAAAATATTTTTGGTGTCAAAAAAATAATAATAATAAAATAATAAAAAATAAAAACTGTCTTGTCTGAGCAGAATCTGCAGAGTTGGTCTCCGTACATAAGTCCACCTTCTCTTCGGATTGCCGGCTTTTGTGAGTAAAGCAACTTTCCTCTCTACTGATACTTGCCTCTTGAATTATTGGCTTTGAGTGGCGAGCCGCAGAACCTGAGTTTTGTAACAACCTGCAAGGAGCCCTCCTTCCTGGGACATCTGTCAGAAGTGGGGGCTCAGGGGGGCCAGTCACCCACCCTGACTTGGTTTTGTCACTTGGGGGGAGGCAGACTGTAACCTTTTGAGAACTGAAATGCCTGAAGCCCAGGGCTTGAGCCTGAGAGAAGCAGAAGCCATGCGTGTGTTGGGGGGCAGGTCTGAGGATCTGTGGTAGCCCCAGCCTGAGAAGACAGGCCACCTACCCATGGTCATCCATCCCCAGGGAGACCAGGGAGGCTCAGGAGACCCTGGACACCATCCACCAGAGAACAGAGTGGTCAGAATCTGAGGAGGGGGAGGAGGCAGAGGGGAGGGCTGTCTCTTATACACATCTAGAGAGGGAGGAGGGGGACCCAAGAAGAGGAGGGGAGGGGAGGAGGCAGAGGGGAGGGAGGAGGGGGACCCAAGAAGAGGAAGGGAGGGGAGGAGGGAAAGGGGAGGGAGGAGGGGGACCCAAGAAGAGGAGGGAAGGGGAGGAAGGAGAGGGAAGGGAGGAGGGGGACCCAAGAAGAGGAGGGGGGGGAGGAGGCAGAGGGGAGGGAAGTGGGTGAAGAAGCACCCAGAAGCCAGAGACAGCTGGCCAAGGGCTCCAGAGGAGGTGGGGCAGGACCCAGTGAGGCGGGCACGGGGGTCGGGCCTGGGCCCGCCAGGACTGTGGCTGCACCAGTAGCTGGGTGGGAGCAGGGGGACAGGACAGGGTGCCCAAGGGTCCCTGGACCATGTTGAAGCCGTGGGTTTTCATTTGCCAGGTTGGCGGGGGCAACCAACCCCCTCCTTTTATTAGTTGCAGGTTCCTGGGTCTAGGTGTGAAAGATAGCTGTCTCTTATACACATCTAGATGTGTATAAGAGACAGACCAAGTACAGCCTGGAACTTCTTGCCATGTACCATGTTCAGGAGAGAAAGTGGGGTTGCCCAGAATACCCTGCACCCACGGTTTGGCCCTAGTGAAAGATAGTTGCCAGGATACAGGTACCAGACACCACTTGTGCTGTTACCCTTGTGGGGGTTGGGGGCTTGTGGGGAAGGATGGGGGCGGCTGCAGGACTGAGGAGGGTTGGGGGCGGATGTGAGGCCTGAGGGCTGGGGGGTGAGAATTCGGTGAGGGGAACTGCAGGCCTTGCCTCTCCTTCCTGTGGCCCTGAGAGAAGCCCCTGTCGTGGCAACCACAGCCTCTGCTGATGCGGCTGACAGGTGCCTGTGGGTAGACCGACATTTCGGTGGCTGCGCATCTCTGTGCTCGGCTCCTCGTGTTTACCCCTCCCCCTTGCTCAGGCCCGTAGAGACCTGAGTTCTCCACGGGGACAGTGAGGGCAGCAGATGGACTTGTCTATAGCCCTGACCCTCAGCCTGGTGTCAGGCTGAGGCCCTTCTGTCCCTCTTGTGGCATGATCCCCGGGTGTCCCCAAGCTGGTCCCGTGAAGCCTTGCAGCCCTCCCCCGGCCCCGGCTCCCTGAAGTCCCTCACACTGCTTCTCTTACCCGCGCCCAAGTGCTTCTTTCCAGACCGCTCTCCTGGCTCCTGGGAGTGCCGGCTCCTTGGGGGTTGGGCCCTGCTTTACTGGTGTTGCCACAGGGCCTAGATCTGCACCCCGTGCAGAATGGCCACTCAGCCAGTATTTGTTGCATGGGCATGAAAATTGTTCAGTAAGAACAAAAACTGCCCTGGTTCTGCCTTTGGACCCCAAAGTGGTTACATCACTCAGGCACAGCCTGGCGTGTTCTTCAGGCCAAGCACCCACTGACTCTGAATTGGGTGTCCCCTCCTCAGAGAGCCCAGAGCTGACCCCACAGCAAGGTGGTATGTGGCAGGGCTGGAAAGTTCCACAGTAGGGTAAGGGCTTGTGGTGGTCTCAGTCCTGATGGTTGAGAGGCCCACAGCAGACCCCCAAGGAAGCTTCAGGATGTGGGGCTGAGGTGGGTCTTTGATCTGGGATCCATGCTGCCCTTCAAGTATCTGGGCCCCATCTCACCTGCCATACAGAAATAACCATCCACTCTATGGCGTCTAGAAGTTGTGCGTAGGTGGTTTGAGCTAGAACTCAGGGTGGACACCATCTCCTGGAAACAAACTAGCCTGTGGGCCCAGGCGGCTTTGCTATGTGGTCCTGACAATCAGGCCTCAGACGCTCCCGAGGCCTGGAGCGTCGCGTGTGACGTGAAGCTGGGTGCAGATGTGTGACCGCAGTGATCCAGACCCCGCCTCCCTCCAGACTGCTTGTGCGTCAGGCGGCCTCAGTCTGGCCCACAGCGGCTCTGAGGCCTGGTAAGAGGAAATTGACCTGGCGATACATTTAGTTGGTTTGGGAGGTCTATTTGTGGGTGTGCAGTGGCTCTAAGATTGATGAAGATTTTGCCATCTATCTGGGAGTGGAATGGAGCACTGAGGGTGAATACGTGTGTGCTAAGTTGATTCAGTTGGGTCTGACTCTTTGTGACCCCATAGACTGTAGCCCACCAGGTTCTTCTGTCCATGGGATTCTCCAGGCAAGAATATTGGAGTGGGTTGCCATGCTCTCCTCCAGGGGATCTTCCTGACCTAGGGATCGAACCCACCTCTCCTGCAGCTCCTGTATCGCAGGACAGGTTCTTTACGGCTGAGGGTGAATGGTACTCCCCGAAATTCTTGTCCACCAGGGACCTGTGAATGGAAGCTGATTTGGAGACAGGGTCTTTGCAGATGTAGTCAAGTTAGGATGAGACCATTCTGTCTGGCCTTAATCCCAATACGACTGATGTCCTTATAAGGAGAGACAATTTTGAATACTGGGAGAAGGCCATGTGGTGACAGGGGCAGAGAGATGCAGCCACAAGCCCAGGAAGCACACATCGCCGGCGCCACCAGGAGCTGGAAGAAGCCTGGGGCAGATCCTCCCTCGGAGCCTCCAGGAAGAACCAGCCCTACTGTTGTTTTAAACCACTAAATTTGCAGTTCGTTCTGGCCTCCAGGTACAGGTTTCTTCCCTGCGCGCCCCCTGCTCTGGGCAGGCTCTCTGGCTTCATGACAGGAAGGTGTGAGATGTGTGGATCAAGGGGTGGACGAAAGGGGCCTGTGTCCTTCGGCGCCTGGCAGCATCTGGTGAGGTGTATAAACTGGGAGATTGTTGGGAGATGCCGTGGTACTCATCCATGCTGGTCAACACACATTTCACTTCCAGGACTGCTCTCCAGGATGCAGTCAGGCACAATTATAGCTGCACCACCCCCAGCCCCCACCAGTTTCTCTTTTTGTGTAAGACTCTTGAAAAGTAGAATTTTCTGAAATTCCTGAGTTTGTAGGGAGCCAAGGCACTTGTTTCGCATCCCCAGCCGGCCAAGCACGTCCTGGTCCCTCATGAACATCTTGTCCTGGCCAGGCTTGTGCTTTCATAAGAATGATATTTCTCTGTGTTCTTTCATGGTCATTTGAAGAGGCCACCAAAGAGGAGGCAGTGAAATTACGCAGCCAAAAAAAAAAAAAGAATGGTCAGCGGTGTCAGTTAATTTCAAAATATTGTTACTTCCTGGATATTTTGGATGATTTGTGATTTCTTTCCTTGTTTCAAATAAGCATTTGCTTCTGTCTCTGGTTTTGTACTGGTGATTTCATGTTGGCTTCCTTAGAGAGTCCCTCTTGGTGTGCATGAGCGCTGGCTCCCCTGGACTGCACATGCGGCCTGAACCTTGGGGCGGGCCTCCCGGCCACACTCTAGGGCGAGCCCGGGGTGGATCTTGGGGCTGGCCACACGGCCTTCAGGCTGGGTCCCTGTCCGAGGCCCCTCCAGATCATCCAGCATAATTCACAGCCTGGCCCCTGCCCCCCTCAGAAGCTCAGGGCTGACTTCTCATGGGAACGTCTAGTTAGGACAAAACGTGTGTTGCTGTTTTATGTGGTTAATGTTTGCCCCTCATGTCAACAGTGTTGAGTCTGCGGACTTCATTCTGTTACGTTTTCGCTCAGCTCCTCTTGACAGTAAATGATTGTTTAAAAAAGCTTTTCATATGCCGCGCCGTCATGTCGGTTCTCTGTTTGATGAGTGTGGGATTTCACGTTAACTACCAGCGTAATTCACATCTGAAGGGGCATTTTGAAATCTCAGGCTTAGGTGGTTGGTCTATCTATTTCTCCCAGCGGTTATGTCCTTCCTGTTCGTACCTGTTTTGCTAATTTTAGACGCGCGGGTGCGTGTTGGTTATGCTTTTGTTCTGCTGCTGCTTCGTAGCTGTACTGTTTTGTCAGAAAGTAGAATCGGTAACTCTGGCTTTCTTGTAGTTTGTGTTTGCGCTTTATGTGTTTTCCATACTTTTTGTCCCAAAGGTATCCTGCGGCTCTTTGAAGAAAATACAGTGTTGAATCTTTTCTTTTAAATCCAATTTGAGACTTTCTTTTAATTTGAGATTTTAGCCTAGGGTTTTGGGGCGGGCCAACCTGGAGTGGAAGGAGGGCACTCCTGGGCCAGCCGAGACCCTCCACTCCAACGCCTCTGCCCACCATGCCAGCCCCTCCCCGCTGGCTGCAGTCCCTGGCCAGCCCCTGTGTCAGGACGGTCAGTGGCCATGCTCAGGCCTGAGAGGGGAGGAGCCAATGCCTAGAGGCCCGTGTTTCCATTGCTATCCCCAGGGCTAGGCCAGCCTGGGCCAGGCTGAACTCTGTTTCTCCAATTCTAAAAGCCCCGCATTGGAACCCCCAGAGCTTTAGTCTGAGGACGGGGGCTGCTGCCTGCATTGAGGCCTTTGCCTCCAGCTTCCAGGGGCTCAGCCCATGCCTGCACAGGTGGCGGAGCGTTTGCTGTACAGAGGCTTCTCTGAGGGCTGACCCGAGATATCTCAGTCCTCATGGCCCCCCACCCCCAGGCAGAGCAGACCCTGCCCCCCTTTTTTATTGATTTATTTATTGGCCACACTATGCAGCTCTCAGGATCCTAGTTCCCTGACCAGGGGTCGAACCTGGGCCTTTGGCAGTGAAAGTACAAAATTCCAACCACTGAACTGCCAGGGAATTCCCTGCCCCCATTTGACACTGAGGAAATCGAGGCCCAGGGGTAGATGTGGGAGAACCAAGACCTAGAGCGCACTCAGGCTGTCTGTCATAACAGAAACAAAGCCAGCAGTATTTAAATGCCAACGTGCTTACGTGTATGTAACACATCCAGCAAGCATGGGCTCAATGTGGGGCAGGGGGCACATGGAGGAGGGACTCAGCCCTGCCCTCCCTAGAAAAGACAGAGAAGCAGACAGTTAAGGGCGACCATGTGAGGGGAGGACGGTGGGCAGCATGACCCCCAGCACAGACCACAAGGAAGGGCACAGGATGGAGGGGGCACGACCGCTGGTCACTGGGGTGGAGTCGGGTGGAGAGATGCGTCCAATGACAAGGGCCTCTGGAGGTGGGCTGGTGGGCTGATGGTGCTGTCTGCTTTTGTCTCAGGAGCTGGGAAGAGGCTAAAGCTATGGTGAGAGCTGAGGGTGGGGGCAGTGGAAAGGGCACTCATTGTGACTGGGAAACCACAGAGTCCAGCTCTTTGTAAATTATTATGATTGTTATTATTTATTTGGCTGTGCCAGGTCTTAGTTGCAGCACTCAGGATCTTTGATCTTCCTTGTGGCATGTGGTATCTTTAGATAGCAGCATGTGGGATCTAGTTCCCTGACCAGTTATTGAACCTGGGCCTCCTACATTGGGGCCATGGAGTCTTAGCCACTGGACCCCCAGGGAAGTCCTGAACCCAGCTCTTGAAGGGAGCATGGGCCCACTCCCCTAATTTACAGATGGGAAAACTGAGTCCCAGAGGGGCAGGAGTTGCCCAGTGACATGCTGCTGAGTGGTCAGGAGCGGGGACCAGAAGTCAGCAGGTAACGGGTGAACACTTGCTGCACTTGGCTCAGTAGGGCGGCCTGCCTTTCCTTGGGCCCCTGGGAGATGGGGGTGCTGTGTTCCTTGTCTCTGCCTCCCCATCTGGGTCCCAGCTGCAGGTCCTGGTACCCTCCACAAGAGCTGTTGAGATCACATCCCAAGCTGTCCATCCCAA
This sequence comes from Cephalophus harveyi, assembly GCA_006410635.1. Classification (NCBI taxonomy): domain Eukaryota; kingdom Metazoa; phylum Chordata; class Mammalia; order Artiodactyla; family Bovidae; genus Cephalophus; species Cephalophus harveyi. The sequence continues at coordinate 363,632 of SJYT01011462.1, forward strand.
ACCCAGTGTGTCCCAGTGACTCCCTGCCCCAGTGACACACACCCCACAGCCAGACAGAACCGCCTCTTCTGTGCTTCCATTATTTCACCCGTGGAGATGTAATGGTGCTGTCAGGCATTTAAACAACCACATACACCTATCTGTACTTTATAAATGTGGGGTCACACATATACTCTGCACCAGCTTGTATCGCTACGGCATCTTGCAAAGGTCCTAGCATGATGTTTTGCTCTTCATGGGGTCTTTTTCGCGCTTGCTGTGTGTGCGCACCATAATCGGTAGAGCGGTTCTCTTATTTGGACATCTAGGGAGTTTCTCAGTGGCTGGTTTTGTTATTGAAAGCAACACTGCCATGGTTATCACTATAATCTTGTTTCTGTAATCAAAGATCATGTCCTCAAGACTCAATTCCAGCTAAAAGGAATGTCATTACTTAAAGACCTTTTAATCTTTGCAAGTTCAGTTCAGTTCAGTCGCTCAGTTGTGTCCGACTCTTTGCAACCCCATGAATCGCAGCACGCCAGGCTTCCCTGTCCATCACCATCTCCCGGAGTTCACTCAGACTCATGTTCATCGAGTCCGTGATGCCATCCAGCCATCTCATCCTCTGTTGTCCCCTCCTCCTCCTGCCCCCAATCCCTTCCAGCATCAGGGTCTTTTCCAGTGAGTCAACTCTTCGCATGAGGTGGCCAAAGTACTGGAGTTTCAGCTTTAGCATCATTCCTTCCAAAGAACACCCAGGACTGATCTCCTTCAGAATGGACTGGTTGGATCTCCTTGCAATCCAAGGGACTCTCAAGAGTCTTCTCCAACACCACAGTTCAAAAGCATCAATTCTTCAGCGCTCAGCCTTCTTCACAGTCCAACTCTCACATCCATACATGACTACAGGAAAAACCATAGCCTTGACTAGACGGACCTTAGTCGGCAGAGTAATGTCTCTGCTTTTGAAAATGCTATCTAGGTTGGACATAACTTTTCTTCCAAGGAGTAAGCGTCTTCTAATTTCATGGCTGCAGTCACCATCAGCAGTGATTTTGGAGCCCCCCAAAATCTTTGCAAACCCAGTGGATAAAGGGCTTTCTCATTTCAGTTGGTGGGCAGCATGGTCTACCAGTTCCTGGCCCTAGGTCTAGGAGGATGCAGCTACAGTTCACACCCATACTGGGTGCATTTGTTTCCCCAAGGTCGGTTTTCCAATTCCCATCACACCGCAACATAAGCTCACACTGGGAGCAGCCCAGTTAAGAGCCCAGCAGTTCTGTTAAGACTCTCAGATCACTCCTCCCCTTCCTCCGTCTGCAACTCACCCTGTGCTGGAGGCCAGCGAGACTGGGAGGGCTCCGGTTGATTTGCACCTTCTCAGCCATAACACGGAGAAGGCAATGGCACCCCATTCCAGTACTCTTGCCTGGAAAACCCCATGGATGGAGGAGCCTGGTGGGCTGCAGTCCATGGGGTCGCTAAGAGTCAGACACGACTGAGTAACTTCACTTTCATGCATTGGAGAAGGAAATGGCACCCCACTCCAGTGTTCTTGCCTGGAGAATCCCAGGGATGCGGAAGCCTGGTGGGCTGCCGTCTATGGGGTCGCACAGAGTTGGACACGACTGAAGCAACTTAGCAGCAGCAGCCATAACAGGAACTGGAGTGAGTTTGTGTCCCCTGGCCCCTCCCTCCTTCCTGAAAATCTCACACAGAATCCTTTAGGCTGCAGAAATCCTCAGTGACGCCAGAGAAGGTGTCAGGCAAGCCTCCCCACCTCGACTCTGAACTGGCTGAGAAATAGACACTGGAGTTGAAAAGGGGAGAAGAGAAGTCCTTTATTTCTGGCAAGTCTTGACTGGGGTCAGAGTTCAGCTCCCAGCCCCCTAGTTGGCCACTGGCCCAAGGCAAGTCCATCCTGCAGAGCAGCCTCTTCTGCCATGCAAAGGCCAGGGTAGCCGTGGGACAGAGACGTTTCCTTCCCAGTGGTTCCAAGATGCCAGGAGCAGCCTCAAGGGTGGGAGGCAGGCAAGGAGGGCTTCCTGGAGGAGGCTATGGGAGCCTGATTGCTGTGGGGAGCTGCCTGTGTGTTCGTGCTGGGTGGATGGTCGGCTCAGAGCTCTGCTGGACAGAGGGAGGCCTGGGGTCCTGCCGGGCTCACTGGTACTGGTTGGGGATGGACATGGTGTTACAGCGGCTGTGGGACATATCCTCATAAATCACGTACACTGGGCTCTTATCCTCCGCACAGCAGAGTTTCTGGATCTGAAAGAAAGCCTGCTGTTTCCCACTGGGGCAGCTCGCTCAGGAGCACCCTCTGTCTTCAAGGCATTTCCCCTCAGGAAGCTTTTATAATAGAAGGCTTGCATGAAGCCGTTCCAAGAGGGTCCTCGGCCAGCCCCTCGGTTCTCCATTGCTGCCCAGGCCTGGGTGAGGTGGGCAGAGTCAGGGCCCCAGGGGCAGTGGTGGGGATGTGGAAGGTGGAATTGACCTTTCACCCTGGCCCTGGACGGGGAGGGGGGCCTGGCTCTCTGGGGATGCAGAGCTGGAGGTGCTGGGTGAAGGCGGGGGTGAAAGCTGAAGGACCAGGGGTGAGCTGACCACTTCCTGGCCCCCGTTTCTGTTGGCCCCTCCTCTCCCATCTCCAGCACACGATTGCACGTGGTTTTCACAAGCTCACAGGCCTCACACTCATGCACGCATGCACACATATGTACATGTGTGCACACTTTCACAGTCACATGCAGCATGCCCATGTTCTCTGAAAGGATCTCTCTGGAACCCTCTGTGAAAAGTATTAGTCACTCAGTCGTGTCCACCTCTTTGCAACCATAGGGACTGTAGCCCACCAGGCTCCACTGTCCATGTGGATTCTCCAGGCCAGAATACTGGAGTGAGCAGCCATTCCCTTCTCCAGGGGATCTTCCTGATCCAGGGCTCAAACTCGGGTCTGCTGCACTGCAGGCAGATTCTTTACCCTCTGAGCCACCCTGAACCTCGCTAATCCCCCTTAAATAGCTGATCAGGACCTGTGTTCCTGATACCACGATCATCCCTGCAGGTGGTTCCAGTTCTTGGGCTTCCTCTCACCTTGGGCCTCACCATCCAAACCCTCTAAGCTCCCAGGGCCCCTGACAGAAGGAGTGAGTGGGTGCTTGGGTTTCCCATGTGGCCAGATCCCTGAGGCTTACCCACTCTCCTTCCCGTCATGCTCTCTGAGAGGAGTGGGCTTCTATGGACACTGGTGACACCCGAGGGTCCGTACTGACCTGTGTTCTTTTCAGCACGCACACTGCTCCCAGTCCCAGCCCGACGAGGAAGAAGCCCACAGCCAGGGCCGTGGGGAGGGCAAAGTGTACCAGCCAAGACTCCTGGCATGTGTTCGCTGCCTGGGGCAGTTGGTCTGGGAAGAAGGAATGGAGAGAGGCATTCGGCAGGTAAGGGAGCCCCTGGGAAACTCTGCGGTTCAGGGCAGGGTGGGGCTTTGGAGTGTGTACAGGGGGTGGGGGGGAATCCAGGAGGCTTCCTAGAGGAGTTGGGCTCATGTTGGAAGGAGTAACTCAAGCAAACTTAGAGGGAAGGTTCCCACACAGGGGCAGATGGAGCCCAGGCTGGCGAGTGGCAGGTGCAGAGGTCCCAGGGCTGGCATACTCCCTACCTGTCACCATGACCAAGGTGCCGGGACCAAAGATCTCATCTTCCATGATGGCCACGCAGGTGTAGCCACCGGTGTCGGCCAACTTCAGGTGGTACAAGCTGATGGTCAGGTTGCTTTGCAGCCCTGCGTAGGCTATGCGGCCCTGGAACCGCAGGTCCACGGTGGGCTCCAACCCATCTTCATAGTAAATCACATCGCTGATGTTTGGCCACGTTTGTTTCAGGTAGATGCCACGCAGGGTCCCCGGGGTGAAGCAGGTGATGTTGACGGAGTCCCCCTCTAAAGCGATCGTTTTGCGGGGGGACTGCCACACCTCTGCACGGAGGACCCGCCACCATCACCACTGGCCTGGCCAGAAGCGCAGGGACCCATCTCTGTGCAGGGGATGGTGGCAGGGCAGAGGGGCCCAGGGACAGTCCACTGTTGCCATGTCACCAAGGATGAGGTGACTTTTGGGAGCCTCGGAGCAAGCGACACACGATGCCAGCACCCTGGGCTGTCCTCAAGTTCCAGAGGGATCCCAGAGGGCCAGGCCACCCGTGACCTCTCCCCACCCCGAGGGTCAGGGGAAGTCGGACATAGGGCCTCTTCCTTCCAAAGCACTCAGACCTCCAACCACTCTTTCCGGTTCTACACCTTCTCCCCCTCTTAAATGGCAGTTCCCGCAAGAGCCAGGGCACTGCCTTCTCTCCCTGTTTCTTTTAACATCAACTGCCTCAGTTTTCCCACCATTTCCAGGCACCTGAAGCCAGTAGCTCCATGGGATGGGCATATCCTGGCTTGTCCCTGAGACACCCTAAAATTTCCCTCGTCTGCCTAGCGGGGCCCAGCAGGGCCAGCTTCCAGGTGCAAACGTAATCCAAACATCGACTTCTCCAGAAACTAAATTCTGCAGCTCTTTTTGGGTGGAGGGGGCACAAGAATTGTGTCCACCAAGTTCCCCATCCCACTTTGTGGAGCTAAGGTCTCGTTCTCACTGCAGAACTTTGCACAAAAGGTAAGCAGAAGGACGATGTTTTCTCAGGACAAAGACAGCCTTGATGGTTGTAGGAGAAAATTCAGATAAGGAGAAAGAAGAGTTTCAACCACAGAGATTCTGCACCCAGACATCAGCCACATCTTGACGCCCATGGTTTTGGGTCCAAGTGTCCAGGGCTGGACCTGACCCCCGGCAGGGACTGCCAGGGCCCCAAGAGAAGGTCTCCCTCACAGTCACCAGAGATCACCCCCTTCCCCTGAAAGAGTCTGAGGTGGGGAGGGGAGGGCTGCAATGCGGCTGAGTGGAAGCGCTAAGCCTGCTGGGGGCGTGTGGTGGAGGATGGGGTAATGGAGAGTCGGGAAGCCTTACCTCGGTTGGCCTGGAGCAAGGGAAACAGCAGGAGCCCCAGGAGCCCGACCATGCTCACTGCAGGAGGAAGAGCGGGGGCCCCTCTCACCGGGCTGTCACGGTTCTTCCTGTCTGTAGCGCCCAACTGCGTGCCACCACCACCTCCCAGGTGCCACTTTCAGGCACGGTGGGAGCAAGATGGAGCAGGAGGTAGGCAGGGGGGCTGCACACAGTGACGGGTGGTTGAGCCCTCCAGGAAGGCTTGCTGGAGGTGGTACCATGAGCGAGGGGACGTGCTGTAGGCGAGGCTGGGAGGGGCAGTGCTCCTCCCCAACTCTTAAGTCTGAGCGCTCACATGTAGATCTGTGATCCTGGCCCTCTGCCCAGGTTGCACACCAGGAAGTGGAGAAAGGAGGGCAAGAATGGGCAGGGGCAGGACCGGGAGAATGACAAGGGGGTCCCCAGGTGGGGATGGGGATCAGCTTCCAGATGTCCTGGTCTTCTGGTTCACTTTCTGCTGGGACCTGATTTATGTCCAGAAACTTGGAGTATCAAGTCAGTCACCACTGCAGCCTGGGGGCTGGGTGTGATCGTAGGGAAAGGCCCGGGGCTTGTGCCCAGGTTGTGTCTGCCCGAGTGGCTCACGATTCTCCTTCCTGTGGGAGCCAGGGCTGGAGACCGCTCAGCCTGGCTACCATCCAGTATGCTGGTGCACCAGGGTCCTGGTGAGCAGCCCCCAGGGCAGAGGGAAACCCTTGCCTGGACCCTGAGCCCGAGGGCTTGGAGGTCCTTGAAGAGGAGACGGACTCTGGGAAACCAGGAAGAGGAAGACATTTCTCTGTCCTGGCAGCCTTGGGCTAGGGGGCCAAGCATCCAGTGTTGGCCCAAAGCCACACGTGAGTGTGCCGAGTGTGTGCTCGTGCCTCATGCGTGGCCAGACAGCCCTAAGAGATTTCCTCCCTGGAGACCCCTCCTTTGACTGGACGCTCCTGTGCTGATGGTTCTGGGTCCTGGGTGGGGTTTGGGGTGGGGATGGATTAGGTTTGCTGGGTGACCTCCCCAGCAGGGGCTGTCCACCTACCTACAGACACTTCTTGCATGAGGGGGTATCTATTTCAGGGGCAGAATCTTGCCAAAGTTCCAGAGGATCCTAGCAAAATTGTAGGCAGGAAGCAATAAAAGCTTCTGACTTGCCAAACACGCCCCATTCCAACCTCATCCTGACTTTGTTCATCACCAGCACTCCCTGGGCACCCGCACGTGCCAGCGCCAGTGCCAAGGGCAGAGGGTGAGACGGACGAGAGGCCCGTGGCCTGGAGATGACTCCAGGGATGGACAAGCAGACCCGTGGCAGGACACACACAGCACTTGTTGGGAGAGGGGTGCCGAACCTCAGGGGCCACAGGAGTAAAGGACTGAGGAGGTGAGAGAGGGTCAGGTGGCGTATCTGGGAACAGGGTTGCAAGCAGAGGCATCAGCACACGCATGGTCCCCAAGGCCAGAGAGTGCCTGGGGTTTCTGAGGGCCTGCAAGAGGGCCAGTGTGGCTGAGGAGGAGCAAGGGGGGCCTGGGGGGAAGGGTCTCTAGGGCACTGCAAGGACTCAGAGCTAAACTTCCTTTAGAGAAATCCTTGAACATACAGATAAGCAACAAGTCGAAAGTTAAAATCAGTCAAAGACCCAGACACAGTATTTCTTTCTCGGTTTCCTGCCGTGGGTGTGCAGGGGCTGAATGACTTAATGTGAGCCCATCCCACCCTAATAGCAATATTAAAATGACTTTTGAATGACTTTCAAAGCATCAACACCTTTGGTCTGTTTTAGGCAAAGCAGAACAGATTTCCACGGCCTCCAGTGCATGACGGTCCCACGGGCCGTGCCCGCTGTGTCGTAGGGGCCTGGCCCAGGGGGTGCAACAAACCCACCACTGCTGGCATGAACCTTTCTTTAACCTGGGAGAGGCAAATACAGTCAGTTCTAGACCTGGGCTCTGGGGGCCAGCGAAGCTGTTTGGGGTCATTACCTTCCTGTGAGGACGGTCGCCAGGCACCGTGCATCGTGTCCCATCTGAGATGCTTCATGGTGAGTGAGGACTCCCAGATATCTGGCCTTCTGCACGTATTTGGACTCTTATTTTTTTTTTAATATTTATTTATTTGGCTGTGTCGGGTCTCACGGTTTCTCTAGTTGTGGCATGTAGGCTTAGCTGCCTCACAGCACTTGGGGTCTTAATTCCCTCATCAGGGATTGAACCCGCTTCCCCTGCATTGCAAGGCAAATTCTTAACCACTGGACCACAGGGAAGCCCTCGTTGGGACTTTTTAGCTTGTAAGACTCACAGCAGCTCCTTTCAGATTTTTATTTTCTTCACTTAAAGATACATTTCTCAGCTCACTCGCTGATTTGCTAGTGGGTTTGGTGTACTCATCTTGAGGATTAGCAATGTGGACGTTTTGCAAAGCACTGAAGGTAGCACTTCTAGAAAATCCGTCTTTTTATCACATTATATGTACCTTTTACGAACACATTCAATGAACCACCAACCAGCTCTATCTTTAAAGGAACTTCTCTATGCTGAAAAGAAAAGGCCACAAAGAGAAACAGGCAAAGGATGAAATAAGAGGGCTCACCCGTAAAGGCAAACATACAGTAAAAGTAGGAAATGATCCACACACGCAGACAAGATAGCCAAACCAGTAATCACGAGAGGAGGAGAGTACGCAGGCAGGATATTTGAAATGCACTGGAAAGGAGAGATCCGCAACCTAAAACAATCACGCACGTATGTGTAGACGCTGTATCAGAGTCTCATGGTCACAACAAACCAAAGTCTGTTATCACAGATATACACACACAGAAGAAAAAGGAGTTCAAGTGCACCACTAAAGTCATCAAATCACAAGGGAACAAAAGAGGAAAGGAAGAAAAAAAGACCTACCGCCACCCACCCCTCCAAGAAAAAAACAATGGATACACTCAGAGGAGTTACACAGTTTCTCTTGTAAAGACATGTGGCATATACAGTTTGGGGTACGGTTTGATATACATTTGGGAACAGGAAGGGGCAGCAGGGAGGCCAGGTGGCAGAGAGGGGAGCCCCAGGACTGGGGAAGACCAGGGAGGTTGGACACAGATTCCACCAGCAGCCACCTGTCCAGCCTCCCATCCAGAGGGGCTGCTCTACCCTTTGTGGGTGGTGGAGGAGGCCTCATGCATCATCTCAGGCCACTGATATCCTCATTTCGGTTCCACAACTGCTGGCTGGAAGGTCCCTCAAACTGGTTCTTATTCATGGTTCAAAGACAAGAGGGTCCAAGAGGGTCTTATTTATGGTCCAAAGACAGGATTGGCCGACGACCCCATACTGGGGCATCTCCCAGGTGACCGCAGCATGGCACTCCTGCCCAGGGGAGGAGCCCCGGCCTGGGTGGGGTGGAGGATGGGAAGGGTCCTGTTAGGTCAAGTGCTTTGGAACTTGAAATTTTTGTACTTTGGGCCCCAGGACCTACTAAGGACCCCTCCTTGGCGTGTTAGGGAGAGGCCAGGAAGTTGCCAAGCTTCCTAGGCCTCGGCCTGGTCTTCCCCATGGCGCTTCCGCTCTGCGAAGCGCGGTGCGCTGGGTAATCTGGGCTCAGAGCCTCCTTACCTGGGGAGAGAGGAGGGAGGGAGGGAGATGAAGGCCACGTGCAGACACCACTCTGTCTGCAGGTGCATCTGCAGACACATCCACCGTCCACACATCTTAGGTCTCCTGGAAGGAGCAGGAAGCCCCCATGCCATCCTCCAGGGGGTCCTAGGGACAGTGTGGACTCAGCGGCCTGTCTGGGGTGGGGCATCTGCGTTCTGGTACTGGGACTGCATTTGCTGGCTGGGGTCCTCCGGGGCAGGGGTTCTGGCTCTCTGGGACCTCAAACGCTCCCCACTCTCTCACTAGTCTTGGTGGGTACAAGGCCATGGGGCAGAGTGTCTATGCCGAGTCTGAGACAACTCCACACAAGATCCCCACCCCGGCCCACAGACCAGGCACAGTGGCCCATACCTGCTGGAGCCTGGAGAGTGTGGAACCCCGCCTCCGGCACCAGGCCAGCGTGCAGATCAGCAGGATGGAGAGGATGACCAGGGCAAGGATGGTGGGGAAGACCACCTGTATCTGGCTCTTGTCCTTGGAATCAGTCTGGAAACTGTGCAGCTTCCTCTCTGGGCCTGCGGGGAGGGGCCAGGCCCTCCCTCCTTTGTTCACCTGTGCAGGAGCCCCACCACCTTGGGGGCACCCTCCAGGGGGACATGGCCTGTGGTTGGGAAGCCCATGGGTGGGAGAGTGGCAGGGGGATGGGTGCATGGGATGGGCAGGGCTCCAGGCACAGAGGGTGAGGGTGTCTGCGGAGGGAAGACCCGAGGGGGCTTTCTGGGGGCTCCCTTCCTGTAGCCCAGGATGAAGATAGGAACACCTACCTGGGGAAGGTGTGAGGAGCAAGTCTTGCGGGTCTGCCAAAGAGACACAGGGCAGGTTGGTGGGGGCCTGCCCAGGGCCTACCCTGACACAGCCCCTCCACCCCAGGTATCAGATGAGCCCTGGATATAGGAGTTCATGAAGGCCT